>OX457049.1:13215339-13257839 GCA_949752735.1 Lumbricus terrestris
AATGGTGTGCAATTCAGTATTATCGTATAAAATGTCAACCATGGACACAGACTCGAGAATCAAGTTGTCACAATAAAAGGTGTCCAACACAGCATTAATATTCAGAAATTTTATAATAAAATGGTTTGCAATTCAGTATTATCGTATAAAAAGCCGGCCATGGACATGGACTCGAGTTCCAAGTTATCACAATAAAGGTGTCCAACACAGAATTAACCCTCAAGTGACCAACTGGGGTCCCAGGGGACCCCAGCACCGTTTCGGCTCGTGCTACTTTTTTTATAATCAATATTTTTTAACGACGTTTTATGAATTTGTCACTTAGACATCGCTCATTATTTACATCCAATGAAATCCGGTTTAACTTTTGTGGTTATTTTTAAATTATAAAATATCTGCTGGGGTCCCGCGGGACCCCAGCCTTAAGACGATTTTTCCTATGGAACCGAAGTAATCCTCCATTATAATGAAACCGAAAGTGGTGTCGACAATTACTATTGTTTGTTTTTGCTTGTTTGTATGTGCACTTGTTATAGCGCCCCTTCAATCTCTCTACTCAGAGGCGCTCCCGAATGCAGAGCGGACACTGCATCGGAGTTTTATGCCGAAACGCTGAGCAATTGTGAGTGAAGGAATTTCCCAAGGTTCTTACGCGGCGAGGTGGACACGAACCTCGAACCTTCCGGCTTCAAGGTAACGACGCCACCACTACACCACCGCGCACCACAATGTCACTTATGTATCACCTGGCTATAATAATGCGCACCACAGGAAGAAAAGTCAACCGTTGGTCCATGGTTCTGTTCTTCAACATCCTCGACATCACTGGAATTGCTTCTTACAATATGTGTCTCAGCAATAATCCAGATCAGAGCATATGGCGTCGACGCACCTTCTTGACAGTAATTTATTGGGGATGCCAGGGTGACACCTCACTTGACACAACGAGCAATGAATCATACAAACTAAGCACCAACCAGAGCAGCGATAAAGAACTGTGGTGTAGAAATTCAATCCCATCAGCCATGTTCACTGTTCAGCTTCAATCTAAAAAAAATCTCGAAGGTCAACCGTCGACGCTTACAGTTCTGTGTCAACGAGTTAACGACAAGAATGAAGGTCATGCAACCAACTAGAGTGAATACAGTTGGCAGCAAGCTGTCTGTGACAAACTGTTCATAGAGGATTACAATGTCATACTCAGTAAAACTTTTGACGATGCTTATTTTAAGCAATTTATTTAGATCGCCTTTTCCAATATTGACCCTGAGTAGAGCATTAATCTGGCCGATTATACTATTAGATTGGTAATGGGGCGCGGTGGTGTAGTGGTGGCGTCGTTGCCTTGAAGTCGAAAGGTTCGAGGTTCGAATCCACCTCAAATCGCCGCGTAGGGACCTTGGGCAAGTCCTTCACTCGCAATTGCTCAGCGCTTCAACGTGAAACTCCGATTCAGTGCAGTGGCGGCGGTAGGGGGGCTGGGGGGCTAAGCCCCCTACAAGAGGCTCAGCCAGTGGCGGCGCCAGGATTTCAGGTTTGGGGGGGCTGAAGCCCCAAGCCTTCCACCCTCCCAGAGACGCAACTAGAACATTTTCTTCCCATGGCGGTCATATTGCAATCGCGCGAAGCTGCGAATGCCGAATGCATGAACGAAGCACATACCGACCAAGGGTTTTACAAGAAATTGTGCACTGGCACAAACGCGCTCCAAATTGCAAGATGTAGTTGGAGATTGAGTGGGTTATTTAAACGAAGTCAGCAATAATTGTTGAGGTTTTTGATTTTTGGTGTATCCGGCCGCAATCCTAGATTTAGTTCCGAAATTTCAGTCAAACGAGCTGAGATGGTGACCGAGCTGAGCAAGGGCGATACAGTATATACAGTCCGTGTGCACACAGCAGCCCGAGTAGCTATGTGGTGCAGACAGTGACGTAATGTAAAGTCCCTATTGCCTTTGACATACCGATATGCAAGCACTCAAAAACCACGTTGAATGGAGTTCTAAATTATCACAATAAGAGGTGTCCAACACCGAATTAATATTCAGAAATTCCACAATACAATGGTGTGCAATTCAGTATAATCGTATAAAAAGTCAACCATGGACACAGACTCGAGTTCCAAGTTGTCACAATAAAAGGTGTCCAACACAGCATTAATATTCAGAAATTTTACAATAAAATGGTGTGCAATTTAGTATTATCGTATAAAAAGTCGACCATGGACACGGACTCGAGTTCCAAGTTATCACAATAAAGGTGTCCAACATAGTATTAATATTCATACATTTACAATAAAATGGTGTGTAATTCAGTATTATCGTATAAAAATCGTCCATGGACACGGACTCGAGTTCCAAGTTATCACTATAATAAGGTGTCCAACACAGTATTATTACTCAGAAATTTTACAAAAAAAGTATTCACAATAATGGATGGATCCGATTTGACCAGGGTCTATGACAACAGTGGCCGTTACCCTGGACATTAAATTGAAATAATCACAAATAAAAATAAATCACAATGAAGGTGTCAAACAGCGCATTAATATTCAGGAATTCCACAATACAATGGTGTGCATTTCAGTAAATTCGTATAAAAAGTCAACCATAGACGCATACTCGTGATCTAAGTTGTCACAATAAAAGGTGTCCAACACAGTATTAATATTCAGAAATTTTACAATAAAATGGTGTGCAATTAAGTATTATCGTATAAAAAGTCGACCACGGACACGGACTCGAGTTCCAAATTATCACAATAAAGGTGTCCAACACAGTATTAATATTCATATGTTTTACAATAAAATGGTGTGTAATTCAGTATTAATAAAAAAAGTAATCACAATAATGGATGGATCCGATTTGACCATGGTCTATGACAACAGAGACCGTTACCCTGGACATTGTATTAAAATAATCACAAATAAAAATAAATCACAATAAAGGTGTCCAGCAGCATTCACAGAACACTATTATAATTATCTGCCTGCATATTACTAATGACAGAAAACAGTTTAAGTTTCCTTAATACTAAAATATGCATGCTTATATATTTGCACACAATTATTTTATGTATATGTATATACATACATATAATTATATCAACACACATGTTTTACATGTATAGGCTAATAGCACTAGGACTTTTTAGTTGACCATTATATCAAACGTAGGCCTACATTCCCAGACAGTGGTGGTATACACAACAAGAATATAATAATTATTATACCGAAAATAACAAGAGCGCGCACATTTGAGGCGTGTAAGAGAAACATGACGCAAATCTGACAACTACATTGTTGTGTCAAAGGCATTTCTGGATTAAACGCAATATTCTGGATAACCAGCAGTCTGTAATATTATTTTCATGCATGATGTTCAGTACAGATGCACCACTACTATGGGAGACTTTGAAAATTTTACATACTGCAGAGCTGTAAGTGTACTCTAAATAGTTCAGCTCACTTTTGGGAAGGCTTCCATTCCATAAAGAAGATACGGTTTACAGTAGGCAGCTACTAAATGCAACAAAACTGGTTCACTAAATTTGTAGCATTTGCTATGCAACTAATTAAATGACCTAAACAACTTAATATAAATAAATATATATATATATATATATAAATATATATATATATATATATAATATTGTATATATAGTTGATTTCGATATTTCGATGCTATTGACCATTGTCTAGCTTTCTTATTTTGAAATAAGCCGCAATGGATATTTTCTTCTTTTTGCTTTGGGGGGCTGAACCGCAATTAGAGGTTTTAACCCCTAGCCCTCTGAATACGCCACTGGCGCAAGCATCTACGCTGTGATTATATAGTTGATTGCAGGAGGGAGAAAATCCTGAACATTCTTTTGTGACGATGAAATCAAGAGAAAATACAGCTTTGCACCACTTTTTGAAGGACTAGGCAATTTCGATATTTCAATACGTCTATTACTTATAAAACGGTTTCAATCTGAAACGAGGTGTCTAAGAGCCATGATGTTTCTTCGACAACTTCGACAACCCTGTCCGGTTGTATGGTCAAAAGGTGAGGGTGCAAACTTGTCACCCGTTTTCATAGACTGAGGCCAAGAAATGAAGTCGCTAACTTCATACTCAAATAGATTTCGATGCCGTTGATGATTGTCTAGTTTTCTTATTACGAAATTAGCCGTTATAGACATTTTCCGCATTTTGGTTTGGGGGGGCTGAACCGCATTTAGGGGGGGCTTAGCCCCCTCCAGCCCCCCCTGGCGCCGCCACTGGGCTCAGCCCCCCTAAAAAATTACCATCTGAATTATTTTACATTGAAATATCCACGATTTTGGTCGATGACTAAAAAAAAAAAAAGGTCGTCAGAAATTTTGGCGGCGAAAACGGAAAATTTGGCCGCGGGCTTCTGCCCCTCCAAAACTGAAATCCTGGCGCCGGCACTGTTTATATAGCTGTCAGTGCAAACAGTGACGGAGTTCAATGCAGTTCAATGTACTGCTATATTCCATTTGTATTTATTTGTGTATTTATAACGTAAAAGACGGGGTACCCGGTGTTGCGGGGCTGGCGGGTTTCACACCAGGCGCAACCCCTCTGGTTATCCGGTGATACTAGGTATAATAACCCAACGCCGCTCCACCCATCAAGACAAAAACCCATCCCGTCCGCAGTTCAGTCAAACTCCGATGCAGTGTAGTTAGGAGCGCTTTTGAGTTGTGAGATTGAAGGGGAACTATAATAGTAAATGGCAGAAAAGCCCAGAAATAATGATGGCAAGGGATGTTAAGTCCAGGCAAATTTGTCGTATTCTTTAGTTTACAGCATTAAATAACAACAGTATATACACATGACTGTAGCAGTGGGTCACCGTCGTAATTTTTATAGTATGCTTAAACTTGTAAATCGGAACTAGTATTCTACTTAAGGCGAGTCCTACTGTAACACTTAGCAGAAGTTTTACTGTAACACTTAGCAGAAGATATTTCCTACACATACAGAATCCCAGCCCAGGGAAAAAGCAAATGCCGGCCATTAGTCATCCAATTTACCCAAAAAAAAGGTACGAGATGCTATCATTGGATCGAAGAAACTTCTACGGACTGACTCAGAGAATCCTCGAATCTTCATTAACGAGCACCTCACACGAACGAATTCCCAAATATTCGCAAAGGCAAGAAGTCTTCTAAAGTCAAAAGCTTTCCATTCGACCTGGACAGCCGGAGGAAGAGTCTTTCTGAAGAAAACCGACCATCTGAGCGAGAAACCTTTCAGAGTGGACTCGCTCACTTTCCTCAACGAATTGGAGAACCGAATCTCAGACTTATCCCAATAAGGTAGCATGTGACTAACTCACTATTTCACTGTCATCAGCAGTTTGTAACAAATCTATAATCTATATCTGCTGAATTCATCCATTTATTTCCAATTTCAATTTGTGGATACTCCTCTACAAAACAATGAAAAAGTCTAGAGACTAACAGAGTTTTACACAGTTGCCATAAACTGTTTCCTCTTTTTCAGTTTAGTCTACATTTTTTTGTTATCTTATCATCTGCATTTCCTCTCTTTCTCTCACCTGTATCTTAACTTCTCAGTTTTAAACTTCCATGTTTGTTATTTTTTTTAAATGTTTAAAAAAAAAACTTTTTGGCTTACTTAGATTTTCTCTGTTGACTTGTGTATCTTTATCTATTAATTATTTTGTAATTATCTTCAGTTTTAGCATGATGTTATTTTATCCCTGCGGATGACTTAAACATTTGCATGCACTATATATGACCTAAATAATGTTTTACATTCACTCAAGATGTCATTGACAAGTAATTGAACAATTTAAGTACAGTTCTAAGCTGTTGTTATTCGTTGATTTTAGCATATTAATCTCTGACTTTGGTGCCTTAATGATGATTGATGGTTGGACTCAAATGCACCTATGCAAAGTAATTAACTTGATGTGTGTAAATTGTTGAATTGTTGACATTTTTAACTTTTACCTGTTTATACTTAAATGTACTTCTGTAAATAGGTTATTTTTGTTGTAGGCCTCTCTGCCAGCTTGCTGAGAGACATACACTTCGGTGTATTTAACCCTAGCTTAAGCGAAAACACTGAGCATGAACTTGTCCATTCAATTGACAGCTGTGATTCTATATCTGAACACCCTACCTCCATTATTTCTAATACTCTGAAGCAATCTTCCACAAATGAATACTCTATTACAGCTAATCTATTCCCTTTTTCCCAAGCACAAATTGGGTCCAGTGAGGATATACTAAAAACCTCCACTGATGGTTATGTAGGATTTCAAAGAGACCTAGGAGACTTAACCTTAGAGGTATTAACAGAGGAAAATGATAATCGAACTCTATTAAACAACCCTGATCTAGATCCTGATAGCAACTATTTTAATGATTTGCAATGTGACAGTACATATTCGTCTATTCAATCCCTCAGATCTAAGCTAGCCTCCTCTCCATGTTCTCTCTCATTTATGCATGTAAATGCAAGAAGCATTTTACCCAAAATTAATGAAATCAAAGATCTGCTGAACTCTTTACCTGTATCTATACTTGCATTAACAGAAACCTGGCTGAACGATTCCAATACTGATCTAATAAAAGTACCTGGTTATCAATTTGTTCATCGTTTCAGAGGAACTGGAAAGGGCGGAGGAGGAGTGGGATTCTTGATTAGAGAAGAAATCTCGTACCAAATCCTAGACTCGATAGGATCCGATTCCTCTCCTTTTCAATTTTTTGAAGGTCTTTTTATTCGCCTAGCACATAAAACTGGGGCAACCACAGTTGGGGTTATATATCGGCCACCTGGGCTTAAACTAGAAGATTTCTCTGAAGAAATTAACAACATTTTAGATCATATGCTAAAAAAATCAAAAGACATAGTAATTTTAGGTGATTTTAACATGGATCTCTTAAAAATTAATAGCCACAAAGCCACTGCTGATCTCTACCATTGCCTAACCGCCCATCATCTATTGCCTCTCATAACCAGACCTACCAGGATCACTGACCATACATCTACATTACTAGATAACATATTCACTAACATTTGGACCAAACTTATTTATTCCTCTATTCTCATTGAAGACATCTCTGATCATTTACCAATCATAGCATGGTTTGATTTTAGTCCCATCAAACCTCCTAACAAGCCTCAAACACTGACATTTAACCTAGTATCTGATGACCATAAAGCCAAATTTTTGCAATCCTTAGACTCTACGGACTGGTCTAATATCCGTGAAGTTTGTACAGAACTAGACACTGATAAGGCCTATGACCTATTTCTTAGCAATTATAAGAAGCTTTACGATGATTCTTTTCCAATTTCCACTAGGACTTATGCTCGCAACTCTATCCCAAAAAAGCCGTGGATGACTCGGGCACTGGTAAAATCTAGTAATAAGAAAGCGAAACTATATAAAAAATTCGTAAAAACTCCAAATGAGGCCAACAAAAGGAAATTCATCCTATACAGAAACAAATTTAAGAAAGTTAAATTGCAAGCCGAAAAAGATTATTATGCATCCAAATTTTTAATCCATAGTAATAACCTTAAAAAAACCTGGGGTCTTCTGAGGAGTATACTGGATAGAGATACTAACAGAGAAACTGTAATTACTGCATTGAATGTAAATGGTGAACAAATTACTGACCCTCAGACTATAGCAACTAAATTCAATAATTTCTTCACAGGCATTGCACAATCTCTTGTTTATAAAATACCTGCTGCAACTAACTCTTTTCTCTCCTACTTATCCCAACCCCTTCCACATTCTATAGCATTAACCCTCAGGCTACCAAGCTTTTTTTGTAACACTGACTACCAAGGGGGGGGTTACCACCCCCCCCTGGATTTTGGGTTTGGTTTGAGATATCATAACTTGTAATACACCATTCGATTCAGCATTCATTTCTGCACAAAATGGTATATTTAGGTTTAGAAAATATGAAGGCACCTCGAAATTATGAATTTTTTACCATGGGTACCCGTCGATTCCACAAAATGTATGCTTTCGCATAGGGAATATATTAGATTCTGTGTGTTTTATACATGATTTATATATAAAAAGTAGTTTACATTTAATAAAGTCCAATATACAAATATAAAAACTAGTAATAATTCTGTTTTATGTTAAATCAAAACAAAAAAACATGTTTTAGCCGCTGAAAAACGTTTACGCACACATATCGGTTCGCGTTGCAAAAAAACCCAACATTTTTATACATTTTAATTTATTTTGAGCACTTCCGGTCATCAAATTTTAAATTATTTAGTATTAAAAAATAGCCCTAAATGCCCTCTACAGAATGGCATAATTTATTTATATTAAAAAATAAATTATGGATAAGTTATAATAGAAAAAACATGACATTTTTATGAAAATAAAACACCTTTATATATATTTTAATTTATTTTGAGCACTTCCGGTTGTCAAAAGACAACTCAATGATCATGGAAATGTAGCCCTACATTCCCTGTGTAGAATGGTATAATTTGTGTCTCTTAATATTAAGGGGCGGAAAAGTTACAGACGATATTCTAGGGGGGGGGTGGTATCCACCCCTCTGGTACCTTGGGTATATCGGGTGTAACTTTTGAACGGTAGGGGGCATCATAAAACGTTTTAGCTCAAAATGTGTCCCAATGAACCCTCTACAGCTACCAATTTTTTCAAAATTTTATTCCAGACGGAACGAGAAAAATTTGCGAAAAACCTAGGGGGGGTGGCAACCACCCCCCCTTGGTAGCCCGAGGGTTAATCCCTTCTACCCCTTGTGAAATAATGAACCTTGCGCATACCATTCGCACTACGCATAGTAAAGGAGTCGATGGAATTGACCCTGCCATAGCCCTATTAACATTGCCTAAAATTGCAATTCCGCTATCAGAGATTGTCAACTGCTCATTTACCACTGGAGTATTCCCCTCTGCATTGAAAACTGCCAAGGTCATACCCATTCATAAAAAGGGCCCGAGGGACAATGTTTCTAACTACAGACCGATTTCTGTACTCCCATTCTTCGCCAAAATATTTGAAAAATTAATGTACGCACGTTTAGATAGTTTTTTTATCAAAAGAGAAAGTACTATTTCAGTCTCAGCATGGATTCCAACAGGGTCATTCTACCTACATGCCCCTTCTTAGCATACAAGACAAAATCTCTAATGCAATTGAAAATAACGAATACTCCCTTGGTATCTTCCTTGATGTAGCTAAAGCCTTTGATTCTGTAAATCATCATATTTTGATCAAAAAACTTTTTAACTATGGAATTAGAGGGACACAACTACAATGGTTTGTTAGCTATCTTGAAAATCGTTTTCAACTGGTTTCTGTTAACAATTGTGTTTCTGATCTACAACTCATTTCTCACGGTGTCCCTCAAGGATCTAATCTTGGACCTCTTTTATTTTTAATCTATATTAATGATTTACCCAATGTATCGCCTTCTATGTATTTTGTGCTATTTGCTGATGATTCTAACTTATTTCATTCTGATAAATCTATTGATACCCTATTTAACACTGTTAATTCTGAGTTTCACCGAGTCGTTGATTGGTTTCGATCTAATAAACTTACTCTAAATTTGGATAAAACCAACTACATCCTCTTCAGATCCCATAAGAAAAAATATCCCAATGAACTTCCTATTCTACTTATTGAAGGGACTCCTATCACCGAAGTAACATCCACACAATTTTTGGGCGTTTACATTGACCAGCATCTAAATTGGAAGGAACACATCAATAATATCTCTAGCAAAATTGCTAAGACTGTTGGTGTGCTATTTCGCTCATCTAAACTGATTCCTGTCTCTATCCGGTCTATGCTATACTATTCTCTTATTTATCCTTATTTAACCTACTGTAATTTAATTTGGACGTCTACTTACAAATCTAATTTTATCAGACTAGTCACCCTTCAAAAATATGCAATCCGTTCTATAGCTAATATTCCTCGCCGAGCCCACACCGCTCTGTATTTCAAGGAATTTAGATTATTAAAGATCGATCAAATTAGGCACTTGCAAATAGGAGAGTTTATGTACCGTTATAACCATGGCCTATTACCACTTGTATTTAATGATTTCTTTAACCTTACCTCTGATCGCCACTCTTATTCAACTAGAAAATTAACTGTTTATGACCTTCCCTACGCACATACTAATACTCGTCGATTCTCTATACAATATACTGGCTCCCAATGTTGGAACTCTCTCCCTACACATCTTCATTCCCTACCTAACACAAGATTATTTAAGCATAAACTTCGCCTTTATCTACTTAAAACACTTCCTGATATGTAATGGTTAAGGTTTCTGCTCAGTGGTCTCGCCAAGCCCTTAGTTAAGTCTTTAGTTAAGTCATTAGTTAAGAGTTGTTTTTCTCGTTATATACAGGAATGTCGATTGCTTATTTTTTTTCTCTCTCCCTCATCATTTTTTTATTCCTACAATTGAATGCTCTGTCATGTTTTTCTTTTATATTTTACATGAATTATGGGTGGCCCTATTAGCGGGATTTTCTATCCCTTTTGGGTCTCTCCTTCTTCACCAAATTATGTTAATGTATTATTCAATGCCATAATTGTATCATGTTTGTTTGTTGTTTTGGTTGAGTAAAAAAATAAATAAATAAAAATAAATAAAAAAAAAAGTTTCTAAGAGTATGCTCTACATAAAGTTGTTGTGGTGATCGGTTTTATTATTTATACAGTCTCTGTAACGAGATAATTGCCTACTGCAATTTTTCAAATTTATATATCAGAATTTTAAAACATTAAAGCGATGTTGAATTCATTAATTAAAATCATTATAATGCATTTATATAGCGCCTCTCCAAGGGGACTACTCAGAGGCGCTCCCAAACTCAGCGCGGCCAAATGAAACTGTCTTAACACGAGAGAGGAAAGCGTGAGAAGGATTTTTACAAAGAGAGCGGAGGGTCAGAGGAAGACCATTCCATGCAGAGGGTCCTACCACCGAGAAGACACGGTTGCGTGATGGTTCTACATAGTGGAAGTACGAAAATTATGAACGATTGAGGGAGTTTCCCCCAAAAAGATATTATAACTTTCGCTTTCTACGAGAAACTTTCGAAACTCTATATTTCTACGACAAATTCAGAAGTTGCAAGAGTTTGGAATGGAATCAAGTTTGAATGAGATTCTCTCCAACAGATTAAACTCGGAATTTTTTTCACCAGCCGGTGCGTGACTTCTCCATCGCCTGTCCAAAAGAATCACACCAACAAATAATGTCTTCACCCCAAAGCTTTCCCGTTATTACAAGGGTTCCCAGTTGACAAATATTGCAGTCCACCTTCTGGTTAAAACTGTTTATTCCAAGAGAAGTCTTGTTTAAATAAAGCCAGAAATATTGATTTAAAGGTGTCTTAAACCGTACTCAAGGTATCCAGTGTTATAACATAATGAGGTCACTTTTTATCCCATTAAATTAAAGACAATAACACTGAATAGAAAAAGGTTGATATTTTCAATTATTTTTTTCAGGATGATGGTGACAATTTTCTTAACCAAAACTTAAGCACTATAAATCGCCATCATTCTTAAGATAAGATTGACACACTTTAATCTGAGGAAACCAAAGCTTTAATGTTCCATGTATGCAATCAATATTTTCTTGCATTCATTGAAAACGCATTCGTAATCGTAATCATAAATTTATGTAGCGCCACATAAAGACAAACTCGTCAGAGGCTCTCTCGACATGACAGATCACGAAACCATAATTAAAGAGAACGATTTTCAAACGTTCGTTGCGGAAAAGAAACAAGCAAGAAGTTCATCACGGAGACTGCATTCTGGGTAAATTAAACCCAGATGACATGGACCGATGATAGATTGGTTCGCTTGTATCTTCTCTCCATACAACGAGTCCGTCATCTCAATGAATGACATTCACTGTCCAACCAATCTGGTGATGAGAATGACAATATTATTAATGGTTATTAAATGATTGCCTTGAGAATTATTACGTGAACAGTGTTGTCCTTTAACCTTCTCCTTTTACATTTCTTGAGAATGGCACAATCAGAGTACGGACACTGGCGGGATATTCGTTTCGGAATAACATTACCAACATTTGTAGTAGGCAACACTTGGACACCTTTAAAAATTTATTTACCGAATCTTAAATAATTCGGTTTCCGACCGATTTATTAGTTTCTGTTGAGTAGGCCAACATGTCCTGATTTTTGTCTTAGGTTGTATCTATTATACACACCTTTAGCTCTTTGCTTTCCAATGTTATAAACATGTCATTATCCGTTGGGCATGGCATCAACAAAGAATGTTAAGATCAAATGGAACTAACACCTTTGGTATAATAATATTGTCAGTCATAATAATTATTATGTCGAAGGAGGACGACGCTAATGCTAATGATCTTTGTTGTAACATAGAGTCGCTAAGCTGAAACTATATGTACTGCCTATTTAGTTGGTTCTACTCTATTAGTGCTAGTCCCAAGTCTTGGTGAATGAGGAGGGCGGCGGATTCTTTATTAAGCTACAGTGCTTATTGTCTCATTGTCATTTCAGACCTTTTTCGAGTCGAAAGCGCCTCTGAGTAGTTTTATTTCTCGTTAATAATACGTTGTTAGAGAATAGAGAAACAGATACACACAATCCCATGAATAAGTCTTCAAGGTCTTTGGGTTGTAAGCAGGAAAAAAATCAACCACTGTACCTGTAAAGTATGAGCAAACCCGTCCTCATAATATTATGACGGAAGAGCATGAAATAAGTTTTAATAAAAATGTATCCAAAACAGTCCATGTGGCCAGTGAGGCAAATGTGTTGCACAAGTTTTTCTGAACCAAACCTGTACATTTAATTAAAGAAAATAACCAAACAGGCAGGATTAGCGTTAGATAGTTGATTACGTTGGGGCCATTATTTCAAAACGCGATATTTCGGTCAATTGTTAGACACCGTTAAAAGTGTGATAACGTGTGCTATTTAAAGATGTTACTCTGTACGCAATTACTACATGATGCTCCTCTGATAGAGAGCCAAAGCGATTATCTGTCCGAGTTACCAAAACTAGGTCAAGAATCGTCAGATAAAATACCTATGAATCCATTCACATAATTTTTCGTTAAACTTTAAATCCATTGGACAATATAACGGTTCTGTAAACTGTTCAATGTTGTGCCTCGTAAACTATTCAGGACTAACGGATAATTAAGAAATTACCAGACCTTGAACCATGACATAAAAATCTTTAATTTAACCTAACGAGCCTGAATATAACGAAAACAATGTCGTCAATACTTCGCTGTAAGCCATTGCTGCTGCAACAGTGACTTGCATTTTCCAATTTCGAATAAAAACACTTCGTGATCATTTGCAAATAGAACTTTCGCCGTTTATACAATACTAGCTGAATTACCCGGCGTTGCCCGGGAAATTTCGGTTTTTAGTCCCCAACCACGCTGACCCCGCTTCCACTCCGCCTGTAAATGAGATGATCAAATTGACGAACGGTTAAATATAATTTGTTTAAATAACACATGTTACAAAAGTTGTAAGGGTGTCATAGAGCAAAATATCGCTTTTGAGATAATAGGTCTAACGCAGCAACGACATAATATTATATCCAGCGAATGTATATTCGCGGTTTTATTCAGCGGCGAATGAGAAATAGAGGAGGCAGCACGACATTTCATCACCGCGACACTTAATCCCACATTTGATACCGCGACACTTAATACGTGTACACACTTACGTGTAAGTACGAACATTTGAACGACTATTGTTGTCTACATAGTCAATTAGCTAGTGGTTCGACTATTGCTGTCCACATAGCCAATTGTGTAGACCTACCTCTGTGTTCAAGTTTTTCTATTGTACAACTGTACATAAAGCGATCATTATGAAGGATTTTAAAGAGGGGGAAGAACAGGAGGATTCGGAGAAGTTGACATTTTGCGATTTTCGCTCTGTATATATAGGAAACAAAATGATGTCCGTGCACACCTCAAAAAGATGAAAATTAAAGCTATAAATAATACTGTCGCCAATGACATTTGATTTGCTCCCTTGCGACTGTCATCCCACAAAAAATCACTCATTCTACAGCAGTCTACACGAAGAAAACATAATTATGCAAACGAGTTCAGAACAGTTAGTCAAGAAGACCAATCCACTTACATGAAAACAATTTCCCGCTTTTCCTACGACTCAACCTTGGATGAATAATGACATTGACGTCGATATCATTTTCACGCGGGTAAGAGTGTTCATTTTCAACACGTCTTATAGAATGTTTTCCACATTTTAAACTATGTAATAAGCAGATGCGCTGTAATGTCTGCAAATTATTATTCAAACTTACGCCTAGAAGCCATCAGATTATATTCTTAAAATGAATTATTTGTAGTAAGAATAAATTAGAATGTCCTACACCATATTGCCATAAAAGCTTGTAATCTATAATATACGGTATTGCATTTCCTAAGTTCTGTGTAATAATATGGAACACGCTGAACACCTTTACTGCGAAACGTTTTCGTACCAAAGACGTTTGGTTAAACAGCAGCAAACTACATACCCTTTTAACAAAATTTATCATATCTATATAAAAAAGTGACGCAAAAAGTTGCTATCTGAACTCTCAGCACTGACGTTGCATAACGAATTGCATGATTATGTAACGACGTACTAATTACTTTGTGACAATGCCAGCCGTTTCAAAGCATTATTTATGGATGAAGGCAAACGCTATTCAACTGTACAACAGCAGTGTGGTACGCGGACGATTGATCACCGGACGGTTGATCACCGGACGATTGATCACCGGACGGTTGATCACCGGACGATTGATCACCGGACGGTTGATCACCGGACGATTGATCACTGCGGACGTTTGATCATCGACCGATTGATCACCGGACGATTGATCACCGGTCTAGTGGTCATTGCAATTTATTAACTAAGGATGAACGAGAAATGTCGCAAATACCGCTATAGTAAAGAGAAACATTTATTTAAAACGATATGACACAGACTCAATCTACCACATAATGTTTTAAATTTGTAATGAAATTATAAGAAGTGAAATTGTGAAAATATACTGAAACGACAAGCGTTATTAAACTGGTAACTAATCAGATAAATCTGCAACTACACGCAAGTAGGTTAAGTAAGAGCATTTGTTTATCCTTTTTACAAAACCTTTTTATACAACAACAAGAACTGAGGGTTTTGGGTTAAGCATAAGACAAGCCAATCAGGTCTAATCTGACGAAGCACTTTGATGGACTGCGATAGGCCTTTAATCGTAAAGACCAAAATACGTTTATTTTTATGCGTACTTAATAATTGTGATGTGCTATTTCATGTATGTACATTATAAGAATTAAAAGAAGCCGACGATGTTCATCTTTGCTAGCGGTAAATGCGACATTTCTCTTTCATCCATAGTTAATTGCAGCGACCACGAGACCGGTGATCAATCGTCCGGTGATCAATCGGTCGATGATCAAACGTCCGCAGTGATGAATCGTCCGGTGATCAACCGTTCGGTGATCAATCGTCCTAGAACCGACAGTGTCATTGTCGATCATTGTAACAGATCACACGCGAACCCTGTTCAGTGTGGCGCAAACAACGACCTTTTCTGGATCCAGATTTGACGAAAGCCTATGACAACAAATGCCGTGGCTCTCGGAAAAAAGTTTTGCATACTGTAGCTCTTTTTTGATATTATGACATAGACATTGAAAGTTGGGTGGATGGATCCGGATTTGAGGAGGGCCTATGCCAACAGAGGCCGCTTCCCTCGACAGAAATTTGTTTGGCATATTACAACACTTACATTGAGAGGTCATCCTTATCAACGCCCAAAAATGTTGCAGCACAATTTAAATAATATTACACCCCCGCAAAACGCATTTAGATCTATCTAGAAATTAACAGAAGCTAAACGGGGAAAATACTGTAATAGACCTAACAATTTCTTTCCGACGGCAACTGCCTCTGTTGCCATTAGCTGTCGTTGAACTCTGTATTCATTCTCCTCCGATAGCAATAAATTATTATTATTACCTATAATCTGTTGCTGAGTTTTAGAATAATCACCAACAAAGGTCAGTTTACACACCAGTAACTCGGGATTTTACGATTTTATAAATAATAAAATTTGTCGAATGGATTGTATCGCAAGCTTTCATTTTTGTTCACAAAGACCTAAACCAGTCAAATCCAACTTGTTGCTATGTCAATTCCAAATCATTGGGAGACAATTATATTCAACTTTGTTTTGATGTATTATCGCCGAACAACAACTAATGGACATGTTGTTTAACAACATATATTTAGATATTAATAATTACGACATTGTCTGTACTCTGGAAGTGTCAGTCTTTCGCTTTTGTGCTGAAGAAGTCAAAGCCTTTCATCTATGAAACAGTGATGGCTTAAAGAGATTGATGATTATTAATACATGTAAAACCCGTTTAGATGAGAAAAACAAAGAACAACTTTACAATGTAATTAAATTGTGCGTGAAACAATGTTCCATTGTCGCATAAAATTATTGTCTTTTTCTCTGTCGGACAGAACACAAAGGTATAATTGACAATGAGAGTTAATTATGAAAAATTGACACAAATACAATTCAGTGAATGAAAGGATTGTCACAAGTTCGTGCATGGCTTGAATTCATCCATTTGACAACCATGCAAGGCGTCCGTCATATCATGCAGCTCACTTCTACAACGCCATAATAATTAAGAACCCCATTTTGCGATGATCATGTGTTAGTGCTAACTCCTGATATGCACTGTTTGGATACGGTGAAACTCACCGTTTTAGACACCTTTGGAATATAAACATTGATGATTATATATAAAATTATTGCGCTTTTTCAATTGACTTAATTAAGCAATGGATCCTATGTTGCGGCGTTGTTCAATTGCCTTTTCTTTTTTATAGATTGGAACTATGTCAGCCAAATTTGTGTGAACTGTTTGAAACAACTTCAGTTGACGTTCACAAACTTTCTTGCTTCATGATGTCGATAAACTTTGGAGTGATTAGTAGAATATTCGATGAAAAATTTGACAGGTCAAGCTTCGATGAGTATCAACGGCCTTGCAAGCATCAGATTTCATTACAGTGTGTCATAGTAGAGATTATTAACCTTAGATTATTGCGCAATGACCATTCAAAGTGAGAAGGTGTACTCTTACGACAGGACTTTATGGTCGACTTTTGCACACCTTTGAAATGTTTTCAACATGTTATTTAAAAGTTGTTTCCAACCTAGAATAATTAACTTTTTTCCTCGAAAAGCAGTCTAACCACGATTCCTCACGGTATTTTGGCTAAGATCAAAGATTCTTACGTGAGGATCATCCATCACAAGAGTTTTCGTTGATTTCGAGCACATTTTTTGTATTTATCCACGCGGTCATGTCAAAGCCAAACGTGATTATTACTTCGATCGACGCCATCTACCGAGACAGAATGGAGAAAACCGTAGTCATTACTCTTCCGCAAGAAGGCAAACCGTATGTTCGTCCGTATGTTGTGAGTCTTGTCGTCGGCGTTGTCGGTGTGTCAACCGTTGAAGCAATATTATTGGCCAGAGAGAAAAGAATCTGCAATGGGAGAACAACTTCAAAACCGTCGATTTCAAGACCCGCTTCCTAGCACAAGATAATCTGAACGTGAAAGGCCATGGGGTTCGTATTTCCAACATCCGACGAGTGACTCATCGTCTCAGAGTGTCCTTCTTGCCTTTCTACGTGCCAACCTAAGTCATCACTCAGCAGCTGGAGAAACTCGGTGTCACCGTCCATAACGCGTTTGTGGAGAAGGACAGAGACTCCGGACTCAGCACAAACGTACGCAACATCGTCGTGGAGTGCGATAACTTGGAGATCATTCCGGACAGGATGAGTTGGGATTTCGTCGGAATGGAAGGACAAGTTCCGATCAAGCTATGACCACGTAACATTGTGTTATTAAAGTAAACATCTATTAAAATGGTTAGGTTTCAATGACATTTATTTACTTAATTATGGGGACAGTTTTAACCACTCTGAATTCATGATATTAAAATATTAAAACTTGGGACAAATTTCTTTATTTATTGACCAGCTTGATATCCTTTGAAGGTGTCCAATGACATCCATCATTTTCAGCACTATAGTTGCAGGATAACATTTATTTGTCAGTGACATAAGTGGAAACATAATATTATTGCTAAAAAATATGCACGCAATTTGTTTAGCCCATCTATTCTGCCAGATGACGCTGTTACCAAAGAGATGATCGTTGAATCCCTGCTGTTCTTGTGAATTTGTTCTGAAAATTGATGCCGTTTGAAGCTGCCGCAAGTTAACATTATTTTGCTACGAATCTACGCAATGCATGGGCGCAAGGGGGCACTTGCGCCCCCCCACCCCCATGGATTTCTTGCATACTTGCAGATAAATTTTGATTATTTTTTGGTTTTGATTATTACAACGCGATTTTCAACGTGATTATACCGGTGCGTTCTACAAGTTGGACCTATAATTACAATTATCTTTCTTTGAAAGCATAACATATAGGTATAGAATTCTCTCGTGGTAATATGGAAATTCACACTCTTAACCCGATACGACAAAATGCCATTCAGTCGTGCCCCATAATTGCTAAGTAAATGGTTTCGTGTTCCCTTCTTATTTACCAATTATTTGATTGCCATCTTGCTAAGTGACTTCTCAATGGCGTGCAGCTACGCAGGTAGCCTGTTCCTTTTTTAAATACTAATAATAATGATCATCTGGCATTATCAAAGCCTATTTGATAAGAATTATTCGAGATGAGACTTAATAAAATCGTGTTTTTGCTACTTTTTGCTGAATTACGTCTTTGAATCGTCAAAAAACTTGGATGTCCTCCTTAGAAGTCCAATAACTTTTATTCTGTTAGAAATATTTTGCTGAAATCTGGCCATCATGTGTAGATATGAATTGTCTTTAAGCCTGTAAAATTTCATTTCGAAATTCTCTCCTTCGGCCAAGATATTGGCCAGAATAATTAAATTGTTTGTTTATTTACTTTTTGTTGCGTCGCGTTTTTGAATCGTCAAAAAACGGTGGGTAGCCTAAATAAAAGTGATATGGCTTTTGTTCTGTTTGAAATAGTTTTTTGTAATTTGACCATTGTTCGTAAATATGAATTGCCTTTAAGACTGTAGAGTTTCATTTGAAAATTCGTATATTTGGTCAAGATATAGGCTGAAAACCGTAGGGGATTACTTTTTTGGCGCCCTGACAATTTGCTTGAGATTCGGATGGATGGATCCAGATTTGGCGAGGGCTTATGACAACAGTGGCCGTTGCGCTCAAGAAATTTGTTTTTTGCATGATACAGATCTCTTTATAAGATTCGGACATTGTGGAAGAGAAATTATACTCGCCTCATGATTGTCCTTCGGTGCGCCGCATCGTTTGTACCGATTGCAAAATTGACTTTGCAGACACCTTGAAATCAAAATTAAGCGCGGCTATATATATATAAGTCATTTACATTCGGTCAGTGTTATATCTTGAGATCAGGCTATTGCGTAAAAATTTATAATATTGTAGTGGTTAAACCAGCGGTTCCCAACCCGTGGCCCGCGGGCCAAAAGTGGCCCGCCAGGCCTAAGAAAATGGCCCGCATCTCTCAAAGAATCAACAAAAATATATGAAATAATTGACAATTTGGACGGAATAGAACAAAATAATTACTTTCTATTACAAATTATTCCATTTTGGCGTCCATAATAGCACAAAACATTCTAGTTTGAATCAATTACAACAATTCTATATGCTTTCAGTTAGTTAAATTTTGGCCTTGTGGCCCCCTAATGTCCTTCAACAACGAAAAAGTGGCCCTCATGTCTTCTAACTTACAAAAAGTGGCCCTAAAGGCAAAAAAGGTTGGGAACCACTGGGTTAAACGATGCAGTGTAATCGATTAATTGAAACTCAGATATAATCTGGTGACGTACTGCACCCGGTTGCATGTCAATAATGTAAAATTAATAGAAATAAGGTAATAATGATTATAATGTGCCAGAACCAGGAAACCTTGGAATTGGTCTACAATGTCCAGTCTAGAATGTCTATGGAGAAGTAATCAATAGTTTAGCGTGCTGCACTGGGTTTAAACAATTACACAATGACACTAGAGTTAGCTGAATCCTTGAGAGTACGGTGAAAACGTATGGAATATCAGGCAAAAATTAAATTAAGGAAAATAATAATAGACACTGTGATACAGTTTATCTCTCCGGATAAAATCGAACAACTCATTAAATTGACACAAAGTCGATTCATGTAATCAAGAAGGTAAGGGCGTCCGAAGATTGTGATAAAATGAATTGATGATATTTAACAACAAATTCAGAGCGATTTCTCTCAGACACAAAAATCCGAAGTTGTTAAAAATCAACGAAAACGAATCGAATTATTTACACACCTTAAAAAACGATCTGAAATGACGTGATATATAATGCACTGGCTCTGCTGCGTTTGATTATAGAACTGAAGAGTACTGAGTGCGCTAACGGTATGAGGTGTTGTGTAAGAAACAGAACAAAAGCTCAGTGAAAAATCGCTGTGATTTTGGTCATGCAATATCAGTACAAGTCGAAAGCCTGTGTGGCTGTGAGCTCCGTCAATGGGTATAGCATGTTTGGCTCGGGGGTATGGAATGCCCTCCCATGCACTTGAGCTGCGCCTATTCCATAGATCACTCTCTGACACATTCTACACTGTGTCCGGATGAAAAGTAGTACACAACTAAAAGTGTCATAACCCGGTCAAAACTTTTAGGATTTGTCTGAAATTTTTAATATAGCAACAGTGACCATATGTACAAGAGATTCCAAAGTCGTTTGCAAATATTCGCGAGTTTGCCAAATTTTTGAGCGTTTGCGATGGAGCACTGAAAAATTAAAGTTTCCAACATGGGCCCTCACATAAGAGAGTGAAGTTCGGCTACAGTTGGCGTTCAAAATGTCCTCCTCGTTGACGGACACACGACCGCAGACGTGGATGCCACTGTTTGATGGCCCGGTCGATGATCACGTGGTCAAACAGCTGCCACTCCTCAATCAGACGCGCCCTACACCCTACGGTTATCGATGTCATGAATACGCGTGAACGAAAAACGCGCTCCTCCAGGAAATGTACCTGGTACTCCGGATCGAGGTCTGGAGTGCTGGGCGACCACAGCTGCGGGATATGAAGCCGAGTGTCTGCTGGGACAGCTACTGCGTCTACGGTCATGTGTTCGTGAACAAGAAGAACATTTTGAACACCGGATATAGCTGAATTTCACTTCTTTTCAGGTTTTCCATGTTGGAAAGTTCAATTTTTCGGTGTTCCATTTAAAACGCCCATATATTTGACAAACTCAAGAATATTTCTAATCGGTTTTAGGGTCTCGTGTAAATATGGTCACTGTTGCTCTGTTTAAAATTTCAGACAAATCCTAAAAGTTTTGACCGGGTTATGACACTTTTAGTTGTGTACTACTTTTCATCCGGACACAGTGTATAAGCACTTTAAAACTGTTCTGTTTTGGCCGTAGTTGGGAACGCCTCTGAGTAGTTTCTTTGAAGATGCGCTATATAAATACTCGAATGAATGAAGGAATGAATGAATGAATGAATTGATTAATTAATTAATTAATTAATTAATTAGTTAATGGATAATGGTAACATAATACTGATTGTAATGAAGGATGTACAGTGGTGTGAAAAAGTTTTGCATCACCCATATATTTTGCGTTTCTATGCATCATTTCTTCTGTCTAAAGATGAATAATGTACTGGTAAGCATGTGGGCGTTAATTAAAGGTTTTCTTATTGTTTGGTTCGAGTTTATAAGCATATTTCTTTAAATTTGACATGATGAAAGTTCGTTTACCACCTCGTGACTATACCAGCATGAGTAAGGCCATAAAGGCTTGTTACCGGGTAATGCTTGTTCTGTGCATAGTGCAACGTGTTGGGATGAAATAACCGGTTATGTATGGTCGTAGGCCTTCTTTATGATTTAATTGGAATGAGATCCGGGGACCGAGCGGGCCAGTCCAGCGTCTTAACATTGTTCTCTTTGTTCCAGTTGGTCATCAGTTTGGCACGATGGCATGGTGCATTGTCATGCTGAAAGGAGAACTGGCATGGGAAGAGTTGCTGAGCTGATGGCACCATGCACTTCTGCAGCATACCGATGCAATTGGTTGGGTTGATCATTCCATCGACGATATGCAGACGCCCAACGTCACTGGCAGCCATGCACCACCAAACCACAACGAAAAAACCAACGCTGGACTGGCCCACCCAGCCGCCGGAACTCAATCCAATGGAGAACCTATGGCATAAAGTAGCCTTCGAGATATCCAAGAGATATCCAACTTCCAAGCGCGAGCTTATGGAATAGCTCATCGCCGCCTGGAACCGCGTTATGACCCATGACCACCTCGTCAAGCTGGTCCACTCGATGCCAAAACGTTGCAGACAACTGTTGAAGAACAAGGGCTGGCCAATAAAATATTGGTGCATCACTGACACACAGAAACGGTCTTTTTCAATGCATCTAAATCATAAAGAGGGTTTACGAACACACAATGTCATGCCGGTTATTTCATCCCAACACATTGCACTATGCACAGAACAGGCATTAGCGGGTTACAAGCAAATATGGCCTTTCTCATGCTGGTATTATAGTCACGAGGTGGTAAACAAACTTTCATCATGTCAAATTTAAAGATAAAGCATTCTCGTTAAACACGATTTCTTCGTTAGGTTATCAATGGTGGGAGGAGTGGGTTTAGCACATGTCCTTGATTAAGCAGGAGAGTAGCGAAGAGCCTCCCTTCCGCCGTTCTACATAGCTCCTCGAAGGTAGGATTGTCCTCAGAAAGATAGTGCAGTGGAATCAAACGATCCAAGTGTACATGTCCTAACACTCAACGATTGGGGTGGACAAATGCATGGACGGTCCCCCCACAACATACATTGAGGGAGACCATCCCCAAGCTCCTTAAGTCATTGCCAAGTCGCTGCCACGGAATCATGATTTCATCACAAGTGAGGAAGTTTGAAGGCGAACGAACCAGCAACCTCCGACATCGAAATTGAAAAGGAGGCAACTCGGGATATTTTGCCACGTGGCCGGACTCCAACCATGGACGCCAGACTTTGAAATTTATTGAAAAATTCAGTTGTGCAAATTTAACTTTTAGTTTCGACTTTTCTAATTAAACGCTAATGACCTTCATTTCGAACGTATATTTCTTTATCCTTATATCCAAAGACTCACTTTGGTTGCCCTTACTCGGTGGACGAGGTCTCGTGGGAGACCGAGAGATAGATACCCGGCTGTCCTACATGTACGTCTGAAGTGATCCACGGCACATTGACGTCTCTGAAGCCATCGGCTTGATAGGAGACCGAAACCCGAGGAGAAGAATATTATTGCTGACAAACATGCAACGCCTCAAGAAGTCTTGCTTCATGAATGAATATGATCCATGCAGTCTGGTTGACATTGGATGGCGTTCGATCTTTGCCACATCTCGTTACCGCGTACAACAAATCTCGAGTTTATGTTTTATCTGGACAACTCTACTGACAAGGTGTAGCGCTGACCAATAAACTAGTGCCCTAACTGAAGTTATAGTGGGGCTTTTGAAAATTCGGAATTATATCAAAATATTCTTTGACTAAAACACCTTTTAAACATTTTGATTTTCATTATATAATCTATAAGCTTATGGCAATGGATAAATATGTATAAAAAAAGTAAAATCACATAAATTACATAGGGAATTATCAAAAAATACTACAATAAAGTTTATTGAAAAATTTAGCTATGTAAATTTAATTTTTAGTTTCTAATTGAAACCTAATGACTTCCATTTCGAATTTAAATTTATCCTTTCTTATAATATTGAATAATTCATTCATTTATTCATTATTTATTTATTTCATTCGTTTAATAATTCATTCATTATTCCAGTTATTCATTAATTCATGCATGCATTCATACATTCAGATAATTTATATAGCGGTCATTTCTATATGCATACTGAGAGCTAAACTCCAGCGATAATAAACAGATATAATTATTTGATTCTTGTGAAAGGTGCTTGTAGGTTTGAAAGACAGTAATTCCAATCGGTCGACCAAACCACAACATTGACCCTTAACCGACCTAAGTGTAGTAAATGATATCATGGTATCCTAGACCATCAGTCGCTAAAGGGTTAAGACAAAACGTTGGATCTTTCAAATACATACAAATGTCTAAAACCTTATATCGATGTGCAGAACAATGAGTTTGATTCTAGGTATGGCAGCTAATTAACTGGCTAACTCAATTATTACTCTGTCGGTGACTCGCAATAATTAATCAATGGATTCAAATACTCATTTATTTAATCATGTCAAGCTGACATAGACGCAGCATAGAAAAACAGAAGACAAATAGATCTAAGCGAGTTTCTGTTAAGTTCATGAGCACTTCGGGTTTACCTGGATTGTTTTCACCTCATCGACTTCCATTTTGTTGTGATATCACAATACACTATACACTTGTGGGGCGCGGTGGTGTAGTGGTGGCGTCGTTGCCTTTAAGCCGGAAGGTTTGAGGTTCGAATTCACCTCAAGTCGCCGCGTAGGGACCTTGGGCGAGTTCTTCACTCGCAATTGCTCAGCGATTCGGCGTGAAACTCCGATGCTGTGTCTGCTCTGCAGTCGGGAGCGCCTCTGAGTAGCTTGCTTGAAGGGCGCTATAACAAGTGCACATTGAAGCTAACAATGGCACGAATAATAGGTTTTTTGTCAAGCAAGTACGGTTGACTCTCCCTCTCCAACAAAATCACACTCCATGTAAGTTATTATTGCATTGCATTTAACCAATAAATAAATAAAGGAGTGTTTGAATCCATTGATTTCCACCATCCAGAGGCGAATCAATTCACAATAAAGTCGCTATTTATATATAGCAACTCTAAAACTGTTTTAACGGTGTTTTATGTCAAAAAAGTTGTCGCGCTCACTCATGCTTAACCATCGTTATCGTTATCGTAAACCGCAAATTTACAAGGCGCAACAATATCGCTAAGCGTAAAGAACTATAGCTTATTCACGAGCGCTTCGTCTAAACAGTTGGTTTGACCAGATAAGAAAACAAAGTTGATTCGGTTTCTATGGAGACCAGATGTATGGTGTGATATATTTGCGTATCTATGGCCGTGCAAATTTGATTTTTGAATTAAAACACGCTCTTTCTTTTATTGTACATTGTCTTTCGTTGTTTGTTTCCTTGTCCGAGTGTCTCTTTCTCTACCCCTCTAACTTTCTCCTTCTCTCTCTCCATCTCCTTTACCCCTCCTTCACTCTTTCCACCATCCAATCTCTTTCCCCCCACCCCTCTCTCCCTCTTCAACAAAATCACGCTCCATGTAAATTGCTAGTGCAATGCATTTAAGCATTTAAAAAGCGACTCCAAGAAGGTCAACCGTAATAAGACCCAGAGGAGAAAATCAAAATCATCATCCTGGATCGTTTGCACCGCCGTTACCCTGGACAGAAATTTGCTCGACGTATTACAGCACTTAAAAGTTTTTTTTCCCATGAAGGCGATAATATCATTTATATTCAGACTTTTGCTTGTTGTCATTTAACGACAATTTATAGCGAAATTTGCATACGTTTTCTAGTTTTGTAAATTTGCAGCATTTTATTTCTAGTATACTTCCTCATTGCAGAGCGACTCACTCTGTCAACGATACAAAACTATCGTTTATTAACACTATTTTTTATCATTGTGCGGCATCAAATTTCCTTGTTGGTGTCATGTTAAATTTGGGATTTTGATCTACAATGACACTCTCATTAGCGTCGCTTTTCTCCAAATTGCATGGCATAAACTAGTACTGCCACATTTATGATATTGAAGAAGTTATGCATTGATGCAATTAGCTAAGAATTATATATTTTATTTTATAAAAGCAGGAAATGAGGCCGGAAAGAAAGAGGCTGGTGCGAGGAAGAGATAGAGAGAGGGAGATGGTTAGAGATACAGTGTGACGCGGTTTATCTTTCCGAATATTATTGAAAAACTTCACTCATTGTGCACATAATCGAGAAGTCATGACTTTTCCAAATATTATTGGAACCGGAATGCTGCAACATGAATGCTAGTATTTTAGAGCAATTTATTCCATACAAAGGTACAATGTCACTGAACAACAATGGAGACAAAGTGAGTTCTTTAGACACCTTAAAAACGGAATGCATTGTATTATAAATAGCGTAAGCTACAGGTCAATTATGATCGGGTTTCACGTCAGCTGCAATGCAGTTAGGAGTCGTGAAGTATATAGAGCAAAACCCAGCGAAAATCCCTATGACGCTGGCCATGCATTCATGCAATCGCAGTGCCAGTCCAAAGTATGAAAAACGGTTTATATGCATTGTCTTATTCAAGTGAATGCATCACAACAATGTGGATGTTGCCCTGTGTGAGTGTGCGCATGCGTGCGTGGGTGCGCGCGTGCGTGCGTGCATTGACACTTTGTTATAGAGAAAATGATAATTCCCTGTCTCCCTCGCTAGTTCTCTTCTTTCCATCTGTCTTTGCAACGTTATAGAAGCTTATTAGCATAATTATGTATTTGTATCGGAACAGTTTGAAAATTATTGATATCGTTAGACACCCCTAAAAAAGTAGCCAATTAAAAAATAAATAGAAATAAATTAAAAATTATTATCTGCGCCTAATTTATTTCGGTCGCCCAACAATTGTCATGTTGCAGTGATGAAGGAAACAAAAAACAAAGCGAACGAAAGTTGCTTGTAGATTCACAGCAGCACTTGGATTTCGTCTACGTGGGTCCATATTTTATTACATTCTATTATATTTATTATGCTATCTTTATTATTTCCTTGCCATGTACCTTAGTCCTTCTTCTGACATTGCATGGATCCAGATTTAACGCGGGATTATGACGACAGAGACCGTTTCCCTCGAAATAATTGGTTTGACATAATACAGCAAGGATAATTAAATGGTAACCAATGCAAAATTAAAGAATAAGGATCATTAGACATAACATGACTTTGTTGCACGTAATGCTAGATCGTATGCAGCACAAGATCGATGGCTCGATTGTTCAGGGGCTAGCGGGTTTAAGGTCAAGAAAGAACGAGAGAACATGTTGTGACATAGCATGACTATTCTTTTCTTTTTGATATTTAGGGAGAATTGACTAATGCAAGACGAAGTCGTAGTATGAAATTGATGACAAAGAAGAACCGATACAACAAGCCAATGCATCCATTTTCTATTTTGAAAGTCAAGAATAACCTTAAAAGAGGTGTGTTTTGTGCTGCTATTTACTTTTTAGTCTAGGAATAATAGACTTAAAGAGTTACAGTTTCAGTTTAACGATAATTTGTGAGAACAATGTTCAGTAGCGTCAAATTCCTGGGAGAAATTTTTGATAATAAATTGCGTTTGAAACCCACATTGATTACATTATCGAGAAATGCAAGCAGAGGTTAAACCTCATAAGAGCAGTAAGTGGCTATAGATGGGGAGCTTGTAAAATTAACTATTCCAACTATTTATTGAGCTTAATGAGGTATATTTCAGATTATGGCGACGTTGCTCACTCATCAGCCTATCAAGTAGACTGTTCATGCTAATTAACCGGAGAAAAGATAATTATTCATAATATCACAAAGTGACAAGCAACATCTTTCGTCTCTCAGAAAAGATGACGTAGAACTTGCGCACAAGAAACCTAACAGCTCTTCCGAAATTACTCGAATTCTATAAAAAATCAACGAAAGAATAAAACGTGAATTAATATGAACATTATTCTCTAGAATAAAAATGTCAGTTGCGGTTTGCAGCGTCTACCGACATATTGTGGCTGCCAAGAGCAAGCAACCTTGTCTTCTTTTCGTCAGTCTTCATGTGAAATGTAGTAAATAAACAAATAATGACACAATTTTCACAGTGGATAAGTTAATTTACCAGAAGACATGTGCTAATTAGCCAAGGAGCCTCAGAAAGTCTTATATAGGATCATTAGCATCCCTTTTAGAGGTGTTTAAATGCATTGTTAGGTGCTGTTTCTTTTACATAAATTTTATTAGCGTAGCGCTCTTCCCTTCTCCAGACTCGGAACTGAGAATGCCGACGCGGGAACAGTGTAGGATGACAGGTTAGCATCCATTGATCATTATATTTTCCTTATTCATCTTCAACCATATTTTCCTGACGCTTCATTTCAAGCGCCATGAACCTGGTCAGAGTCATTATATCCTGAGCGTATGCTAACAAAAGATAAATACGAAGTCAGTCTATCAATAGTTGTTATCCAGTCTTGTATATGCAGCGAAAATGTAGACAATTGCTTTGAATGAGACATCATAAAAGAGCCTTGATCAGCTATCAAAACCGATTCAAGTTCAAATCCCTGGCTATGTTTTATGTTGTGTATTGGAGAGGCACAACTGTTATTTTTTTTAATTGTTTTGCCCTCAATGAGGTTCTAAAAGCAATTATGCCAATTTGATAGCAACAATTAGGTTGGATGGATCCAGTTTTGACCAGGGTCTATGACAACAGAGGCCGTTACCCTGGACAGAAATTTGTTTGGCATACTACATAACTATAAACTACGTTAAACAAGCGCTTTTATTTAGAGCGAGATAGAAAACTATAAGAAGGTGTGTAACTCTACGATTCCGTCATAATGAGGTAAAGTAGTAAAAAGTAAATATTAACGAAAATATCAAAATAAGACTCGAGATCCCTATCGAGCTGATCAAGGCGGCTGTAGGCGGAATATTATAAGAATTAGCAGCATTATGCAACCGGATATGGGAACGATAACGACAATATTCCAGGCAATAATGTTAAAACCAACAATGGATGCATGGTTGAATGAACCAATTAAGAAAAACCCAGAACCACTGTGAGCACTGAATCCACCGAGATTAGTAGACCTCACGCAAGATTAGACCACGAAGATGATGACGGCAGAGTTCGAGTTAGTTGCGGGGCAACCTAAATGAACTCACAACCTCAATGTTTCATCTGATGTGATAAACCTTCAAATCATCCATCGTTCTCTACTTCGGCGCCATTTCTTCATAATCCAATTGAATTCGTCAAACAATGAAGAACTGCAAATATATTAATTTCTTTTTTATCATAATTTGAACATTCTAATTCCTTTCAACACGCAGTATCTGGTTCACAACTATTCTTGCTTTCAGAAAACGCGCCTTAATAACTCGAACCAGATTCGCCATGAAAATTTGAATGATAGTCTATATAGACACCTGTTCTATTATTTTTAATTGCCTTATAAATAGAAAAATGACTACAATTGTGCATGTGTTCGCAGATCTTTGGTCCAGGAGAAGGAGGAATTCTATGAAAGCCTTTGTAGCATCATACAGTCTACTTCTAGGAGCCAAATGATATATTCCGTCTGGTTGACTTGAATGCTCGAGTCAGAAGGATGCAGCTGTATGGCCGAAGGTGATTGACCGACATGACGTGGGAAGGGAGAATAGTAACGGCATACACCTCCTGTAGCTATGTGCCACGCATCAGCTGTGTATCTCAAACACCATGTTCCAGCAGGCGGACAAGTACAAGCACATCTGGATGCATCCAAGATGATAAGATCCAAGCACTGGCATAATATGCTAGACTATGTGATCCAGGGTGATAATGGCCGGGGGGTTGGGGGGTTAAACCCCCTCAGTCTCTCTTAGGACCCCCAAGTTCAGTCTTCAGTGCACACCTCCGGAGGTCGTCTCTAAACCCACCTCCCCCAATTTTCATTTGCGCCAGTGCAACATCTCATTAACTGATTTACCCAGAAAAGGAGTAGTTTTCCATGGTGTATGGTAATGGTGATGATGAAGACCGTGAGGTTAGAGTCTAATGCTCAGTGGAAAGGGAGAACAGTCGCTTCATGCATAAGTGTAGTCAATGGCAATAACCTGACTACTTGTCACTTGTCAGGGCCTCTGAACTTCCCACCTACTTTTCGGAGAACTAGAACTACGTTTTATGCAATGGCATCCAGGGTCACTCATCTGGTATAAGGGAGGGTCGATCCAGGGAGGAGGGAAGAGGCAATTATCGCTGAAAGCTGTGCAGCCAAGGCAGGGGTGGTCATCCAACTGTTGGGGGGGGGAGGAATTAGACCAATATTATAAAAAAAATAGCGCTGACCAAAGCTGGCTTTGACCTTAGGAAAGGATCAGCAAGTCTTGTATGATAAATTGTTTGCAGTAAACAACTTAACATCGCACGACGTCACAGCTGTTGGTTTCCCTCAGAACGTAAAGCCGCGTTCATCATCATCATCATCATCATCATCATCATCATCATCATCATCATCAGCAGCAGCAGCAGCAGCACGGTTCTTATCGATCACAGGCAACCGTCGAGCGTATGGTGGTGGTATTGGCGACATCTGGCGATTTTTATTAATGGACATTGACAGCTGCGCGAAAAGAATTCAAATAAAGTGAGACTACTACTACGCGAACTCTACGCACCCTGTGGAACCAGATTCACCATTCGAAGCGTTCTCCTTATCAACAGTGGACTAAATGCTTTTTTGTTGTCTCAAAATCACGTTATTTATCCCTGCATCTAATGCACTGGAGGCACCTCATATTGATGTACACTGTGAGAAGCGCTGTGCAAATGCTTAGATGCAATACAATTCAATGCAATATGAAATATTAAAATGCTCATAGTTTTAGTATAAATATCAACTACAATAATTGAATATGCGCTTCGCCGTGAATTACCGATAAAGTGTCCGCGCTATAATTACAGTGCTCATATATACAAAGATGGAGTAGCCTGATTCACCTAAACACCTTTTTCAACGACATATTCGTGCGATAAGCACCTGAATATTGACAAAACTTTAACCCTCAAGGGATCCACGTCAGAAAGTTACGTTCCCGGTCCTTGGGGTGCAATTGCACCCCTATGTGTTTGTACGTATGTAAGCATGCATGTATGCATATATGTACGTATGTATATAGCCTATGTATATATGCATGTATATATCCTATGTAGGCATGCATATATGTATGTATGCATGTAGATCTATGTATGTATATATGCATGTATGTATGTTTGTATGTACAAGTGTACATACCTACATTCATACATACGTACATACGGGCATACTACATAACACGTTCATACATTCAAACATGCATACATGCATACATACAAACATAAATACATACATGCATACATACATACATACATACATACATACATACACACTTACATACATACATACATGCATACATACATACATACAGACATACGTACAAACATCACGATACATGCATACATACATATGCACACATAGGCCCACATGCATACTTACATATATGCATACATACATAAGATATATACACACACATACATAAGCATGCATACATACATACATACATACATACAAACATACATACATACATATATACATACATATATACAAACATTCATACATGCGTACGTGCAGACTACATAATACATTCAAACATGCATACGTACATACATGCGTACATACATGCATAAATACATACCTACAAACTTACATACATACATACACACATACATACATACATGCATACATACATACATACATACATACATGCATGCATGCATGCATACATAGGTCTAAAGGCATACTTACATATATGCATACATACATATGATAAATACGTACATACATACATACACACATGTATATATGCATACATACATGCATGCATGCATGCATTCATACATACATACATACATACATACATACATACATACATACATACATACATACATACATACATACATACATACATACATACATACATACATACATACATACATACATACATACATACATACATACATATGATATATACACACATACAAATATAGTAACATAACAAATTAATGCAGTAATTTTCACGAATTACCTGAATTTGTTCATCATATCAACGTCATATACTTGGGGTGCAATTGCACCCCAGATAAAAATGTGCTGGTAAAAATTGACGTCAACTTTTTTAAAATCGTTTTTTGCATGACTAGAGGGGGGAATGGTACACTTACAATGTCCTAGAAGATCACTGCTGAAATGTTGATAATAACACGTGAGTAGCCATGGAAACGGGCTTGGGGTGCAATTGCACCCCAAAGACCCATTGAGGGTTAATGGGTTCGCGTTCTGATTATAATAATAACGTTCTATGTCCGTAACTAATAAATGGATGAGGACCTTGAAAAGGTGTGTAAGAAAATCAAGCTTCTTTGGCATTGATATTATTCGCAAGTTTTTGTTAGACACGAAAAGCAGTTGAACAAATAGAATATAATACATATAGAACGCATATCTTTAGCCTTGTCTGTTGTAGGTCTATTTGTCTTAGTATGAGAGAAGAAAGCGACAGAAATTGCAAAAAGAATGAACCCTACGTTTATATAGGCTACTATAATAGGCTAATGGGATTAGGTTCAGTTTACATTGAAAACAGATTTTCAGTAGCAACATTCAGACATCGAACGAAAACTTAGACATTAGTTTAGTTTCTACGTCCAGAAGATTTAAGGGCGTCATTAAAATGCCCCTCAGTCGAATCTAGCATTCTTTATCTTTTCCGGTGAAGTGTTTTCTGTCAACTGCTTCAGGGCGCGAAATAGTTTTGTTTGTGGAGCTGGATGGATGCTTTGAAAAATGGAGACGAAAGTCCCTCATTGTTGCTGTTGTTGTTTGTGCTTTTATGCTAAATCATCACAATTGTCGTTGTTTTAACCGCTGTAACCGCCACTATTACAACTAATGTCACTAAAGCTGCTAGAACTATTACAGCTAATGTTGCAACAGCTACTAGAACTCTAAAATGATTTCTTATATACCTCAGAAACGAATGCAAACGAATCTTAGCCTGACTGATTTCAGAAGATATAAATAAGAAGACCTGATTAAGATTGAAAGCAACAGAATTTTAAAAGTCAGCTTCATCTAGTGTCATTTATATCGTTTGACCCGCTTTTATTATCGCAATGCTCCCAGTTTTTATTGCAATGTAGAGTTTCAATTTCTTTAGTGTTAACTCTTCTCATTTTACAACACACTAAGCTATTCATTGGTTTCCTCACACGACATGCGGACATAATTATCTGTTGCCTCCTATAAAGAATGTTACTTACTCCCTCCGCCCTCGATCACACAATCGAGAGATTCCATATGCCGATACATGTACATTAACTAGGAAAGGTTTTATTACACGAATGATATATAAATGAATATCGATATGTTTATTCTGCTATTTAGCATACTTTATGTAACAATGAGATTAACTGCATTTTCCCTAACTTTATTAGGCCTATTGATTATTTAGTTATGTGTATATATATATATATATATATAATTCCAAATAATAAAAGTTTTCCTCGTCAGAAACTAAAAAAGCTCTGCACATTTGGCCACCATTTTTTCTTTGTAGGCCTACAGTGTCTAGTGTCTATCGATTTCCTCAGGCATTAGAATCTTGCTCTTAAGTGCTGTAGTACGCCGAGTAAATTTCTGCCCAGGGTAACCTGTTGTCATAGATCCTGGTCAAATCGGATTCATCCATCAAACATTAACAGTTTCTTGTATCACCGCAGTCCTGATGCCGAAAGAATGGCTTTCAGATTTTCATGATAATAAGACACCTTTAAAACGGTTTCCTCGACCCACATCCATCCAGAGATCCTCGGTGGTCGAGTGGGTTGGTAGCCCGCTCGCCGCGCCGGCGGCCCGGGTTCGATTCCCGGTCGGTCAGAGATTAATTTCTCGGATCTTTACTGCGGGTGGCTCGGTCGCAATATAAACGTGGAGTAGCGGTGGTGAAGGATCTCACCCTCAGGGTCGAAGCCATAACACAGCCGCTATATAAATATGCGATTACATTTACATTTACATCTCTTTCTCTCCCATCTCCTCTTCCTCGTCTTCCTTCTTCTGCTCCTCTTCTTCGTCCTCCTATTCGTCTTTTCCTCATAATAAAATTATCTCTAAACAGAAAAGGTACATTGACGGCTGCATATAGATAAGCGATGCTTCAGCTTTATTAAGACGATTCATCCGCACCCTCCTTATTTTTTGTCCCTTAGACTGGCACTGCTAGTGCTTTGCCAAAATCATATCAATTGTTCCATGAGATTTTGCTATGTGTTCGGGTGCAAGACGCTCAGAACAAAGCAATGCAAAATAAAAACAAAACAAAAATTAATTAGTAAGTTGACGTCACCTCGCACAAACGAAGTCTTCGTTTATCATCATCGTTGTGAGATTTGTCATCCTTTCACAAACAGTACCACGATTTATCTCATTTGATATGACTGTCATTACAAATTGGCACTGTGTAGATGTCAAGATTAGATTTGATTCTGTAACTTAATCTAGAAAAAATGGGTCGACTTTCTTGCAACATATTCAATGAAGTTCGGTGCCCTCTTATCTATAGCTAAATAATAACAAAATGTCGGATTTTATTGGACACCTTTAAAACATGATTCAATCCGAAATAAATACGTGTAGAAAGACGGCAATGATTCGATTGTTTACGGTCTGTTTCTGCTCTCTCTTTCTCACCCTCTGACACACAGTCGTTATTACTGCTTTTGTTTTATTCACGAAGGCAGAATGAAACAATAACATGGGATGAGAAAATGATAGCATACATGACCGCACACTAATAATCTAACAATCACATAATCACAATATTCCCACAGTAACCAGCCTGTGGCAGCGCCAGTCTAAAGGGGGGCCCGGTAAAGTAATGGTTAACACGCTGGCCAAGAGTGCGAGAGGTAGTGAGTTATATTTACACATTATGGCCAGATTTCATCAAAATATCACACACGGAAGAAAAGTTACGTCACTTTTTGTGAGGTCACCCACCGTTTTTGACGATTCAAAAACGAAGCGCAAAAAAATTAGTGGCGAAAAGTTGAAGATGACACCCCTATAAGAACTTACTACGGATAGTGGGAGGTAGGTCATTCCACATAGAAGGGTCTACAATGGCAAAGCACTGTGTTGGGCTATAGCCGTAATTGCCCATGGGACAAAGAGATCTAGTCGATCAGCAGACCTGAGAGGGCGGGAGGAGACTGCAGAGAGGGGTTTATGCACCAAGTCACAAAGGTGTTTAGGAGCTTGTCCAGTTTGAGTTTTTGAAGCAAATAGCAGCACCTTGAATTGCATACGAGTGGCCACTGAGTGGGTGAGCTGGGCAGGGATAACTTTCTCGTTTAAAAAGATACAGCTAAATAATTATCATTCTAAGAATCGTATGATTGTCGTTGATTTGTTGAACTCATGTAGGCCTATAATAACACGGCACCCTTCGGCTTCGTCCGACTATTTTTTCTAGTTTTATTTTTTGTTTTGTTTTATGAGGTTTACGGGCACGTTGTGCCTCGGCATTGACCTCCCACTATACAGGCTTACAGGGTTTTACCCCTTGGCAGCGGCCCAGTGGTGCATTGTCTTAAATATTTCTGACGCTTATATAGAGTTGGTCGACCGCATTAAAAAGGTATCTAACGAGGCCATCAACTTCACAAGTGTTTGCGAAATTTTACGGCTACCAGTGACTTTGAATTTGACCGTATACGTTCGTTGGAATTTTTCCAATTAACGCAGTACACATGGGCAATTAATGAGAAACGCAGACAAAAAAAAATGTCCCTATCTAAACTGTGTTAAAATTGCGCTCATGAATAACTGTATGCAGCGCCTCTAGTTACAAAGTTTGAAACCGCGTCCTTGGAATACCGAATTAATTGTGGTTGCTAAGAAGAATATAACGCGTAACGGCATATAGGACTGACGCGGGATAGAATCAGTCAATAATAACAGTGCCAAGAGGGTTACCTGGTCACCTGGGATTTGTCAATGGATACAAAAATATCCTGTAGAAGCCTGCAAGTGAGGTCTCCGTGGAGTGGCCTTTTCCCGTCATCAGCTCCTGACGTCAACGATTTGTCGGCGATTGAGTACAGAAATACATGTAAGTTCTCTCCATTGACTTATCTGCAGTAATTCACAGTAATGCACAGTAATTCGCCGCACCTCGATGCAGCGCCTCTAAGGAGTATCTGAGATGTGGCCCTATGTTGGTAGCGGTGGTGTAGGGGTATGTTCGGTTATATGAGAAATTGGTACATCTGTGTTTAACAAGGTAGTGCGGTGATATGAGTCGGGTGAGGCGGAAAATTTATATATAGCATGAAATTTAAGCCATTTTTCCATCTACCTGCCAAAAGTTATTAAGATTGGTAGAAATTTGACGAAGTTCTGACCCAAAAAAATCTGCACCTTTTTTTGAGACACGGTGTATATAGATAATAATAATATCAATGCCAAAAAGCGTGATTTTCTTAAACACCGTCTTCAAGGTTTTTTTCCTTTATAAGTTTTGGACAGAGACAAAGAAAAACCGATTACAATTTCGACTAACTTTCAGCTTCTTATCATACAAATAATGTCGTTGAAGAAGGTGTTTAAGTAAACTAGGCTACTCATCATTGTATGTATGAGCACTACAACGCGAACACTTAAACCTCGGGCTACAGAAGGGGGGTGGTTGCCACCCCCTAGGTTTTACCCAAATAGCTCTTGTTTCGTTTGGAATAAAATTTTGACATTTTAGGTAGCCGTAGAGGGTTCACACTCAATTGCTCAGCGCTTCGGCGTGAAACTCCGATGTAGTGTCCGCTCTGTACTCGGGAGCGCTTCTGGGTAGCGAGCTTGAAGGGGCGCTATAACAAGTGCACATATAAACAAAGATGCGAATCCGCCCTCTTGCTGCCTAGTTTGATGGAGAATGCCGCCATCTTTGTCGTCGTACGCGATGTCTCGAGAGACGTTACCGCGTCGCTCCTAAGAACCTTCTGATCACCTAACGTGGATCACTCAACTTCGGGCCCTCCATCGCCTCTATCGAAGCAAAGAGTCCGAATACTGGGAGAACCTTGTAGCTCGCGACGAAAAGAATCCGAAGCGTCTTTGGATTCGAACCTGCAACCCTCCGGCTGCAAGGCAACGAACATATCCACTACACCACCGTGCCCCATAATGTTGAAGGCAGAATAAAGTACTGTGGCTATGAATTTCGTATGTTGTCTGAAAAGATCATCCTTGGCCCTTGACACTTTATTTTACGAATATATCAAACTACAGCCGACAGTGTTTGATTTAGCCTCAACATTTGTTGAGGGAATTCGACTTTATGGGAGGGGGAGAAAACGTAGGTTATTTTGCGGATATATTGGACATACGGCTCAGTAACCGACGTCACACTCTCATTCGTCAAATTTGTTGGCTATTTTCTTTGTCAAAAATGGGAAAAAATTATTCCGAAGAATATACCATTATTTGTTCCTCCCAAATGTTGATGCTAAACACCTTTATGAAAGATTCTTATTATTTTATATAACGGTAATCTTCTCACAGGTAAATGTTGAAGATCGCTCACAGTTCAGTTTATGAACTTCTGTTTGTGACTTATAGAAATGGACGGACGGACCGAACGACTAACTGTTTAGTAGTGGTAGACTATGTTAGTCTTATTGGGAGTACAACCACTGCAAACACCACCACGATTATCCAAACCCAACTAGCCACCCACCCAGCCACCAGCCCAACACAACCACAACCACCACCAAAAATCACCACCATCAAAAATCACAACCACCAAAAACAACCACCACCTCCACAACCATCAGAAACACCACCCACCCTACCACCCGCCTAACGCGAGCCCCACCACCATCACTATTACTACCACCATCACGGCCACAAATGAAAATTCCATAGATAATAATATATTCAGTGATCAGTCTGTTTACACACCTTGAAGAATGTTTCCAAATTATTATAAATAATTTTGAATATCAAATAGTTAGCGCAGTTTTTCGTGGTTTTCAAGTTGATGTAACTAGTGAAGGTTCTCCTCTGATCGGTTCATCGAGCCACGTCTTCGACATTCGAATCGGTCGTTGCTGTGGTGGAATCATGGCCATCGCATCGTCCGTCTTGTCTACTGTATACATGAGAACAAAGAAATCAAAAGTGCACGGCCTATGATGTTAACAGTCGCTACAAGCAAACAAAGTCATCTGAGAGTAATAACGCAGCCAAAAAACAACAACAACACGAGTCACAATCGAAAGAACACTGATGAAGACATAAGAGTTCAGCCGGAAAGTTTCTCGTACGATGTTACGATGAATATTACAGTCCCTGCTTGGTGGTCGAAGCAAAGAACAGCAACGAGCAGAACTATCGCAAACACGTAGCACCGCAACGGTACAATCCTCGCTTAAAGACAGTAAATGAAGCACAAAAACTTTCTCTCGTCTCATCGTCTCATTCGCGTAGTATTTAAGTCCGGAGATTGAATCGTAGGCTGGCGGAAATGATGGTATTGTGATCAAAACTGGCATCGCTTGCAGAGGACGAAATAGTCCAATGGTGAAACGCCGGTTTCATAAGGTCCACGCCAAGATATTGCTGGCGGATATGATGACATTGTGACCAACCTGGCATCCCTTGCGGAAGATGGAGTAGACCCGTCCAAGGCGAAACGCCGGTTGCCTTAAGTCCATACCAAGAAACATGCGATGCAAAATCCCGTTCAAACATCACGAAAACGAAGACGATAAAGTCTGCCTACGTATATTTTTATCGTTGACTCTGTGTGTGTTATGACCTGTTTCTTTGCTTGCATGTGTGTCTGTCTGTCTGTCTGTGTGTCTAGATGTCTGTATGTCTGTCTGCCTGTTTCCATCCATTCATCCGTCCGTCCGTCATTCCTCCCGTCCATCCATACAAGCGCATTTAAGACACCTTTATAAGTGGTTGTACTGTTGTTATATAATCTATCCATTCAAACACTATTCGTTTGGTCCATTTTTGCCAAATATTATATCCAATCTCGCTGAGAGCGTAGCCAGGCTACTGTGCCTTACACAGGCTTGCAGTATCAAAAGTCTTTGAAAAATTCAAAGATTTCCAAGCAGACATATTGATCACAATAACTATACACTGTAACTCAAGTAAATGGTGAGTCAAACTATAAATGTAGCAGTAGTCAACTCAGTTGGTTTGAAGGCAAATTGGTTTGAATAATATAAGTAGTTTTCATCATGGTTAGTCATAATTGGATAGTGATATTTATACACTCAAAATTTATCTATTTGTCCCACGCTCGCAGACGCAACTGTTTGATAGTCCGGTCGATGATCACCCGTTAAAAACAGCTGCCACTCTCCAATTTGACGGTCATGGGCGGAGTTTATCAGGGTTGGGGGGGGCTAAGTCCCCCCCCAAGAAGTCCCATGATCATATTTTTTCAAAGCTGCACTTACTACATCTGACCAGTAAATCTTTGCTTCATTAATATCTTGTTGCAATTTGTTGTTTGAAATACAGCGTTGAGGAAATTAATGGGCACGACCCACACATCTTGGCCGACTCAATGCGTACTGAGACATTTGTACGTAACCATCTCTGTCTCTCCTACACGAGAGCCAATCGACAAATGTTACTATCATATTCGTGTTCAGCACCTCACAATTAGCTAGATTTGCTGTTTTCATCCTAAATGCGTTTTGTGTGTTGTCCAGAGTCACAATTGCAACTAGACACCTTTGATTTATTCCAAAACTTGGTTATATAAAACTCATGCTGAGCTTTCTATTCAACTGGTTCAGTACCTTGCTCTTAAGTGCTGTAATATGCCGAGCAAATTTCTGTCCAGGGTAACGGCCTCTGTTGTCATAGACCCTGGTCAAATCGGATCCATCCATTCTATTGAATGTTAAATCGCTTTAGTGGTTTTCAACCTTTATCTAGTGACGGAACCTTTTCAATGCACTCATTTTCTCGCGGAACCCATGAGGGGTCATTGCATAATTACGTAACGCCGAAAATCACCTTTTTCGACCCACCCACCCACCCTGTGGCGCTTCGTAACGCGTCTCTTGACCCACCCACCCTCCCCAACGTTACTTAACGATTGCAACGAAAACTCAGTTGAGATTTAGGTCTGTGATTGGCTGATATTCGCGAGTAATTATAATTCATATTTTCGTAGTGAAGCAAGACGTCCTCAAGCTCCTGTGGCAGAAAGGTCGGTAGAGGGTCCAGTTCACACGACTTGGGAGGAGAAGCAAGAATGAGGCGACGCACTCCCTCACTCACTGGTGACTTCGTCGAGATATGACAGGCAACAGTACTGTTGGTGTAAAGGTTGTGAGGAGGAGCAGCATTCTCCGTGTAATGTCGGACGTCATAACGACTTGTATGTAAAGTTGTCGATGCAAGGAGTGACTTCATCAGCAGCGTTGACATCGAATTGTTTACGACATCATTGGTCGCTTACGAATAGAGAATAAAATGTTTACCTTTTATCCTCTCGTTGGTCTTACTGGCTTTGTTCTTTGGTTCTCGATATCTCGTGCGGAAGTTCAGTCGAAACTTTTGATAGCCATATGCATTGTGCGTAATTTTTCTGCGTTACTGACGGGCTGAGTAAGACCTACTTATTGATCCAGAATATACGGTAAAGAGGTGTTCCTAACTAATGCGAATGAGTTAGCAAAGACAATCTGGTTAAATATTATGTAACTCATCTGGTCACCTGGTGCCGTCAGCTCTTGGAACTCTGGCGACAGTTTTGATGTATCCTCTCCAGTGTCTCCTCTCTCTTGTCGCCTCTCTTAGCTGCTCCAGGCTCATGCCAGACTTTTCCTGTACCTCATCCAGCCATCTCTTCCTTGGTCTTCCGCGTCTCTTCCTTCCCTCACCGCGTGCCGTCATCAGCTCCTTTTCCAAACCGTTAGATCTCATCATATGGCCGAAGTAGATCAATTTCCTCCATATTGTGATATGTAATATTATGTAATTACCTGGGTCTAATTCTGAAAGAATAAAAAGACTAAGTCGGCCTGTATTTTGGTGGTTTTTTCTGTTTCGTTTGCTATATAAAAATGTAGCATTTGGTAAATTGACTAGGAGGAACTCAGCATCTTACATTATTCATCGCTCGATTATTAAGTTATATGAGTGTGGTTCTGGATGGATGGATCCGATTTGACCAGGGTCTATGACAACAGAGGTCGTTACCCTGGACAGAAATTTGCTCGTGTGTGGGTCTGATTTAAGTTTGAAATTACTATATAATAATATGATTTTAATGAAATGGTGTTTAAGATCAAACGCTAATCACGGCATGCTTCGTTGCTGAGCAAGGGAATGAATAAATCAAGTCTGTCAGAAGTACGAAAAGAGCGACAACGCAGAGGACGTGGATTGCACACCATTTCCGTGTGTACACAGCATATATTTTTATTGCATCACTATTCAATTAGATATTTGACAGTTTTATCTTTAGTCTATGACCAAAAAGCGTTTCATTACATCGATTCACTCCTGTTTTATATCCTTTCAATTTCTTATAGTTATGTGACAGTTTTGACCCCGATCGCCGATTGGTTAGATTTAGTCATATTAAACACCTTTTAAATATTGATAATCACGCCTATATAAAATTGTGATGCAGCAGCCTGTTTATGTGTATTCCCCTGCTGTTATTCAATTCTCCTCCCCTGAGATAATTATTAAAATACGAAGCTTCTTTCAGCAAGTCATTCACTCGCATTATTATTATTATTATTATTATTATTATTATTATTATTATTATTATTATTATTATTATTATTATTATTATTATTATTATTATTATTATTATTATTATTATTATTATTATTATTATTATTATTATTATTATTATTATTATTATTATTATTATTATTATTATTATTATTATTATTATTATTATTATTATTATTATTATTATTATTATTATTATTATTATTATTATTATTATTATTATTATTATTATTATTATTATTATTATTATCAACATCAACATTATATTTCTCAAAAAACAGTGTACTATGGCCTCGTCGAGCCGAGGCATGCGATGGCGTTGAATCGCTGAACTGTGGCTGATATCTTCTGGAATAGGAAGAAGGTTTCTTGAGGGTCTTCGGATATGCGTGACAAACGTCGACCGAGTTCTGTGATGAAGGCCAGGCCCTCCTGGTCCATAGGTCCAAGCGTTTCTATCGCAACCGGAGTAAAACTGTATCTTGTCTGGAGTTCCGCGTATTTTAGCGTTTTCCTAGCAGCGGCTATTTCGGCAGCTCCGCCCGCCATTGCAGCAGTCTCAGTCAAGTACGAAGGTGCCAGGGTGTCGACAATGGTCACATCCCAAATAAGCGAACGCCCACTTTTCCATGGAATGAGGGTTTGACCATCTGGTCTTTTCCCATCGA
>OX457049.1:13262839-13415339 GCA_949752735.1 Lumbricus terrestris
AGGGCAGCATTTTGGTAGGGAAAAAGCTTTGGCTGGGCAAAATTCTGGTAGGGCCAAAGTTATGGAATGAATTTTAAAATAGGCTACGTCTCTTGTGTTTATGAGGCAAGTTCCAGACAAATTCAAGGAAACAATTCTGTAGCTGTTTACCCACAGTGTGTATACAACTGTACAATATAACAGCATATAGGGCCTATGCCCAACTGTCGATTTATTGCTTTTCAAATGAAGCGCAAGCATTTGCGTCAACAATAGACCTATATGCCTGACTCAGTAACTTTATTTGCTGAACTTGTTGCTTTCGAAATGCTACTCGAAAGAAGATTTGCAGTGCTTGACTAAAATTAAGTCAGAGAGATTAGTACAGTGTGTGCCATAAAGAAGATCCCTTGGTTTCTTACCAATACCTTGGCCAAAATTAGGAATTTTAAAATGAAATTTTACAGACTTAAAGCTAATTCATATTTACACATGATGTCCAGGTTTCGTTAAAATATTTATAACAGAACAAAAGTTGTATCACTTTTAGCGAGACCACCTACTTTTTTAGACGATTGAAAAACATGACACAGTTAAAAAGTAACAAACACGATTTTATTAAGTAACATCTCAAATCATTGGTGCAAAATAAACATGTTATTGACAGAAAGGCTTTATTATTATTTAGAAAAGAAACAGGTATGCCTACCAGCATAGCTGCACGTCGCTGTGGCATCATTTAGTAAGATGACTGCCAAGTTGGTAAATTATAAAATAATTTTTCAGTTTAATAATTTTTTTATTAAAATAATCAATTCGAAAATTCTATTAAATTAAAACGCCCAATGTGTCAATGGCTGACAAAAATTTGTATTAATACATTTCATGAGCAAGGTGTTGGAGATAAAGCTATAATCGCACTTACTGTGATAAGCAGTGACGGTCTCACTAAAAATGATGTAACTTTGGTTCTGTTTGAAATATTGTGGTGAAATCTGGCCACTGTGCATAAATATGAATTGTCTTTAGGCTTGTAAAATTTTATTAAAAAACACTTCTGGCCAAGATATTTGAAAAAACCTAATGGCCCACCCTGTATAAAATTTATAAGATTTGCTTTCTAAATGTCAAAAAGTGTTCGGTTTATGGCTTTGCCCATCTGATCCTCTAATCAGCCAACCCTAATAGTATAAGAAGATTAATATTATGGCAAGCACAGTAGCGCAAAATTATGGACTATGCAAGCCTGTACTACCGAGCACTAGACTCGCCCTCCAGTAGCCCAGCCCCCCCTAAAAACTGAAAACTATATGCAGGATATTTCGGCCGAATGACTAAAAAGAAGAAAAAAGGTAGTCAGAAATTTTGGCGGCAGGAAATGGAAAAATTTCCGCGGGGAGTTCAGCCCCCCAAAACTGAAAACCTGGCACCGCCGCTGTCGCCCTCTGCCCTGGTTACTTGTGGGACTGCCCTGGCTATGCCCTGGCTACAAAAAAAATAGGTATATACGTATATAATATATAGGTATAAAAGAATTATATTTAATTATATAGGTATATATGGATATATATAGATATGTATAGCTATGTATAGGTCTAATGGTATAAAAATATAAATATATATATATAGATAAATGGGTATGTATATATGCATAGGTACATAGTTACATGGGTATATAGAGGTATATATAGTTATATAGGTATATATAGGAATATATACAGGTATATAAGAATTATATGAATTATATAGACATGTAGGTATATATATACAAATATATAGGTAGTTATATATATAAATATATGGGTACGTATATATATATACACACATATGTATATAGTTACATAGGTATATAGGTTTATGTATATATAGTTTTATAGGTATATATAGGAATATATATAGGTATATACTATATAGGTATATATAGTAGGGTGGAGTGAAAAAAATTTTTTCTCGAATTTCCAATTCCAATAGTGATCAAAAGTTGTGTATGGTATCACAGAATTGCTACAAAAAGTTTGACCTTCCTGTGTTGACGTCTTCTGCCCTCTACCGGACGATTTATGGACCCCCTATTGATTTTCAGTACTTTCATGCATTTTTAGACCAGGCTTGGCATCTGAAAATTGCACTGTTAGAAGCAAATCATGTAACAATTTGCTAATTGGCGTTTCTGGACTAATTTGACCCTCCTGAAAACGAAAATCGCGGTTAGCAAGCTGGATTTTAAGCGGTTCCATGGGAAAACAAGATGGCGGACAAAACGGCTGCCAATTGCTTCAAATGACTAAAAGTAAAGTATTGTATGTGATAGGAACACGGTTTTAGACTCTAAATTAAGATTATAGGGTTCAAGGAATGCAATGGAATCAAATACACATACATAGCACTGCAAAAAATCAAAATGGCGGACAAAATGGCGGCAAGAATCTTGAAATGGCTATAGGTGAAGTAACGCATACAATGGAATCATGATTTCAGGGTCTAAGTCAACATTTTCGAGGTCAAGGAATGCGATGGAACAAATGTCACTTATGTAACACTGCACGAAAACCAAAATGGCAGACAAAATGGCTGCCACAATTATAAAATGGCTATTGGTGAAGTCATCTATGCAATCGGAATTTGATTTCAGTTTTTTTACCAGGTCTTTACAAGATGGCATCTGGGGACCTGTGCTGTGGAATTCATCTACAGTGTTCCCTTATTTTGTCAGATATGATCATTTAAATTATCGCAATTCCTTCAGCAGGTCTTAAACCAATGAGCGCTCTGCAAAAGAACACCGACGAAGTTATCATGCAGCACCTTATCACAGCGTATCAAACTGGCTATCCCATGGATCTGGCATCAATATCGTGCCATGAGCTTCCCTGAAAATCTGTAGCATTGGATGCCTTGTGAAAAGTAACTTGTCCAGTCAGAAACTTTTTAATAGAGGCTAGCATTTATTTATTTAGAATATTTTATGTAGGGCCTTTTCAAAGTAGGCTACTAGGTATCACTCCCGACCTAACCACAACTGAATATGGCAATTTTTAGATTCTTAAGGAGTGGAGTGACCCATGGGCAATAATTTATGTAATAATAATAATAAGCGTTGTGAAAATGAGTGGACATTTCAGGTTGTGGAACCAGTCACAGAGAATGTACGTTACTGTCGAATAGCAGAAGCTCAGCTGGATTCGCCAACCGAAGAGTGGATCGACGATGGAAACCCGAGTTGAAAAACAGAGTTTTTGCCGATAAGTGGGGCTCGTCCCTCAAAGCACCGCCTAACCAGCACACAGACCCTGTAGGCAATACGCTGCTGGAAACGGAGCCAATGCAAGACATCTGCATATAATATGAGATATGACCAAATTTTTGCGATATACCCAATAAATCGTGTCGCAATTCTTAGGACCAGTTTCCAGATAAATTATTGGATGGACAACAATGGTACAAGAAATAGGATCTGAAAACCATTGTGTCCGCCATTTTGATTTTCGTGCAGTGCTACGTGAGTGACATTGGCTCCATCATATTCCCTTACCTCGAAAATGTTTACTTAGACCCTGAAATCATGATTCCATTGCATACAGGACTTCGCCTAGCCATTTTAATATTCTAGCCGCCATTTTGTCCGCCATTTTGGTTTTCGTGCAGTGTTACATATGTGACCTTGGTTCCATCGCATTCCTTGACCTCGAAAATGTTGACTTAGACCCTGAAATCATGATTCCATTGTATGCGTTACTTCACCTATAGCCATTTCAAGATTCTTGCCGCCATTTTGTCCGCCATTTTGATTTTTTGCAGTGCTATGTATGTGTATTTGATTCCATTGCATTCCTTGAACCCTATAATCTTAATTTAGAGTCTAAAACCGTGTTCCTATCACATACAATACTTTACTTTTAGTCATTTGAAGCAATTGGCAGCCGTTTTGTCCGCCATCTTGTTTTCCCATGGAACCGCTTAAAATCCAGCTTGCTAACCGCGATTTTCGTTTTCAGGAGGGTCAAATTAGTCCAGAAACGCCAATTAGCAAATTGTTACATGATTTGCTTCTAACAGTGCAATTTTCAGATGCCAAGCCTGGTCTAAAAATGCATGAAAGTACTGAAAATCAATAGGGGGTCCATAAATCGTCCGGTAGAGGGCAGAAGACGTCAACACAGGAAGGTCAAACTTTTTGTAGCAATTCTGTGATACCATACACAACTTTTGATCACTATTGGAATTGGAAATTCGAGAAAAAAATTTTTTCACTCCACCCTAATATATAGGCATATACACTGTGTCCGGAAAAAAGGGACCCATTTTGTAAATATGAAAATAAATAGTAAATATTGACCGATTTTTACAATTCATACACCCTTTTTATCCTAACATATGTGTCCAACAATTGTGAAAATATAAAAGTTCCAGTCTCAATAATGACGTCATAATGACGTCATTTGCATAAAAATTCAAATTTAAGAGATAAGTGCACAAAATTAGCCAACATTTCAATTTTTTTAAGATGTTATTTATCAATAATAAATGTTAGTTTACTTTTATTTTTATATCTGAATTATATCATACTGCAATTTGTGCTCAAAGTGTCCACCTTCGGCCTCAATGCAAGCTCCACAATGGTCGCGCTAATAGCCAACAGCAGCATCAATAATTAACCAGCTTATCAAAATTCTTCCATGCAGTCATTAACAATTCGCTCACGAAGTTCTTCAATGTCTCTTTTTCTTGTCATGCACATTATCTCCTGCAATAGTCTCCAAATTTTATAATCAACTGGTTTTAAGTTCGGGCCGTTTGGCGGTAAAAGATTATAGGTGGAATGAAATCTAGAGTCTCCTTAGTCAACAGTTTAACGAGCTCAGTGAGCTGGATTAATTATCATCTTTTTGAATTGTTTATAAATCCGAGTATTCCCGGATATTAGGCATCAATTTTATATGGAGCAGACAATTCCTGTAATGAGCTGCATTTATTTTCACTCCTGGTTCAATTAAATGAATTTCCGTTTTACCAAGGGCCAATATACCAGCCGAAACCATGCATACTGGCCGGCTAAATGAACTTTGATGCAAATGACGTCATTTTGACGTCATCATTGTGACTGGGACTTTTGTATTTTCACCAATATTAGATAAATATGTCAGGATTAAAATGCTGTTTGAATTGTGAAAATTGATGAATGTTTACTATTTATTTTCATGTTTACAAAATGGGTCCCTTTTTTCCGGACACAGTGTATTCATAGGTATATACAGGTATATATATATATTATATAGGTATATATGTATGAATAAAGGTATATATAGGCCAATAAGTATATAGGTATACAGGGTGCACCAAAAAAGTAATCCCCTACAGTTTTTGGCCTATATCTTGGCCAAACTTGCGAATTTTAAAATGAAACTTTGCAGTCTTAAAGGCAATTCATATTTACGTGCAATGGTCACATTCCAACAAAATATTTCAAACAGAACAAAAGTTATATCACTTTCAGTGAGGCCACTCACCGTTTTTTGACGATTCAAAAACGAAACGCAATTTTTTAAAGGCGTTTTGCTAATTTCATGGCCAGAAGTAAGAATTTCAAAATGAATCTTTACAGGTTTAAAGACACTTCATATTTACACATGTTGGCCAGATTTCATCAAAATATTTCTAACACAACAAAAGTTATACCACTTTTAGTGAGGCTACCAACCGTTTTTGACGATTAAAAAACGTCACGTAACAAAAAATAACAAAAACGTGATTTCATCAAGTCATATCTCAAATAACTGTTTTGAACTGAATTTGATAGTGGTTCACAACTTGTGTTCGATGTTCCCACCAACAGTGCCAAAACTTCTTTCATCATCATCATCATCATCATCATCATCATCATCATCATCATCATCAAAAACACTTTAAAAAAAATTCCCATAAAAATTGTAATTGTAAGAATTCAGGCTGTCATCTTAATATAATGGCTCAGTTTTCAATGCTGATACTCATGGTTTAAGTAGTAAGACTTCAGAGCATCGCATCCTAATTACTTACAATATTCTGACAGTTTGGAAGGATAAAATACAAAATTATTCTCTTTTACCAATTATTTAATTTGGATGTTTATAAATAGCATCAATTATTCTATTTCTTATTCAATTTTGACGATTTTATATGCTCTTGGTTAATTAAATTTTAACCTTGTGGCCTCTTAATGCCCTTATGTCCTCTAACTAAGAAAAAGTAGCCCTCACATCCATCGAACAACAACAAAGTGACCCTAAAGTCAAAAAGGTTGAGAATCACTGGTATATATGTAAGTAGGTCTAAGCATGTATATATATATATAAATGTATGTATGATGGTAGGCATGCACATGCATGTATGCATGCGTCCATGTATGTTTGTTAGTCCAGCATGCACACCCACAGTTCAATTTCTGGGTTCCAATGAACAATGATAGAAACCGCCGAGGATACCCACCCCCGCCCAGCCCACAGCCGCCACGCAAGCTTATCGCACCTGTTCACCTCAATCCTTCCAGCTAGACAAAGACCCGCCTAGGTTGGGTTGCAAGAAGGGAGAGGGCTGTGGAGGGGTGGGGTGAATACCCGTAACTGGACATCTGGATAGCATGAGTTGCATCGCTAATTATCAATGGGGTGGTGGATGTCGGGGACTTAGGGTGGGTGGCGCGCCGGAGCGGGGTATGGAAAGGAATTAGGTGGTGCTTGGTGGGATTGGGCTGGAGTGGGGTTGCGATGGAGCCGAGTTGAAAACAAAGTAAAACAGTATTTTTTCCATAAACTCCGTATGTTGAAAATTTCCCAATTTGGGTTGGGAACTTGGGATGCAGCATAGGATGGAGTTTTGGGTGTGGTGGACCAGGATTTGTGTGGGTAAAAGTGGAGTGAGGTGGGTACGGTTGGGGTATGTAATACGGCGGAGCCGGGTTGAAAATAAAAGTTAAACATTATATTTCTCGTGAATTTCGTGTGTTTAAAATTTTGCTCATATATGTCTTGGCGTAGCGGGGAAATATCCGTGGCGGTCAGTGTTCATTCGAAAATTTATATAGCCCTCTTTCAAGCAAAAACTTTCCGTGGCGGTCAGTGTTCATTCGATAATTTATATAGCCCTCTTTCAAGCAAAAACTACTCAGAGGCGCTCCTAACTCCAGCGCGCCGAAAAAGATCAGTTTTAAGTTTTTTAAGGAAGAATCCTGGTAGATTTTCAGAGTGTAGGCGTAGCTCAAAATGAAGGCCATTCCAGACCACTGGACCAACCACAGAAAAGCTCGATTCTTCAAAGTAGCAGTACCAGCAAAAGGAAATAAGAGGACTCCCTTATCAGCAGAGCGTAGCGGACGACGTCCTTTGATACCAATGTCAGGCAGCATAGCTCTCGGAGGTAAATTGGGGCGAGGGCCGCGAGGCCCTGACAACATCGCCATACCAATGCAACTACCTGAACTCAATACGCTGGCAAATCGGGAGCCAGTGAAGAACCTCCAACATGTATTTATTTATTGCCAAAGAAACAAAAAGAACATGTGTACAAGTAGTAGATACACAGAAATGATCTCTGAGCAACAGGAAGCCCGGGAAAAGCTAAGAGCTTATATCAACCTGGCTCTTAAATTACAGTCAACGATCCATGTCACACAGTTGTAAGCAAAAATGTTCTGTTGAGACCATAGGAATGTTAGCACTGGCCAATATTGTACAGCAAAATAGGAACATAATCAGTACAAAATAATTTTTTTAAAATTGAAACACGGGTGCAATACCTAGCCTAGTAAAAAGGAGATATGAAAACGGAATTAAGAAAACAAGACCCGAAACTAAAAAGAAATGGGAAAAGAAAGGAAATTTATAGCAAAAATTATAGTTTTCGCAACCCCCACCGTGGCCCCATGGTGGTAGAGTTTCGCCAACCACTACACCAGGTGACTCTGATGGTCCTCTGTCTAGGTACAAAGTTTCAGAGGAATTGCCAAAAAAGTGAAATTTTGGGGGTTTCGCCCACACCCTGGCCCCCATGGTGGTAGAGAATCGCCAACCTCTCGTTGGGGTGTCTCATGCCGAGACCTACACAGTAGTTAAGGTTTGGAGTGAAAAGCTAAAAAAAACTGTGGAAATGCATCCCGGTCAAACAGACAGACAGACAGACACACAGACACACAGACAGACACACAGACAGACAGACAAACATAATCTTCTTTTTATTTATATAGATAGACTATCGTCTGCTGCGACATTTTTATTTTGCGCATCCTTGTCATTATAAACTGCTACGGCTAGATGCTCCTATTCAGACGCATGCAGTTACATGCCCAGCATAATTATGTAATTTCAGATGCGACTAGACAAGAGGGTCTTTCTGACTTACTTATTCGCACCTTCTTACTAAAACTGTTGGCAAATTCTTTTACAATCAAATATTTTTCTTATATCTTCTCGTGGAGCATCTCCCAATAATGGTGCCTAATTTACACCCTCCCCTCGCCTCTTGAAACCAAGATTTCGTGAGACAACCAACCACCGTCTGGCGACAATCGCCAAATCACGCTACGTCGAACAGTGAAAGGTTTGGGTATCGATGTCGTTGCTATCATCATCATCATCATCATCATCATCATCATCATCATCATCATAATCATCATCGTCAACATCATCATCATCATCTTCATCATCGTCATCATCTTCATCTTCAGTATCATCGTCAAAATGATGTAAGTATAATCAGTATCGTAATCTTCGTCTTCATCGCCATAATCATCTATTCGTGTAGGCTATATAGTATATATTCATAGTGAAAGGTTAATATTAGGACTAACAACACTTACAACTAGTCCTAAACAAATAACTATTAACCCTCAGTCTACCAAGCTTTTTTTGTTATCATGATCATCATCATTATCGTCCTCATCAGCAGCTCCATCATCATCCCCTTTATGAGCTTAATATTCCCCATCACCGTAATATTTATTTTCATCATCATCTTCATCTTCAGTATCGTCGTCAAAATACAAAAAAGGTAAGTTTAGTTTTGCAGCTTCTGACTTTTCTGGTTATGAAATGATGACTTATGTCTTAACAGCTACATACATGCATACATACATGCATACATTTATGCATACATGCATGCATGCATATAAATATACTTACATACATAATTACATATATTTTATTATGCATGCATGCATGCCTTCGTACATACATTTATATGTATATATATTTACAAACATACATGCATACATACATACATATATACATACATACATGTGTATACACATACATACATATATACATACATACATACATACATACATACATACATACATACATACATACATACATACATACATACATACATACATACATACATACATACATACATACATACATACATACATACATACATACATACATACATACATACATACATACATACATACATACATACATACATACATACATACATACATACATACATACAAACATACATACATACAAAAATACATATATAATTGTCAACACAAATGTTCAAAGCACACAGAATCTAATATTCTGTTCATGCATAAGTACGTGCACGTTTGTGGAATCAAAGGGTCCCCAGGTAAAAATTGTATAATTTCGAGGTCGATGCATCTATTTTAAAACCTAAATAAATCATTTTGTGCAGAAATGAATGCTCTATCCATCGGTGTATTGCAAGTAATGATATCTCAAACCAATCCCAAAATCCAGGGGTGTCAACCACCCCCTTGGTTGTCCATGGTACAAAAAAGCTTGGTATACCCTGAGGGTTAATAGTTATTTGTTTAGGACTAGTTGTAAGTGTTGTTAGTCTTAATATTTTAACCTTTCACTATGAATATATACACGAATAGACATACATTGCACGCCATAAATCATAGTCGGATACTTTTGAAAAATTGTTTCTATTCGTTGTATCATATCAAGACAATGTACATTGTGTCCGGATAAAACGTAGCCCCCACAAAAGTCGTCGTTATCGTCATCTTTACCATCGGCATCATCATCAGTATCCTTTTCATCTCCTCAATCATCCATCATCAGCAACAGCATCATCATTGTCCGCTCTTCCATCATCATCATTATCATCATCACCATCATCATCGTCGTCGTCATCATCATCGTCATCATCATCACCACCACATAGTCATCATCACCATCATCATCATCATCATCATCATCATCATCATCATCATCATCACCATAGTCGTCATAATCACAATCATCATTATCATCATCTTCATCATCGTCGTCGTCTTCGTCGTCTTCGTCGTCTTCATCATAATCATCATCGTTATCATCATTATCATCATCATCACCATCATCATGATTGTCGTCATCGTTGTCAAAATTATCACCATAAGAGCCGTCGTCGTCGTTATCGTCATTCTCACCATCATAATTTTCGTCACCACCATCAAAAGAACATCATCGGCATCATCATCAGTATCATCATCATGTCCTCAATCATCCATCAACATCATCATTATTGTCACCTCCACCACATCTACCACCACCACAACCTCCACCAACACCTCCACCAACACCACCACCACCTCCACCACCACCACCACCACCACCAGCAACAACAACAACAATAACTGCAACAACAATACCATCATCGTCATCATCAACATCATCATAATCGTCGACATCATCATCATTTTGTAGCTACAATGATCGTCATCATTGCGTTCTGACGGTATTTAGGATGGTGGTGAGGACTGTGTAAGGCATTGCCAAAGTATTAATGTGGTCATATCAAAGTGAAGGGTCCTAGTATCTTTTAAACAGACTAGAAATAATTAGTTGGGTAAAAGCAGAGTGAAGACACGAAATTGGAAAGAGGGGTATTTGAGCGAATCACGCTTTTCTGGAAGAAATTGAAGGTGGTGGAAGGAAAGCAGGGAATAATCAAATTATTTCGGGAGGCAACCTGTATCACTGACTGTTGTGTCAATAATTTAAAAGAACCCGTCAAAGACAAAACACTGTGAAAGCATCTCTTATAACATATAGAACACACAATTTATTACGTGGTTGAAATACAAATACATGGAAACTAACTAGACCTACTTCAATGTATCTCAGGTAGTATTTCAAATACTTTGTTTCCAAATGAACAGCTTTAAAAAAGTTAAGATAGAAAGGCAATTAGTCACTAAACCTATAGCAGCATTTGCAGCTTTGATTGTAATCGTTTGCTATTGAACTACATTATTTTACAACCCTTAAACTACATTATTTTACAACCCTTATTATGAGCCCACTATTAATTAATTCATTTATTTATTCATTCATTCATTCAAGAATTTATATAGCGCTTCTTCAACGGGACTGCTCAGAAGCGCTCCCGACTTCAGCACGACAAAACGGAAAGTTTTGAGTTTAATAAAAAGTGTTTCAGTAAGAACCCCAGGAAGCAGACGTAGCCCTGTGTGAGCCCATTGCAGACAACTGGGCCGATTACATGTGTCGTTGAGGTGACTGGTTTATTTGGGTGCAGGGTCGTAGCATCTGACCACCGTTGATAATTAATGAGGCTTGTACGGTTTCGTTTGACCCCCGCTGCCTGGATATTGTTTATCCGATTGACCTGTAGCCCCAGAGGGAGATCTGGACTGTAACTATGCAACCCCTCATGCTTCAGCAGAGATGTGCGTGTGTGTGTGTGTGAACGCGCGCGTGCAGGATGTACGTGTGTAATGACGTAGAGACAGAGGCGCAGTGCTTAATCTTGTACCATACTGTGTGGGAGGGAATCAAGGAAGTTTGGGAGATACAAACGAAAGTCCGGTGGACTTTAACCCAGGCGCGTAGCGCAGGGCAGGAGAGGGTTTGAGACATGCATACATACATACATACATACATACATACATACATACATACATACATACATTCATACATGCATACATGCATACATGCATACATGCATACATGCATACATGCATACATACATACATACATGCATACATGCATACATGCATACATGCATACATTCATACATGCATACATGCATACATGCATACATACATACATTCATACATAGATACACACATCAATATATATTTATACATCATGATGTACAAACAATTGTCAAACATGTTTGTAATCGTGTATGAATGTATGTAAGTTCGTATGTATGTTTGTATACTTGTACGTATACTTGCATGTGTTGCATATTTTTATGTATGCGTGTCTGGATATATTTAAGTGTTCAGTATGCATGTATGCATGCGTGTAGTTTTGCTTTTATTCATGGGCGGAGTTTATCAGGGGCTAGCCTCCAAGAAGACCAATAGTCATTTTTTGACCGTGTAAATGGTATCGTTTTTCGGTCTTAGCCCTCCAAAAAAGGTCATCAACTTTTTCGACCGGGAAATACATAGTCATTTTTGTGAGATTTTAACTTGACGACTAAAAAAAGAAAGGTCATCAACTTTTCGAGCCGACAAGAGAAAATATTTTCGGCGCCGCTCGTTCTCGACCAGCTTTTCAGTCCCTCAAAACGGAAACCAAACACCGCCCCTACTTTTATGTGCATACGTTGGTGATATATGAATGTATGCATGTATGTTTGTATGTATGTTTGACAATGCTTGTGTGTATGTTTGTGTGTATGTGTGGATGTATGTATAATATACACACATGCAGGGCCATTTTAAGGAATTTTGGGGCCCTAGGCACAAACACTAATTCTAATTCTATAGGTCTAATTCTAAGCGTATAATTTTATAACCATATGAGTCTCATCTAGTCCCCCTCTTTTTGAGGGAAATCAAGGTTTCTGGAGGACGGATAACTTGATAAGGAGTATTTGCCGGTCGGTCACTGAGACGCGTGGCGCCGAGTGGGAAGGGGCAAGGGGAGGGAATGTACCCCTCCCCACCATTTTGAATTTTTACATTGCAATGGCAATTTTTAGGCAGACATTTTATCAAAATTCCTCGACTACTGCAGTGCTGACCTGAATAGTCTAAGACTTCAATAAATATTCTTACAACCACAATTATTTCTTTATCAGTTTCCACAATGTAATGGTAGCATATTGTAAGCACAGCTGCAGTCTTAACAAAATTACTGTATTATTTCAATGCTAATAAAAAGAGTGGTTGAAAATTTTCATTAGTATAATATTATTATTATTACCATAATAATTTCTTTGCGTATCAAGTTTTGCAGCTCAGTTCTGCCTCCTCTGGACCACTACCATTGTAGTACGGTATAATGAATAACTGCAGACAAGTGTATAGTCCAAGCCCGACTTCCTTGAACTAGAATTATTTTATTCTCGTTGCTCAAAAAGGTCCATAGCATTGCTGACCAGGACACAGTTAGGCCTATCAAAATTGTTACAAATGTTACACAAACCAAGGAAGAACTACCAAAATCGGGAAGCCATGTAGAAGAGTAGTAGACTATAAGGATCAATGCTATTTTTCTAAGTGTTAGTTGTAAAAAATAGTCTTTGTAAAAATATTAACAGTAAACTATTCTCATTGTAATGTGATAGTGTCATATACTATATTAGTAGATTTTATCATTATAATCACATGATAGTAAAAAAATATCACGGTAGCCTATATTATTTGAGCTCAGGTATTACAATAATGCAAACAGCAACTATAAATTATTATTGTTTGATCAATTGTTAGGGAAGTCACTTCTAGGTGGAGCTCCCCCAGGAAGATGCCTAGATCAAACACTGAACGTAACACGATTTCGGCCTCAATCTTTCAGTCTCAGAATATAGAGTTTTGCATTCATGCCTTCTATGTGCATGTGTGTAATTTTTTCCATAATAGGCTATAGGCTAGTATGCTGCTGACACGTAGAGCTAGCACAGCAAGCTTTGTGGTACGCAGTGTAAAATAAATGTAAGTTTAACATACGTCAAACTTCGTAAAACATGTTGCTAATTTGTTATGCGATATAGTATGTTTGGGTCGCCGCGGGGGCAGGGGCGTGTTTAACACTCGAGTGCCCAAGGTATTTTTTGGTACACGAAGGCCCAAGAGGGGGTCCGCGCGGACCCCAGCGTTTTCATGGTAATATCTTGAGAAGGGATTGGAATATCGTTACAGAATTTAGTTCTATGCATTCCCAGATGAATTTGCAATCGATTGATGTATCTTATACCACAATAACACCACCTGGTGTAAAATAATAGTGTAAAATCTCTTGATGCACATTTTATGCTTGCTTGCGTCATTTACCGAAGGAAGTCTATCGTTTTCATGCTAAAATCTTGAGAAGGGATTGGAATATCATAACAGAATTTAGTTCTATGTAATCCAAAATGAATTTTCAGTCGACTGCTGTATCTTATATCACAATAGCACCCCCTGGTGCAAAATAATAGTGTAAAAATCTCATGATACACAGTATAATGTTTGCTTGCGTCATTTACCGAAGGAATAGCAGCAAATCTTACGGTACCCTTAGTATACGATGTGGTTGTGGGGTACAGGGTTGGACAATACTCACGCAAAATATACCATTCGATGCCCAAATGGTTGCTCTAGGAATACCTAAAAGCATTTTTGCATATCTATAGCCGTTAAAAAGTTATCCGGTAAAAACGGGCCTGGGGTCCGGTCGGACCCCCTTTGGGCACTCGAGGGTTAACATAGGTCCATTCAGTGCGGTGCACCGAATGCCGTTGAGCCGAGAGCTTTGTTGCTATATAATTGGCCAAATGTCTTATGCTAGTGCAGCGAGTCTGTGTTACTTAGGCCCAAACCTTTTGTAAAATCAGTAAGTGTAAGGAAACATTAATTAAAAGTGTAGCTACCATAAAAACCCTATAGGATGATATAAATTTCTTTGTGATTATAATTATACTTATTACACGTGGCCGTAGCTTTTGAAAAACAAACGGCCGCTCGAGCGACACTATGCCCCTGCGGCAACACTTTGCACCGACACTCGAAGTACCTTAAACACGGCCCTGCGCGGGGGCCCCCCTGTTGCGTGGGGCCCTAGGCATGTGCCTCGCGTGCCTAGGCGTTAAAACGGCTCTGCATACATGCATATACATGTATGCATGTATGTCTGTATGTGTGTTTGACAATGCTTGTGTGTATGTTTGTGTGTATGTATGCATGTATGTATAATATACATGCATGCATACATATGTATGTATGTACCTATATACATTGTATATAGGTACATACATACATAGCACTCCCTTGACGAATTGTCATTGGATATGTGAAAACGTCCTAGAACCCAAATCTTGTAATGCAAAGTTGCCGAAATCCGGCTGTAGGCTACATTGGCTAAAAAGGCTCACAGTGATACGTAAGTTTTTTTTACGTTAGGTTACCCCAATAGAAATAAGTATATTGAAATTCAAAATAACTTTTTTTTTAAAATAGCTACATCAAATCATGTAGAACAAACTTATAAACAAATTCACGAAATGCTAACTTTTAGTAACTTATAGCACAAAAAGTTGCACAGCAGTTTATGTGCTTGGGTCCGAATGGATTCCACTTGGTAGGATGAGGGTCAAGTGTAGAGACAAGGATAATATATGTTAAGCCTTTTCATTATTCCTAATGATTTAGCAACCCTATTTTTGACTATTGTGAGAATGCCAATTATCGAGATGGTCATTCAAGATGCCCGAATATTTAATCTGAAATACAAGTCTAATGGGGATATTAGGCCTAATTTTGTAGCGCTACCCTTTTTTCTATAGGAACATTTATCCTTGGATTTTTTGTCCGGTGACATGGGGCAAATGTCCATGGACAAAATGTCCCGGAAAAAAGTCCCCGGACAAAAAGTCCCAGGATAAATGTTCCTAGAAAAAAGGGTAGCGCTACCTAGAACCCAGCGCATGGGGTGCCTATCAGCATGTAGCCGACACTGACAAGAAGAGTCCTTCTGGCAGAGAACTGGCTTTTCCAAATGTATGTGAATGCTTTATTGATTTTCAATAGAATAGAATATTCTTTATTAACCAACCAATTGCAAGCTGCAGTTTGGTTCACAAGATTTTGATCTACTACGCTTCTTTTAAGTTGCCTACAAAATTATGTTTGCTTGGTTGTACTAAAGTGGTTAATTTTTTTTGTAAAATAATAGTGTCATACAATTATTTGATAGTGAATAATAATAATAATAATATCATAACCATGATTACTTTAGTAAATAACATCATGGTATATTATAACAATTCATGTTAAACAGTAATTAAAATTTATTATCATTTTGTCAAAATTTTCTGGGGAAAAAGTTATTTCTTTTGGAAAAATTGTGCCCTCCATGGAGATGTCTATTTTGAAAAATAACTGGATATATGGACTTGTTATCTGATATTATTTCACAATGAGTCTACACTCTGCAACATCAGTAGAACATTAAGTCGGTCTTCTGTCATTGTGTTCCGGATAGTAGTTATTAGTTAACGTTTGCTGTACTTTCGAGAAAACTCTTTCGGCTCTAGCACTACAAACTGGAAGTGTTGCAAATTTATTCAACATGGTATGTACTGCACTGTTGGAAGAGCATCAGCAGGACATGAATTCAAAGCTTTAATTGCTGAAGAAGTATATGCAGATGTGGTGCCAAAACCTTCTATCATACGACACATTGAGTAATGAGAGGGGGCCAAGTTCTGTTAAAATTTCAATTGTGCGTCATGGCCGGATTGCCCCCCCGGATTCGCCCCTGATTAATAGTTAATTTTAGAACTAGTTGTAAGTGTTGTTAGTCTTAATATTTTAACATTTTACTATGAATATATACACGAATAGACATACATTGCATGCCATATATCATAGTCGGATACTGTTGAAAGATTGTTTCTTTTCGTTGTATCATATTAAGACAATGTAATTGTGTGAGAGGCTTAGATCTTAATTACATTTACATGTATATATTAATTCTCCTGATATATGACTGACCCCTGCAAAAAAATCATGTGGGCGCCCATGGATGGGACACAAGTCTCATGGAGTTTTGGAATGGGGCCATGACCGATTGGCTCCCCTGGATCCGCCTCTGATAGCAACGTAGGTACAGCAATGACTTAAGTTAGTTTTAAATGCTATGGAAAAAATGCAACCGTTGTTGCCCACTAAGTAAGGTATAAGGTAAGGTATAGTAAGGTATTAACCCTTGGGCTACCAAGTGGTGGTTGCCACCCCAAGGTTTTTCACAAATTCAAACTTGTTCCGTTTGAAATAAAATTTTGACGTGTTAGGTAGCTGTAGAGGGTTCATTGGCACACATAGGCCTATAAGTATGTCTATGATCACGTAGAAAGTCTGGGTGCGGAATTAATCTAGACCTATTCGTAGGCCATAGGGGCCTACGAATAGATTAATATGCAAAAGTGCCTAGGGCCTACAATGACCATAAGACGGCCCTGACTGTAACAGACTGTCAGAGTGTCTGTCTGTCTGAGTGTCTACAGACTGTCTGTCTGTCTGTCCTTGGATAGACGAAAAATAGACTTCCCAATTTTTAAACCATTAAGAAAACATTTAAAATTTTTGTCGTGTTCATCCTAAAATTAATTTAGAAACGTGAATTGTTGGCTAGTTATGCGTTTACAAGTCTACATGACTATCTGCGCAGCATCACAGAAGACTTCGCTAATCACAGGTCCGTGTGGGCCAATTATCGGATGCGTTTGATGTCTGCTCCAATGAACAAACATGAATTAAGCATGCACCCTGGAGGTTGAAATCCAGCCTCTTCTCTGCTCAATTCGGGTTGCGCCTAACGACGAAGGCCACGTCAAGACTAGTGATGAAGGCGAGAACTTACGAAGGTTTGGATCTTTCAACTGATCCCTTTGTGCTACTGAGGAAGATAGAATAGCAGCTGTTGGTATTAGGTGTAAGGTACTCCTGCTGCGAAGGTGATTAGGCCTAGATTTCAATGCAAAGGAATCACGATATAAAACGGTTCCTCTCAAAGCAAGACACGCAGAAGTGTCGATCCTAAATGTGGTTGCTACTAGCTATAGATCCACCAGTCTGAGAGACTTCGTTTCGTGTGAGAAGGCGAATTATTTATTTCGACTACGTGCAGGTTGCAACAGGAAATATCTCGGTGAGTTACCATCATTTTAAGTATTCCAATTTTCTACTTCTCAAAAAGCGCCAACAGGTCTAAATTTTTTCACAGAGAGACTATGCATTGCGCTTGTGCATAAATTGGATCCTACGACTTCTTTTTATTGGCATTGTAGAAATCTGAAGATTACGATTGGAAAATTTTGAATTTTCGTCGATATTAGGCCTATATTGTTCCTTTTTCATGCAAATGTGCATTTTTAAATTCAAACAATTTTTACGTGGTGATTTCCTACGTTTTGATAAGTGGGTCCACAGAATGAGATTATTAAGGTTCAAATGCGACGCCACTAGCTCTCTTTGGCAGTCACTGCGGTGCTAAGGACCTCGTTAAAGGAACCCATCTGGCACTATAATTATTTATTGTGGCTTAGTTATATTGCCATGACTATGACACTTAAAAAGCTTCCTTGCATGGGCTTCTACAATGCCTCTGGAAAAGCTAAAAAGATTTTTGCTAATTTTTGGCAGCGGTTTCATTCACCAACAAGTAAAAAATTAAATTAGGCTTTTATCGGTAACCAAATGCTACAAGGCTCTTAACAAAAAGCCTGCGTTTGACTAAGCTGATGTTTCTGGATTTGAAGTCAGTCTGAAGTCGAATGTAAGGCCTATATTTTAATTTCACATTGCATGCTATCGCTAGCCAGCATAAACTTAGCTAAAACGAGTGCACTAACCGTTTACTGTCAGTGGCATAAGGCTTGGCGTGGGAGAGGACCAGTGGCGTAGCCAGGAATTTATGATGACAGGGTTTAGGGATTTTATGGTCTAGCTGGATGCCATTTCTGACAACTCAACAGTATTACAGTAACTAAAAATGGGATGAAGTAACAAAGGCAATAAAGTAAGAAAAACAATTGTTACTACAAGCAATTGTTTTGTTTTTCTTATTTATGTGGATAAATAACCATAATAAACATTTTACCAAGGCCAATGGAGAGGTTTTAACCCCCGAAACCCCCTTGTCTAGGCCACTGGAGAGGACACTGTAACCGGGCAGCTGTTTAGTTTTTTAATTGCTAGATTTTATTGCTGTAATATTAGGGTGTTGAGTCTCCATGAACAATCTGATAATACTCATTCTGTTCTGTGTATTTCCTTACAGGGCCAGTGTCTTGTGCCATCACAAAGCCGAATCGGTGTCAAGACACCTGCATGATCGAATACAGGTTAGTTCTTGTCTGGCTTGATTCAATCACCAGGAATACATAAAATGCAACCGGTTATGATGTCTGTCTGTCTGTCTGTCTGTCTGTCTGTCTATGTATCTATCTGTCTGTCTGTCTGTATGTCTGTCTGTTGTCTGTCTGTCTGTCTGTCTGTCTATCTATCTATCTCTCTATCTATCTATCTATCTATCTATCTATCTATCTATCTATCTATCTATCTATCTATCTATCTATCCAGAGAAATCGAGTCATTGATGGATTCCTTGTGAGAGCATTATCTCACCATGAATGCGTGAATAGATGGCGCAGCTCTGATTCTGCCCTCTGCTTATTGAATGATGATCTTGCCTGTATGTTCTGTTCGTTTTTGGAATGCGATACTATACTGTATTAATTAAACTATGTTTCTGCACTATATGTAGTTGACCTAATAATGACCTATGGGATTTCTGGTTGTGTTCTTCTGCTGTCATCAGTTGACCTGTGATATGCCTTACATAGTTATTATAGCAGTGCTCTGACTCTGCCCTATGTTTATTGTGTGATGATTATGCCTGTATATTCTTTGTGTTTCTCTTTTTGTGCGTTACTAAACTGTATTAGTTAAACTGTTATGACTCTTTCGAGCCTCTGCGCTACATTTAGTTGACCTATGGGATTTCTAGTTGTGTTCTTCTGCTGCTATCAGTTGACCTATGCTATGCTTTACATATATATTCTATTCATCTATACTATATGCTTCTGTGCTATTAAGCCCTGACCTAATTCTGTATGGAGTATCAATATTAGGACCTCTCTTATTCCTAATATACATAAATGACCTGCCTAATTCATCAACCGTACTCCGATGTATCTTATTTGCAGATGACACTAACGCATTTTAAAATCTATTTCTTCCTATGGCCAGCTTATTTCTTTATAAATGAGGAGCTAGCCCAGGCTAGTGACTGGTTCAAAGCAAACAAACTCTCTTCTTAACCTTAATAAAACTAACTTGTATCATCTTCAGAACTAATTTTAAAAAACTCATTCCAACTACTGATAAAAGATTATCGATCGATTGTAAGCTGATACCCCAGGTTTAGTCTTTACACATTTCTTGACCCCCATGTCATTGGGCAACTTTTGGTTGCTATTACTTTTCGGAATTCTGATATTCGGTTTTTTCACTCCACCTTAATACATACATACATACATGCATACATGCATTCATATATATAAATATATATATATATATATATATATACACTCATATACATATCTCTGTCTATGAATCTATCTATTCTATCCATCCATCCATCCATCCATCCATCCATCCATCTGTCTCCATCTGTGTTTATGTATCTTTCTCTCTGTCCGTCTGTCCGCATGTCTGCCTGTCTATCGCTGTCTCCCTCCTTCCCTCCCCTCCCCACCCCTCCCCTCTCTGTATGTCTGTCTGTTTGTCTGTTTGTCTGCCTGTCTGTTAGTGGTAGTAATGCTATTACCTGTACTACGACTGTGCATTAATTAAATACTGACATTTTAATGGTCACTGATTTACCTTTACTATTAAATTTAACTATCTATTTATCTGTCAGTATATGCATTACTGTTTTTCTGTCTGTTTGTAGTTGATGGCAATAATATGTTGCATTTGTCTGTCTGTCTGTCTGTCTTTCGATCTGTCTGCCTGTCAATCTATCTCTCTGTCTATATCTATGTCTCATTTCCTTCTCTTTCCCTCTCTCCCTCCCAGCCTCCCTACCTCAGGGGCGGATACAGAAATTTTCGAAGGGGGGAAATATTTTTGGATTTTGCCGGAAAATTTTTCGTTGATCTTTGGCTAAAAAATCTGATGACCGTTTTTAGTCGTTTGGCTGAAACCAGAGATTGATTTAGCCCCTCTTCTTGGGGGATTGAGGTTTCTGTAGGGGTAGATAATTGACCGTTTGGATGACAATCATGAGGCGCGTAGCGCCGAGAGTGGTGGGGAGGGGTATGGGAAGGGGGATTTGCCCCTTCCCATCAGGGGTATGGGGAGGGGGATTTGCCCCTCCTCATCAGAAACTTTTTGAATTTTCACATTGCAATGGTAGCATTTTAAGGTGTCATATTAACAAAATAGCTGTACTTTTCAGTGCTTACAAGCGAGTCACAAGATCTCAATAAATGTGGACTATACTTAAAAATAGGTTTTTTTAAGTTTCCAAACTGCAACAGTGCCCTTGTGAGATGCCATTTTAGCCAAATTACTCAATTTGTTCAGTACTGATAATATATATATATATATATATATATATATATATAATTACAATAATAATAATAATATCTGTATGTTTCGAGTTCAGCAGCTCAGTTCTACTGTTGCTGTGTTATTATAGTGAATAATTTCAAACATGAGTATAATTATATTACATGAGCTGACTTTTCAGCACTGGAATCAGCTTATCCCTGTTTCCTAATATGGCCTTGAATTGCTGACCAGGACACACTTTGCAGTTAAAAAATAATTATGGTACACAAATCAGGCAAGACCTAATAAATTCCGGGGGGCCAATATCTGAAAGTCATGTAGTAACGATGTTGTTTTACTAGGTGTTCAGATGTTCAAATAACAGAACGAAAACATTTTGAAATTTGAAGGTTTAAAATTTGAAAGATAGCGCTAGAGAGAAGCTATTCAGTTGAACAAAATAGTATCTGTGCAAATATTAAGAGTAAGTTACACGCATTTTAACAGGATTGTATCAGATTGCTAAAAAGAATTCAGTATACGCAGTATAGCCTACAAGGATTGCACTACTATAGGCATGGGCAGAGTTTATCAGGGCTGGTGGGCTAAGCTCCTAAGAACGCACAAATTTAAAAATTGGTCGTACATTTTCAGGGACTATGAGGAGCTTGCAATCAAAGTTTTTATATTTGTTGCATATTTTATTTAACTCTGGATAAGGGCTTTAATTCTTGTGGAAATATCTAAATCTAATCATTTTAAACCTAACCATAGGCCTACATGTCATTTGGCAGGAAAAGCTCTAGCTTTATCCTGCAGTCCTTAATGGTCAGAATTTTGTAACAGTAATTGAACATTTACCATTGGTAGGTCTATAAAAGGCAAATTTTGGATGTGCTCATTGAATCTGTTGAACTTTTAGCATAGAAGCCTATATAAAAAATCCTTCTTAGTTTTTTGCAAATGTGTGTCAGGTAACACTTGGGCTTACTTTAGACAATTCCATCAGCGGTAGCTTCTGCGAAGAGATCATTTGACAAACACAAAATGATAGATTAACATTTTTGAAGGCCAACAATGTCTCATTCACATCTTGTGGATTTGGTCAGGTTGACCTTTGAAGACGTTGAGTATAATATTGCTAGAACAATCGATTTTGAAACTGTCACAAGAAGATTTGTAGAATAAGGCCAGGAATGTCCTTTATTGAGCAAATACTTCCAAATGGGTCCAATAGGTTTTTTTTAGAAGCATGATCAAATTCTTGTTCGTGAAAGTGGTTTCCAAAGTTTTTATTTCACAATACAATTGTGTGAGAGGCTTACATTTGAGTCTCTGATTGAAGTGAAGGCGCACACTGACAGTGGACAGTTGGTTAACAAAGTTGCATTGCAAATGTTGCTTTGTAGATTGCATATATTATATATAATTAATTATATATATATATATATTAGATATCATATTTATCTTTAAATATATTTCTCAAAGTTTCTCCTTCCGTTTGTTTGTATGTCCGAATGTATTTTGACACTTCCTCCCAGAGGTGGAGGTCAGAGTTAGTGGTGGTGTGTTGTGGAGGTGGTGTGGAGGGGTGGAAGGTGGGGTGGTGGTGGGGGGAGAAATTTTAGGGGAAAATGTTTTCCCCGAAAACCAAAATTTCACGGGTGGCGTACCGGTGGAGGTCGGAGTTAGTGGTGGCGTATTGTGGAGGAGGGTGGGGGACTGGAGTGTGGGGTGCAATTGTGTGAGAAGTTTAGATTTTAATTACATTTATATATTTATTCTCCTGGCCATGGCCGATCTCATGGAAAAAATCTTTTGGGCGACCAAGTCCGATGGAGATTTGGAATGGGACCATGGCCGGATTGGCCCCCTGGATCCGCCCCTGCACAGCTTCATTATTTCCCTCATTGCCTCTCCTCTCTCACGCTCTCTATGTCTCTGTCTGTTTATCCGTCTCTCTGTCTGTCTGTCTGTCTGTCTGCCTGTTTGTCTCTGTCACGGTCTCTCTATCTGATGCAATGACCTGAAAACGACTGCGCACTAAGTTCCTAAATTTAAATGGTCACTGATTTTACTGTCCTATGTAATTGATCGATCTCCCCTCTATCTGCTTGTCTGTCTGCCTGCCTCTATATACATCTCTCTGTCTGTATATCTACCTACCTACCTACCTACTTACCTGCCTGCCTGCCTGCCTGCCTACCTCCATACCTACCTACCTACCTACCTACCCACCTAAACCTACCTACCTACCCACCTACCTACCTACCTACATACATACCTACCTACATATCTACCTACCTACCTACATACATACCTACCTACCTAGTACCTACATACATACATACATACATACATACATACATACATACATACATACATACATACATACATACATACATACATACATACATACATACATACATACATACATACATACATACATACATACCGACCTACCTAGTACCTACCTACCTACCTACCTACTTACCTACAGTACCTACCTACCTACATACATACCGACCTACCTAGTACCTACCTACCTACTTACCTACAGTACCTATCTACCTACCTACCTACCAACCCACCTACCCAGCCACCCACCAACCGACCAACCCACTCACCCATCCATCCACTCATCCATCCATCCATCCATCAATTCATTTATCGATCCATCCATCCATCCATCTAGTCAGAGATATCGAGTCATTTATGGACTCCTTGTGAGAACATTATCTCACCATGAATGCGTTATTGAATAGATGGCGCAGCTCTGATTCTGCCCTCTGCTTATTGAATGATGATCTTGCCTGTATGTTCTGTTCGTTTTTGGAATGCGATACTATACTTTGTTAATTAAACTATGATGATCTTATTGAGTTTCTGCCCTTTATTTAGTCGACCTAATAATGACCTATGGGATTTCTGGTTGTGTTCTTCTGCTGTCATCAGTTGATCTATGCTACGCTTTACATGTAGCCTATTCTATTCTGACTATTCATCTATACTATGCTTCTGTGCTATTAAGACCTGACCTAATTCTGTATGTGGGATCCATAGTAGGACCTCTCTTATTCCTAATTTACATTAAGGACCTGCCTAATTCACAAACCTTACTCCGATATATCTTATTTGCAGATTACTCGAATGCATTTTAAGATCTATTTCTTCCTGTGAACAGTTTATTTCTTTTTAAAAAAGGAGTTAGCCCTGACTAGTGACTGTTTCAAAGCTAACAAACTCTCTCTTAACCTTAATAAAACTAACTGTATCATCTTTAAATGCTGCCATTGCAATGTGGAAATTTTAAAAAAATCTGATGAGGCTCTGAAAAAGTACAGGAATTTTGTGAAGATGACACCATAAAATGCTGCCATTGCAATGTGGAAATTCACAAATTTTCTAATGGGTCACTGGAAAAGTACAGCTTTTTTAAAGATGACACCTTAAAATGCAGCCATAGCAATGTGGAAAGTCAAAAAGTGTCTGATGAGGCTCTGAAAAAGTACAGGTATTTTGTGAAGATGACACCTTAAATTGCTGCCATTGCAGTGTGGAAATTCAAAAAGTTTCTGATGAGACCCTGAAAAAGTAGAGGTATTTTGTGAAGATGACACCTTAAAATACTGCAATTGCAATGTGGAAAAAAAAAAAAAATTCTGATGAGACTCTGAAAAAAGTAGAGGTATTTTGTGAAGATGACACCTTAAAATGCTGCCATTAAAATGTGGAAATTTAAAAAAATTCTGATGAAGCTCTGAAAAAGTAAAGGTATTGTGTGTGAAGATGACACTATAAAATGCTGCCATTGCAATGTGGGAATTCAAAAAGTTTCTGGTGGGGAGGGGCACATCCCCTCCACATACTCCTCCCGGTCTCGGCGCTATGCGCCTCACGAGCGTCCTTCGAACGCTCAATTGGTCCACCCCCCCCAGAAACCTGATTTTCACCCCAGAGGAGGGGAACTAGATTAAACACTGACCAACAAGTAAAAAATTAAATTAGACTTTTATCGGTAACCAAATGCTACAAGGCTCTTATACAAATAGCCTGCGTTTGACTAAGCTGAGGTTTCTGGATTTGAAGTCAGTCTGTGTGTTTGCTTACAGGGCTATCTATCTATCTATCTATCTATCTATCTATCTATCTATCTATCTATCTATCTATCTATCTATCTATCTATCTAGCTATCTATCTATCTATCTATCTATCTATCTATCTATCTATCTATCTATCTATCTATCTATCTATCTATCTATCTATCTATCTATCATCATCTATCTATCTATCTATCTATCTATCTATCTATCTATCTATCTATCTATCTATCTATCTATCTATCTATCTATCTATCTATCTATCTATCTATCTATCTATCTATCTATCTATCTATCTATCTATCTATCTATCATCTATCTATGATCTATCTATCTATCTATCAACCTACCTACCTACCTACCTACCTACCTACCTACCTAAGTACGTCCGTCCGTCCATCCATCGATATATCTATCTATGTCCATACTTACGAAATATCTAGAAAAATTTATAAAAAAAGTATTGTAATTCTAATGAGAATCTCCCACTTACTTCCTACCTTTTTAGTTAAGAACTTATATCATGCTTTAATACAACCTTACCTAACCTACTGTAACTTCATCTAGTCTTCGTTCTACCCTACCCATTTCTTAAAACTAAAACTTCCTTAAAAAGCTATCCGTATTATAGCTAAGTCAGCTTACAAATCACACACTAAACAACTTTTGATGACCTTGAGATTCATAATGCTGATCAAATTAGATATAGGCCTATCCAAACTGGTGAATTCATGTACAAAAAACGCCAATAATATGTTGCCTGCTGCTTTCCTGTCATTCTTCACTCCAGTCTCATCAACTACTACTACTAGATTAACTAGAAGTAACCGTGTCTTCATGTACCAGTATGCTACAACCAAGACCCGTAAATTTTCCATATTGTACCAGGGCCCCTTTTGTGAAAGAAACTATCCAGTGACATCAAAAAAGCTCCCACTCTACCACAATTCAAATGACTTGTCCGAATCAATACACTTTACACACATAATCTATAATTACCCGATCCAGTTCCCGACAGTCTGTCTATCTTCTCTCAGTCACTCTCTTGTTCAATGGGCCCCTACTAGCGCGACCTGTTGCTCCAGGCGTGCCCTTTGTTCCCACTTAAACTCATTTAAATCTGCTGTTATAATCATTAAATTTTCTTTGTTTCATTTGTTCTATAACTTTTCTATTCAACTGTAAAATGTATTTTCTGGGTTCAATAAATGAATTGATTGATCGATCTGTCTATCTGTCTGTATATCTGTCTGTCTATCTGTCTGTCTATCCATCCATCCATCCGTACGTACGTCCGTCCGTCCGTCTATCCGTCTATCCGTCTATCTATCTATCTATCTATCTATCTATCTATCTATCTATCTATCTATCTATCTATCTATCTATCTATCTATCTATCTATCTATCTATCTATCTATCTATCTATCTATCTATCTATCTATCTATCTCAGCGGTTCCCAACCCGTGGCCCGCGGGCCAAAGGTGGCCCGCAAGGCCTCAGAAAATGGTCCGCCAGGCCTCAGAAAATGGCCCTCATCTCTCAAAGAATTATCGAAAATATATAAAAATATTAACAATTTTGACAGGATAGAACACGTTATTATTTTCTAAATATTCTATTGTAGATTATTTTATTTTAACGTCGATAAAATAACATAAAACATTATATTTTGAATCAATTATAACCAAAGCTCGAGGGTACGTACCGTACGTTTTCTATTTTGTGAAAGGTACGTGCGTATTTTAACGTACCCTATTTTAGGGTACGTAAACAATAATAAAATACGTTAGCCTCGTCATTGTTCATTATAAGAATGTTGGACTTAATTTAAGCAAACAATCACAGCCAAGTGCACAACGTAGTGAATTGTTGCAATGCTATGTTGTACATCTATGTTTATCCAGCATACATTGCACTTAACCCGTTTTTGCCCAAATTTTTATTTTTGTTCTAATATCATTTTTCTTACACGGTTTGATATTAGAATAGCCATATAGCCTTAATTTTTCATTTATTTTAAGAAATTCCATAAAATTTTTGACTTTATTCATATGTTCCAATAATGGAACACTGGGCACAAGTGGTACTCTACGACTACATAATGTACATCATCGCTGTCAGGTACAGTACTGATTATTTCAAGTGAAGTAACCAAACAATAATGTTGAAATCTCTAGCACAGTGGTGTGTAGCTGCAATTGAAGTCCATATTCAGTAGATTTGTGCCTTATTTCAAACGGACAACAGCAAAATATCAGAAAAATGCCCATTTTCCATGCGGACAAGCATAGTAGCCGAAGCCATTTTTCGTGGAAGCTTTTCAAACGGACTTGCGGGAGGCTGACCTGGCATTTATCACAATTTTTCAGGCTCTGGTTCCACGGGGTAGGCCCTACAACAGTGTAGCACGTCCGCAGGTACCATACTGAATGTATTACAGTGATGGTCCATTGGGATTTTCACATGTATTTCATTGATCATGTGCATATACAGATTGCCATTCCATATAACATGAGCAGAACTCTTTCCATCTTTCCATCAAATCTATAGTCAACGGACAGTAACTGTTGTGGCTGCTTAGTCAATACCTTACTTGTGTTACTAGACAGCGTTCCACTCTGTTGTCAATACTGTCTGTTTAGCCACAGAGCTCTGGGAACGCAATCAGCAAGGCTCAGTTAGGTGAAGCATTGGATCACCACAGAGTTCGAAAGGAGTGCCGACAGAGTTCAACCATCAAATCTAGAACCATACTGGTGTCTAGACCCAAATCCTTCAATGCTATCGTTCGCTCGGATTGCTTGAGTTCCATCAGTGTCTTCGTCGTCCCCATCTTCTTCGCTCCGATGTTCGTGTAATGAAAGTCTGCGCTGTCAAAATAGCCTCCCAGTGATCAAGGAAATAATTTGCGCACCTTCTCTGTCACAAATGATTGAAATTTTAAAATATAATAATATTTACATGCGAGGAAATTCGATAAACCCAGCTGAAAACACTGTGCAAGTCAAAGCAATAAGCGTAGAATGACATTCGGTAATGAGAATCGTGGACCCCCACTTGTGCCCTGTGTTCCAATAATGGAACATGATATATATTTGCAAAAAGTCCAGACTAAAGTTCATGACACAGACCGATTAAAGCTATCATGAAATATGATTGATAAAAGAGTATCAAAAACCAGAAAGTTCAAAACTGATATGTGTTTAAATGATTTTGCAAATTATGCATCTTTTTATTGCAATTTACCGAAAATTTTCTCCTTCAAAATTCTCATAAAAACCTTATCTGATGACTATAAAATTTTCAAAATATTAATTTTTTTCTATGGGAATGTCTTAGAAAAACAGTTTACAATGACAGGAAATGATTTATAATCACTGCATAGTGCTACATTGCAAAAAAATAATGATTTTATAAAATGTTCCAATAATGGAACACTGGGCAAAAACGGGTTTTAATGTAGGCCTACTAATTAATGTCAGTTAGTCGGCTCAGTTCTGCTGCAGCGCTTAAAAGTCAAACTCTAAGGAAAAGGTTAACCAGTTGCATCCAATTAGCCTAATTATTACAGAAGAATTTATCGAATTAAATTTACTGCTACGCCACCGGAAATACCGATTTAAATGACGCATACTGTTGACTGCATGTACACGTACTGTAACGTACATGTAGGCTATGGGCAGTGGCGGCGCCAAGATTTGAGTCTGGGGGGCTGAAGGCTTCCGGAGGAAATTTTCCATTTTCATTCGCCAAAATTCTGACGACCTTTTCTTAAAGTCATCCGGCCGAAATCTCATGGAAATTTTCCATTTTCATCCGCCAAAATTTCTGACGACCTTTTTTGGTCATCCGGTCGAAAATCGTGCCAATATTTCAGTTTTGCATGTAAAAAACCGGGATGGCCTGTTTAGGGGGGCTTAGCCTTTTATAGGAGGGCTTAGTCTCCCTACACCCCCTAGCGCGCCACTGGCTATGGGTCGCCGAGTAAGCCAAAAACAAAATTTTCGTGCACATGTATGGTACCGTACGTACCATACGCGTATTCTATTTTTTGAAAGGTACGTACGTATTTTAACGTATTCTATTTTAGGGTACGCGTACCCTCGAGCTTTGATTATAACAATTTTATATGCTTTTAGTTAATACAATTTTAACCTTGTGGCCCCCTAATGTCCTTCAACTAAGAAAAAGTGGCCCTCGTGTCCTCCAACTTAGAAAAAGTGGCCCTCGGGTCAAAAAAAGTTGGGAACCACTGATCTATCTATCTATCTATCTATCTATCTATCTATCTATCTATCTATCTATCTATCTATCTATCTATCTATCTATCTATCTATCTATATATCTATCTATCTATCTATCTATCTATCTATCTATCTATCTATCTATCTATCTATCTATCTATCTATCTATCTATCTATCTATCTATCTATCTATCTATCTATCTATCTATCTATCTATCTATCTATCTATCTATCTATCTATCTATCTATGATCTATCTATCTATCTATCAACCTACCTACCTACCTACCTACCTACCTACCTACATAAGTACGTCCGTCCGTCCATCCATCGATATATCTATCTATGTCCATACTTACGAAATATCTAGAAAAATTTATAAAAAAGTATTGTAATTCTAATGAGAATCTCCCACTTACTTCCTACCTTTTTAGTTAAGAACTTATATCATGCTTTAATACAACCTTACCTAACCTACTGTAACTTCATCTAGTCTTCGTTCTACCCTACCCAGCATCATCACCAGGTGATGGTATTATTTTCCACACTATAATAAAAAAAGCAGGCCTACTTGCAAATACACTTTTATTTATAACAAAACTTGGTGTAGGGCATTACTTTTCACTATAATGAATCTAATATTTCTGCACGGAAATAAGTTTCACAGTGGCATTTACTTTCTCCAGCATACTGAGGCATATTGATGAGCATGGAAAGGAAATCATTTAGCAATGTCAACAGCAAAAGTTATAGCAATTCGCTGAACTTCTCGAAACAGAAACTTCTTTTTGTCATGTAGACCGCTCAAATGTGTAAAAGGCACTAATCATATTTTAGATGGTGTGCAACATTGAAAAGATTACTGTAAGGTGAGGTGAGTTGGTCGATTGGTAAGGCACGGTGATCGATTGGTTATAGCCTGTAATGCAGATAGTACGGGTTCGATCCCCTTCCTTCATAGGAGCTAACTGTGTACAGTGTGTAGGGACCTTAAGCAAGTCCGTCATTCATAATTGCTCTCCAATAAGTTTGCAGTTGTAGTTACACCGTTGATTCGTGTGTGCGCTTCTGAGCTTTGTAAGGAATGTGATATCAAATACGAATTGTATTGTGTTGCATTTTATAAGATGATAATTGGATGAATAAATTATTTCGAATGAAATTGTATTAAACTCAGACCAGTATAATCAGAGACTTGAAACTCTCGACTAACTCTTTTTCGGCTTTGCGGCTATAATAGCCGTTGTAATATACTTGAAGGGAGTTCACCATGACAGCAGCTTTTGCCGCTGCAGGCGTTTACTCCAGGATGAAAGTGCAAATTCAGTTTAAATATAACAGTTCTTGTAATCTTTTTGTGTATAAATTTTTGCAAGATATTCTTTCAATTTCGTTTTAGACGAGGATTTCCTAAGTGATACGGAGTCTGATCCTTCTTCAGAAGAACGAGATGTCATTCGAAAAAAGGGAAAAAGGAAGAGAAGGGCTTATTTACGATGGTCTAAAGGAGAAACTGACACTATCCGGGATTACTTCAAATCTTGGTTCAATGCAGAGAAAAATCCAGGTATGTGTTTGAGGTTGCTGTATCTTAGTTTTTTGCTAGCTCAAATGCAGTGCTGTCATGTATCTTACTTTTTTGCTCTTTCTAGTCAGTGCTGTCCATACTGCGACCCTCTACCAAGAATGCTGCTCGTTGCATGGTCACAGCAAACGAAAAAAAACAAGCAAGTCTCAACGGGTAGCTGAGCGCATTGAGCGGCGGTCCAGAGAGACAGAAGCCCGGGTGAAAAGCTCACATAGGAAGGATGGAGTTTGAGCAAGGGTCTGCAACTGGCGTAAGCGCGAAAATATATTTTAGTTTGTAAAACAGTGGCGGCGCAGCAGCATTCCATAATAAAATCCCTTTGCCTTGACCGTTGTTTTGCCGTAGGACAGCCAGAAATTTGGGGGGTGGGGATGGGAGGGGAAATATTTTTCCGAAAACCCAAATTTCACGGGTGGCGTACCGGTGGAGGTCGGAGTGTGGTGGGGTGGGTTTGGTGTGGTGGGGTAGGGTTGTGGCCGGGAGTGGGTCGAATCCTAAATTTCCCGGGCAACGCCGGGTACCCCAGCTAGTTGATAATAATTATAATAATTGTTAGCCGTTGCTTTTGAGTTCACTGTTGCGACCCTCGGCTTAAAAATTATTGCTTCTGCGGCCCGTGAGGCCAAAAAGGTTGGACAGCACTGTTCTAGTGCATCATAGCAACTGGACGATGCTGTATAGCACTGTCGAACGTCGCGTGAATTGCGCTGTGTAGGCTATGAGAAGAGATCATGAAAAAGTGCATCAGTGATTTCTTGCAGGAGTAAGCCTACGATTACTCAGTTCTATGCAGGTGGCGTGTAAAAATCTGAGTTTGATACTTCAAACTAGAATACGTCAAATTGCGCGATGTCTGAAAGCATAAGTAACTCAATATAAATTTAAACTGCCATTGAAGGAGCTGTCAGACACTCCTAGTACAAATGACACCGGACTTCATTTGCAACATATGTAGGCAAATAGGTTTCCACGCGAAACCCAACTATATGAGACGCCACTGATCGTTTGTGGATGATGCTACATACAGCCTCAAGCCATACCAGTATGTGTGTTGAATTGCCGAATATCTGCGACGACAGCCATAGGTGCAATCACGTCCTGAAAGTTGGGGGGGCCAAATGAATCACGTCCTAAAAGTTGGGGGGACCATAATGATAAAGTCAATGGGACCACTCAAAAGTTGAGGGGACGCGTCCCGTGGGTCCCATAGGGTTGTTGCGCCTATGACGACAGCAATAGAAATTGTTCACCGCCACAGCGCTTCTGTGCCTTGGGTCGAACCAGTCTGCCGGGTAATAGGCCTGGATGAAGGAAGAGGACGTCGCTAATGATCTAAATGATCTAAACGCGGTGTTGCTTTACTCAAGTCTAATTATTGTTCTGGTAAAGAATTAAAATCAACCACCAACAGAAGCTGCACGGGTTGATGATGAAGTACGCTATTCCTGTCAGAATATTTCTCATGAACACTACGGAATACGGGGTACCCCTCTAAAGTGGTTCACTAGTTATTTATCTAATAGATACCAATATGTTTCTCTCAATAATACCTCTTCATCTTTCTTACCTATAATATGCGGCGTCCCGCAGGGCTCAATTCTCGGCCCCCTCCTATTTCTTTTGTATGTAAATGATATGCAATCTGTGACCGACTTGAACTTGATCATGTTTGCAGACGATACGAACATCTTTGCAACTGGTCATTGTCCTATCCTTTTGGCTGCATCATTAAATAGTAAACTGGAGGAAATTTGTCATTGGTTCGCAGCTAACTTACTTTCTCTGAACCTGCAAAAAACTTGCTTTATGGTATTTACTAGAAAAATGTTTTCTGATACTCATGTTAATATTACTATAAACGGAGTTTCTTTGAATCGAGTGCATGAAATCAAATTTCTTGGAGTGGTGTTCTCTGATGACCTTAAATGGAAGAAACATGTAGATATGGTAGTAAACAAGGTATCTAAAATCGTGGACATACTCTATAGGGTTGGCCATATTCTTGATGCCGATAAATTAAAACTACTATACCACACTTTACTGGAGCCACACTTGACATACTGCTGCTCTGTATGGTCGTCACCGCATAAAACTGGGAATTTAGACCGTATCCTAAGGCTCCAGAAAGCTGCCGTAAGAATTATTACCTGTTCCAGTTACCTTTCTCATTCAAATCCCTTGTTTTATAAGCTGAAAATATTAAAAATTTATGAATTATCCCATTTATCGAAACTTGTGTTCATGTTCAAGTCTGTACACAACTTGTTACCTAATCAATTTTGTAATTATTTTATGACAGTTGATCAAACCCATTCTTACAATACCAGGACCGCGTCCAACTATGTTGTCCCTTATGCACGAACTGCCTCCAGAGCACATAACCTCCAGGTCCTGGGTCCTCTTTTATGGAATTCCCTACCTGATGACCTTAAACGAGAATTTTTTTTACCTGCATTTAAAAGGGAAGTGAAATCAGGCTTTTTACTGAAATAAACTGAATGCTAAACAGGTCTTTCTAAACAATTCATCGCTTAACTTTGTACCGATTATCTTGCTGTTATGCATACCTCAGCACCTTTTCTTTTTAGTTTTGGTTCTTGTTTTCTTAATTTTGCTTTCATATATCCTTTTTTTTACTAGGCTAGGTACTGCACCTGTGTTTCAATTTAATTTTGTTTTATAATTTTGTACTGATTGTGTTGCTATTTTGTTGTATAATATTGGTCAATTCATATGGTCTCAACAGAACTTTTTTGTTTACAGCTGTGTGACATGTATCGTTGACTGAAATGTAAATGTAATTTAGGGGCCAGGTTGATATAAGCTTTTAGCTTTTTCCGGGCTTCCTGTTGCTCAGAGACCGTTTCTGTATCTACTAGTAACTTGTACACATGTTCTTTTTGTTTCTTTGGCAATAAATAAATAATAATAAAAATAATAATATGTACTGTGTACAACCATTCATGTCCATCCTTGAGCATAAAATCAATACCTCTGTAATAATTGAACATTGATTTTGTTCTCCTGTCTGAATTATTTCCTCACTATACCTTTTCCTCAACTGTTCGTGATCTGAGTGTTACTTTAGATAGTTCCCTTTCATTTAAAGACCATATATCTAATCTTACACGCTCTTCATATTTTCATTTAAGGCGTCTAAGGGCAATTCGATGTTCTGTTTCGCCTTCTGTTTTTACCACTTTGGTCCATGCTTTCATTTGCTCCAGAATTGACTACTGTAATTCTCTTCTAATTGGTCTTCCCAAGGTTAGACTCTCACCTTTGCAGTCGGTCCTTAATGCGGCCGCTCGATTAATTGCACGCCTTCCACGCTACTCTCATAATATTATCTCTACTTTTATGTTTGAGCAGCTCCATTGGCTTCCTCTAACTGCGCGCATTAAGTTCAAAATTCTCATTTTGGTCTCTAAAGCACAACGGGGTCTTGCCCCAAAATATCTAACCAATGGAATTCGCAGGCCACTTTCAGCCTCCTCGCATCGTCCACGCCGCTCTTTAGACAGATTTGAACTTCTAGTACCTTCTACTAGAACGGCTATGGCTCAGTCCCGTTCCTTTACATCAATTGGTCCTTCTCTTTGGAATACGCTCTCTCCTTCTACTCGATCTCAACTTCTGACAGGAAATCCCTCCTCCTCATTTTCTTTTCTTAAAACCTATTTCTTCTCTCGTGGCCTTGCGCACTGGAAGCGCCTCTGAACGGTTCAACCTAGTAGAGGCGCTTTATAAATGTTTTTATACAATACAATACAATACAATACAATACAATTAATCGTAATCGTAATCTCGAGATTTCTACAGCGCCCACAAAAGCCAAGTCGCGGGAACCAGCTTAGTCACAGGCGCTCAATCAAAACAAAATCGATAGGCAGCGGGTCAAGTCCGGAGAGTCAGGCAGGTAGATAGATGGACGGCTAAGGTTGGTGATGTTTAGAGTTGAAATGGGGAGGGATGTGAGGAGAAGAGGAAGAATTAGGGTAGGATTTGTGAAAGAGCAATGTTTTCAGTTTTGAGTGAAAGACCTGTGGAGAGATAGCGAGAGGTGGAGTTAGTCTGTATACCTTTTTAACCTTAGTGTAGAAGCTGGCTATATAGCCTACTTCCTCTGAATCATGAGTAGCCTATACTGATGGCATGCAGAAGAATTTTGTGCTGGGCATTGCCAAATCGGAATAATTCACAATTTTTTTAAAGGAAAATATGTTCATATGTTAGAGATTAGGCAGGCCTACTTGTTAGAATTAGATATGTAATGGCACTATTCCTACTTAAACTACAGTGTCAAGTATACAATGTTTTTCTCATTTTATCAATATTTAAAATGTTTTAGTATACTTTCTATTTCAGGAAAAGTGGTCATTGAGAAATTTAAGGAACTCCATCCACAATACACTCAGCCATGGCAGTCTATTCGCACAAAAATCATCAATGACAAGGCCAATGAAATGCGCCGTGCTGATAGAAGAATGCAGCAAGTTTTGCAATGAGTCAATCGGCTGCCACCACTTTATTGACTTTCGAGTTTTGCAGCTGGACTTTGTCAAGAAGTCTTGTGTTTTCAAATGTGCATGTTAATGTAGCATTTTATTTTTTATAGGAGGATCTTTAACATCAGTCTCGATAGCTATTGGTCTATCATCGTTGCTTTATAACTTAGGGTGCAAGTGACAAATAAAGTCAGCAGAGAAGATGATGTTTAATGATGCCAATTTAAAAAGCTTATCACTTGAAGTCCATTGCACTGCAGGAGACTAAGTCAAATTGATTTAGTTGAAGGTGGACATTAACATTTTTATTTGGCAGCTAAGCCCTTAATGTTGTTATTGGTCATTCGGGTTCTGAAACAGTATGTTGAGCTACAGGTTTTAGGCAATCTATCGCTTTAGCATTATAAATTATTCGCCATCGCATGGGTTTTAGCGTTGGTCGTTAATCGCTTGGATAGGTGAAAAGAATTTTTGTAATATAAATGTCGATTTGGTAAGTTAATTTCTACTTAAATTTAAGTGGAATCGATGAGAAGATTTACCGATGAAACTTTGAACTAGCTGGATGGACAGTTGGACACTAATTCTTTAAATAAAATATGAATTGATAAAAATGTTTCTGCTTAAAATAGTAAAAGCCCTAATACACGCTGTTTTTTCCGTAAATTATTGATGAAAAGGATTTGTGACAAATAAGAAGATGGATTGATGAAAAATAATTATTCTGCACCGGTTGAATGATCTAGGCAAACAGACGGAAAATCAGAAAGACATAATAGGCCCTGTAGAAATGTGGAGAAGACAAACGTACGGCCTTATTGTTTTTCTCCTGTGAATCCTGTGCAATGAAGCTCAGGAAAGGCCTTGCGTTGAGTTTGAAGGCGGTTGGACTGTTATATGTTACTAATACTATTAATGTTTTATAATTTTTAAAACTATTTTCGTTTTAAGCGTTTGAATGTAGCCTATTATATTAAGGTTAATGTTCTTTCCTTATACCTAGCTATCACTATTATAATGTAAACATTTATAACTTGAATAAGAATCTCATGTCAACATTGCAATAATAAGCAACAATATGCTGTATTAGAAATAGAAAGTTATAGATTAAGTATATCATGTTGAATTACAGGACTGACATAGTCATGTTTATAATGGACCTATATGACAGAGAACTGACATTTTCAACTTCTGTTTGTACAATGTATATCTATAATGATTGGTGATTGCATTCAATGAGAGAGATTTAATTATACAAATTTCTTATAAAATCTCACTTCACAAGTACAAATGTTGTTAACTTTTAGCCGATGCTGTATTATAGTTTAAAAACTAAATTAAGATGGCAAGTTGATTAATAGTTCACCCTTTTACATTTACATTTAAATTTCCTTATTTTGTGTGTTTCATAATGACTGGAAATTTTTATTATTGGCCTTAAAGACCATCTTATCACAATACAAAAAACAGAAATTATTTACGAAATTATAATTATCATGCTGTTAAATAACAAAGATTAGTGACATTGAAGACCGTGCACTATTTTGATGCCTTTAATTGGTGCTCATTGTTTTTAATTGCATTGTAGGCCTACTCAATGAATTCTTTGTTTTTAACTGCATTGTATATAATTTTTTACAGTCGTCGGCACCTTGCATGGATGCTACACGACGACGAGAGTCTTTCGAATATTAATAGTAATAAAAAACGCTCATTAACTGAGAACATACTTGTTAATCCAATTTCAGGGCCTTCCATAACGGTGGTGTGTCATAACGGTGGTGTGTAATAGGCGGACACATGGATAGAATAAGATATGTTTGATGTGCGCTTCGATGGTAGGGGCTGGGTGAAGCCATGCGGGGTTCACTTAGTATTTAGGTGGCCGAGAGTCAACTCAAGTATACAGCAATGCAACACACAGGGGGTTTGAAGTCGTTTCTATTCCTCTATCACCTACTGTTACCCTAATGGCAATGGCCAACGGGAAGTCACACATGCAGCAGACATGGACGAAAAGAGACTGATAGACGCAAAGACAGAGAAGCACGCAGAAGGACAGACCAAGAGACTTACGCCTAGATAGAGAGAAGCAAGCAGACGGACAGACCGGGAGGCAGGAGGACAGACAGGAAGGCAGGAGGACAGATCAACAGACTTACACCTAGACATGGAGAAGGAAGGGCGACGGTTATACAGATTGGCAGGCGGACAGCCTGACAGCCAGACTTATGAGCAGACAGACAGAGGGACAAACACTCAGACTGACAATTTGGCAGGCGGATAAACCAACAGACAAACGTGCAGACAGCCCGACACACCCTTACGCAAAATTTCTTGAACGCATAGACTGCAGAGACAAGAGCAAACATGCAGATGATAAAACGGCCATAAACAGCGAAGGGCAGAGAGAGAGAGAGAGAGAGAGAGAGAGAGAGAGAGAGAGAGAGAGAGAGAGAGAGAAAGGGAAGGGCAGATATAGAGACGAACATTCGGCCTTAAAAGTAAACTCGTGCCGTTCAACAGTTCAATGAAGTTGAAGAAGGCTTCCAATGACAGTATTTGTGTTTGAAATCACTATTAAGTCTACACGAAGTGAAGAGTTTGACGTGAGTCCAGTATTGGAATAATAAGCGCCTTTATATCGCGAGAAGGACGACGCATCTTGTAGCCCTAATGGTTATCTCCTGCCATTCTTCTGCAAATAATTATTACTTCACGGCCAGACATCCAAATGTCTAGCCTACTTGACAGGCTGACAGACCAACATATTAACGATCAGACATAGACAGGGGCAGGCACACAGACAGACAAGCGGACATACGAACAGAACAAACAGACAGCGACACAGACACACAGAAGGACAGATGGACTGACAAACGGACATATGAACAGACAGACAGCGACACAGACACACAGAAGGACAGATGGACTGACAAACGGACATACGAACAGACAGACAGCGGGACAGACACAGAGAAGGACAGATGGACTGACAAACGGACATACGAACAGACAGACAGCGTGACAGACACACAGAAGGACAGATGGACTGACAAACGGACATACGAACAGACAGACAGCGACACAGACACGCAGAAGGACAGATGGTCTGACAAACGGACATACGAACAGACAGACAGCGGGACAGACACGCAGAAGGACAGATGGACTGACAAACGGACATACGAACAGACAGACAGCGGGACAGACACACAGAAGGACATATGGACTGACAAACGGACATACGAACAGACAGACAGCGGGACAGACACACAGAAGGGCAGATGGACTGACAAACGGACATACGAACAGACAGACAGCGGGACAGACACGCAGAAGGACAGATGGACTGACAAACGGACATACGAACAGACAGACAGCGGGACAGACACACAGAAGGACAGATGGACTGACAAACGGACATACGAACAGACAGACAGCGGGACAGACACACAGAAGGACAGATGGACTGACAAACGGACATACGAACAGACAGACAGCGGGACAGACACGCAGAAGGACAGATGGACTGACAAACGGACATACGAACAGACAGACAGCGGGACAGACACGCAGAAGGACAGATGGACTGACAAACGGACATACGAACAGACAGACAGCGGGACAGACACACAGAAGGACATATGGACTAACAAACGGACATACGAACAGACAGACAGCGGGACAGACACACAGAAGGGCAGATGGACTGACAAACGGACATACGAACAGACAGACAGCGGGACAGACACGCAGAAGGACAGATGGACTGACAAACGGACATACGAACAGACAGACAGCGACACATACACACAGAAGGACAGATAGACTGACAAACGGACATACGAATAGACAGACAGCGGGACAGACACACAGAAGGACAGATGGACTGACAAACGGACATACGAACAGACAGACAGCGACACAGACACACAGAAGGACAGATGGGCTGACAAACGGACATACGAACAGACAGACAGCGGGACAGACACACAGAAGGACATATGGACTGACAAACGGACATACGAACAGACAGACAGCGACACAGACACACAGAAGGACAGATACACTGACAAACGGACATACGAATAGACAGACAGCGGGACAGACACACAGAAGGACAGATGGACTGACAAACGGACATACGAACAGACAGACAGCGACACAGACACACAGAAGGACAGATGGACTGACAAACGGACATACGAACAGACAGACAGCGGGACAGACACACAGAAGGACAGATGGACTGACAAACGGACATACGAACAGACAGACAGCGTGACAGACACACAGAAGGACAGATGGACTGACAAACGGACATACGAACAGACAGACAGCGACACAGACACGCAGAAGGACAGATGGTCTGACAAACGGACATACGAACAGACAGACAGCGGGACAGACACGCAGAAGGACAGATGGACTGACAAACGGACATACGAACAGACAGACAGCGGGACAGACACACAGAAGGACATATGGACTGACAAACGGACATACGAACAGACAGACAGCGGGACAGACACACAGAAGGGCAGATGGACTGACAAACGGACATACGAACAGACAGACAGCGGGACAGACACGCAGAAGGACAGATGGACTGACAAACGGACATACGAACAGACAGACAGCGGGACAGACACACAGAAGGACAGATGGACTGACAAACGGACATACGAACAGACAGACAGCGGGACAGACACACAGAAGGACAGATGGACTGACAAGCGGACATACGAACAGAACAAACAGACAGCGACACAGACACACAGAAGGACAGATGGACTGACAAACGGACATACGAACAGACAGATAGCGACACAGACACACAGAAGGACAGATAGACTGACAAACGGACATACGAATAGACAGACAGCGGGACAGACACACAGAAGGACAGATGGACTGACAAACGGACATACGAACAGACAGACAGCGACACAGACACACAGAAGGACAGATGGACTGACAAACGGACATACGAACAGACAGACAGCGGGACAGACACAGAGAAGGACAGATGGACTGACAAACGGACATACGAACAGACAGACAGCGTGACAGACACACAGAAGGACAGATGGACTGACAAACGGACATACGAACAGACAGACAGCGACACAGACACGCAGAAGGACAGATGGTCTGACAAACGGACATACGAACAGACAGACAGCGGGACAGACACGCAGAAGGACAGATGGACTGACAAACGGACATACGAACAGACAGACAGCGGGACAGACACACAGAAGGACATATGGACTGACAAACGGACATACGAACAGACAGACAGCGGGACAGACACACAGAAGGGCAGATGGACTGACAAACGGACATACGAACAGACAGACAGCGGGACAGACACGCAGAAGGACAGATGGACTGACAAACGGACATACGAACAGACAGACAGCGGGACAGACACACAGAAGGACAGATGGACTGACAAACGGACATACGAACAGACAGACAGCGGGACAGACACACAGAAGGACAGATGGACTGACAAGCGGACATACGAACAGAACAAACAGACAGCGACACAGACACACAGAGGGACAGATGGACTGACAAACGGACATACGAACAGACAGACAGCGGGACAGACACACAGAAGGACAGATGGACTGACAAACGGACATACGAACAGACAGACAGCGGGACAGACACACAGAAGGACATATGGACTGACAAACGGACATACGAACAGACAGACAGCGACACAGACACACAGAAGAACAGATGGACTGACAAACGGACATACGAACAGACAGACAGCGGGACAGACACACAGAAGGACAGATGGACTGACAAACGGACATACGAACAGACAGACAGCGGGACAGACACGCAGAAGGACACATGGACTGACAAACGGACATACGAACAGACAGACAGCGGGACAGACACACAGAAGGACACTTGGACTGACAAATGGACATACGAACAGACAGACAGCGGGACAGACACACAGAAGGACAGATGGACTGACAAACGGACATACGAACAGAAAGACAGCGACACAGACGCACAGAAGGACAGATGGACTGACAAACGGACATACGAACAGACAGACAGCGGGACAGACACACAGAAGGACATATGGACTGACAAACGGACATACGAACAGACAGATAGCGACACATACACACAGAAGGACAGATAGACTGACAAACGGACATACGAATAGACAGACAGCGGGACAGACACACAGAAGGACAGATGGACTGACAAACGGACATACGAACAGACAGACAGCGACACAGACACACAGAAGGACAGATAGACTGACAAACGGACATACGAACAGACAGACAGCGGGACAGACACACAGAAGGACATATGGACTGACAAACGGACATACGAACAGACAGATAGCGACACAGACACACAGAAGGACAGATAGACTGACAAACGGACATACGAATAGACAGACAGCGTGACAGACACACAGAAGGACAGATGGACTGACAAACGGACATACGAACAGACAGACAGCGACACAGACACGCTGAAGGACAGATGGTCTGACAAACGGACATACGAACAGACAGACAGCGGGACAGACACACAGAAGGGCAGATGGACTGACAAACGGACATACGAACAGACAGACAGCGGGACAGACACGCAGAAAGACAGATGGACTGACAAACGGACATACGAACAGACAGACAGCGACACATACACACAGAAGGACAGATAGACTGACAAACGGACATACGAATAGACAGACAGCGGGACAGACACACAGAAGGACAGATGGACTGACAAACGGACATACGAACAGACAGACAGCGACACAGACACACAGAAGGACAGATGGACTGACAAACGGACATACGAACAGACAGACAGCGGGACAGACACACAGAAGGACATATGGACTGACAAACGGACATACGAACAGACAGATAGCGACACAAACACAGAAGGACAGATGGACTAACAAACGGACATACGAACAGACAGACAGCGGGACAGACACACAGAAGGACAGATGGACTGACAAACGGACATACGAACAGACAGACAGCGGGACAGACACACAGAAGGACAGATGGACTGACAAACGGACATACGAACAGACAGATAGCGACACAGATACACAGAAGGACAGATGGACTGACAAACGGACATACGAAGAGACAGACAGCGGGACAGACACACAGAAGGACAGATGGACTGACAAACGGACATACGAACAGACAGACAGCGGGACAGACACGCAGAAGGACAGATGGACTGACAAACGGACATACGAACAGACAGACAGCGGGACAGACACGCAGAAGGACAGATGGACTGACAAACGGACATACGAACAGACAGACAGCGGGACAGACACACAGAAGGACATATGGACTGACAAACGGACATACGAACAGACAGACAGCGGGACAGACACACAGAAGGGCAGATGGACTGACAAACGGACATACGAACAGACAGACAGCGGGACAGACACTCAGAAGGACAGATGGACTGACAAACGGACATACGAACAGACAGACAGCGACACATACACACAGAAGGACAGATAGACTGACAAACGGACATACGAATAGACAGACAGCGGGACAGACACACAGAAGGACATATGGACTGACAAACGGACATACGAACAGACAGACAGCGACACAGACACACAGAAGGACAGATGGGCTGACAAACGGACATACGAACAGACAGACAGCGGGACAGACACACAGAAGGACATATGGACTGACAAACGGACATACGAACAGACAGATAGCGACACAGACACACAGAAGGACAGATAGACTGACAAACGGACATACGAATAGACAGACAGCGGGACAGACACACAGAAGGACAGATGGACTGACAAACGGACATACGAACAGACAGACAGCGACACAGACACACAGAAGGACAGATGGACTGACAAACGGACATACGAACAGACAGACAGCGTGACAGACACACAGAAGGACAGATGGACTGACAAACGGACATACGAACAGACAGACAGCGACACAGACACGCAGAAGGACAGATGGACTGACAAACGGACATACGAACAGACAGACAGCGGGACAGACACACAGAAGGACATATGGACTGACAAACGGACATACGAACAGACAGACAGCGGGACAGACACACAGAAGGGCAGATGGACTGACAAACGGACATACGAACAGACAGACAGCGGGACAGACACGCAGAAGGACAGATGGACTGACAAACGGACATACGAACAGACAGACAGCGTGACAGACACACAGAAGGACAGATGGACTGACAAACGGACATACGAACAGACAGACAGCGGGACAGACACACAGAAGGACAGATGGACTGACAAGCGGACATACGAACAGAACAAACAGACAGCGACACAGACACACAGAAGGACAGATGGACTGACAAACGGACATACGAAGAGACAGACAGCGGGACAGACACACAGAAGGACAGATGGACTGACAAACGGACATACGAACAGACAGACAGCGGGACAGACACACAGAAGGACAGATGGACTGACAAACGGACATACGAACAGACAGACAGCGGGACAGACACACAGAAGGGCAGATGGACTGACAAACGGACATACGAACAGACAGACAGCGGGACAGACACGCAGAAGGACAGATGGACTGACAAACGGACATACGAACAGACAGACAGCGGGACAGACACACAGAAGGACAGATGGACTGACAAACGGACATACGAACAGACAGACAGCGGGACAGACACACAGAAGGACAGATGGACTGACAAGCGGACATACGAACAGAACAAACAGACAGCGACACAGACACACAGAAGGACAGATGGACTGACAAACGGACATACGAACAGACAGATAGCGACACAGACACACAGAAGGACAGATAGACTGACAAACGGACATACGAATAGACAGACAGCGGGACAGACACACAGAAGGACAGATGGACTGACAAACGGACATACGAACAGACAGACAGCGACACAGACACACAGAAGGACAGATGGACTGACAAACGGACATACGAACAGACAGACAGCGGGACAGACACAGAGAAGGACAGATGGACTGACAAACGGACATACGAACAGACAGACAGCGTGACAGACACACAGAAGGACAGATGGACTGACAAACGGACATACGAACAGACAGACAGCGACACAGACACGCAGAAGGACAGATGGTCTGACAAACGGACATACGAACAGACAGACAGCGGGACAGACACGCAGAAGGACAGATGGACTGACAAACGGACATACGAACAGACAGACAGCGGGACAGACACACAGAAGGACATATGGACTGACAAACGGACATACGAACAGACAGACAGCGGGACAGACACACAGAAGGGCAGATGGACTGACAAACGGACATACGAACAGACAGACAGCGGGACAGACACGCAGAAGGACAGATGGACTGACAAACGGACATACGAACAGACAGACAGCGGGACAGACACACAGAAGGACAGATGGACTGACAAACGGACATACGAACAGACAGACAGCGGGACAGACACACAGAAGGACAGATGGACTGACAAGCGGACATACGAACAGAACAAACAGACAGCGACACAGACACACAGAGGGACAGATGGACTGACAAACGGACATACGAACAGACAGACAGCGGGACAGACACACAGAAGGACAGATGGACTGACAAACGGACATACGAACAGACAGACAGCGGGACAGACACACAGAAGGACATATGGACTGACAAACGGACATACGAACAGACAGACAGCGACACAGACACACAGAAGAACAGATGGACTGACAAACGGACATACGAACAGACAGACAGCGGGACAGACACACAGAAGGACAGATGGACTGACAAACGGACATACGAACAGACAGACAGCGGGACAGACACGCAGAAGGACACATGGACTGACAAACGGACATACGAACAGACAGACAGCGGGACAGACACACAGAAGGACACTTGGACTGACAAATGGACATACGAACAGACAGACAGCGGGACAGACACACAGAAGGACAGATGGACTGACAAACGGACATACGAACAGAAAGACAGCGACACAGACGCACAGAAGGACAGATGGACTGACAAACGGACATACGAACAGACAGACAGCGGGACAGACACACAGAAGGACATATGGACTGACAAACGGACATACGAACAGACAGATAGCGACACATACACACAGAAGGACAGATAGACTGACAAACGGACATACGAATAGACAGACAGCGGGACAGACACACAGAAGGACAGATGGACTGACAAACGGACATACGAACAGACAGACAGCGACACAGACACACAGAAGGACAGATAGACTGACAAACGGACATACGAACAGACAGACAGCGGGACAGACACACAGAAGGACATATGGACTGACAAACGGACATACGAACAGACAGATAGCGACACAGACACACAGAAGGACAGATAGACTGACAAACGGACATACGAATAGACAGACAGCGTGACAGACACACAGAAGGACAGATGGACTGACAAACGGACATACGAACAGACAGACAGCGACACAGACACGCTGAAGGACAGATGGTCTGACAAACGGACATACGAACAGACAGACAGCGGGACAGACACACAGAAGGGCAGATGGACTGACAAACGGACATACGAACAGACAGACAGCGGGACAGACACGCAGAAAGACAGATGGACTGACAAACGGACATACGAACAGACAGACAGCGACACATACACACAGAAGGACAGATAGACTGACAAACGGACATACGAATAGACAGACAGCGGGACAGACACACAGAAGGACAGATGGACTGACAAACGGACATACGAACAGACAGACAGCGACACAGACACACAGAAGGACAGATGGACTGACAAACGGACATACGAACAGACAGACAGCGGGACAGACACACAGAAGGACATATGGACTGACAAACGGACATACGAACAGACAGATAGCGACACAAACACAGAAGGACAGATGGACTAACAAACGGACATACGAACAGACAGACAGCGGGACAGACACACAGAAGGACAGATGGACTGACAAACGGACATACGAACAGACAGACAGCGGGACAGACACACAGAAGGACAGATGGACTGACAAACGGACATACGAACAGACAGATAGCGACACAGATACACAGAAGGACAGATGGACTGACAAACGGACATACGAAGAGACAGACAGCGGGACAGACACACAGAAGGACAGATGGACTGACAAACGGACATACGAACAGACAGACAGCGGGACAGACACGCAGAAGGACAGATGGACTGACAAACGGACATACGAACAGACAGACAGCGGGACAGACACGCAGAAGGACAGATGGACTGACAAACGGACATACGAACAGACAGACAGCGGGACAGACACACAGAAGGACATATGGACTGACAAACGGACATACGAACAGACAGACAGCGGGACAGACACACAGAAGGGCAGATGGACTGACAAACGGACATACGAACAGACAGACAGCGGGACAGACACTCAGAAGGACAGATGGACTGACAAACGGACATACGAACAGACAGACAGCGACACATACACACAGAAGGACAGATAGACTGACAAACGGACATACGAATAGACAGACAGCGGGACAGACACACAGAAGGACATATGGACTGACAAACGGACATACGAACAGACAGACAGCGACACAGACACACAGAAGGACAGATGGGCTGACAAACGGACATACGAACAGACAGACAGCGGGACAGACACACAGAAGGACATATGGACTGACAAACGGACATACGAACAGACAGATAGCGACACAGACACACAGAAGGACAGATAGACTGACAAACGGACATACGAATAGACAGACAGCGGGACAGACACACAGAAGGACAGATGGACTGACAAACGGACATACGAACAGACAGACAGCGACACAGACACACAGAAGGACAGATGGACTGACAAACGGACATACGAACAGACAGACAGCGTGACAGACACACAGAAGGACAGATGGACTGACAAACGGACATACGAACAGACAGACAGCGACACAGACACGCAGAAGGACAGATGGACTGACAAACGGACATACGAACAGACAGACAGCGGGACAGACACACAGAAGGACATATGGACTGACAAACGGACATACGAACAGACAGACAGCGGGACAGACACACAGAAGGGCAGATGGACTGACAAACGGACATACGAACAGACAGACAGCGGGACAGACACGCAGAAGGACAGATGGACTGACAAACGGACATACGAACAGACAGACAGCGTGACAGACACACAGAAGGACAGATGGACTGACAAACGGACATACGAACAGACAGACAGCGGGACAGACACACAGAAGGACAGATGGACTGACAAGCGGACATACGAACAGAACAAACAGACAGCGACACAGACACACAGAAGGACAGATGGACTGACAAACGGACATACGAAGAGACAGACAGCGGGACAGACACACAGAAGGACAGATGGACTGACAAACGGACATACGAACAGACAGACAGCGGGACAGACACACAGAAGGACAGATGGACTGACAAACGGACATACGAACAGACAGACAGCGACACAGACACACAGAAGGACAGATGGACCGACAAACGGACATATGAACAGACAGACAGCGGGACAGACACACAGAAGGACATATGGACTGACAAGCGGACATACGAACAGACAGATAGCGACACAGACACACAGAAGGGCAGATGGACTGACAAACGGACATACGAACAGACAGACAGCGGGACAGACACACAGAAGGACAGATGGACTGACAAACGGACATACGAACAGACAGACAGCGACACAGACACACAGAAGGACAGATGGACTGACAAACGGACATACGCACAGACAGACAGGGGGACAGATACGCAGAAGGACAGGTAGACAGACGCATTGACCAACGGACATACACACAGACAAACAGCGGGACAGAAACACAGAAGGATGGTTAGTCAGTCAGTCTGTTGAACGGGCACACGTACAGGCATAAATAGACGAACACACGCAGACGGACAGTTAGCAGCAGGACAGCCCAACAGACATGGAGCCTGACGGACGTAGTTTATAATGGATACAATGTTATGTAGAATTACAATCGCGATTAGGGCGACACTGGTGAGTGCTTAAGCGTTACGTTAGCGTATAACGGCTAATATGTCGCCCTTGTGTGGGAGAAAGTATAAGAAGAGGAGCCAATAGGTATGAAAGCGAAAGCGATTATTATGTTCGACGCTCGTGAGCACTTTAGATTTCTAATCTACTCTCATCAAATAGTTATATTTGCTGTTAAGATATATTTTTTGGAGTAAACCTGGATATTAGTAGATTAGTATATTACAAGACATGTTGCAAAATTTCAAAGCAATATGATTCGTATATTTAGAAAAAATCGCGTTTTACTAAAATCAATGAGAATGAGCACTTTATCGTTATGAAAAAATGGGAGGACTTTAAAATAGGATAATGATAATTATTATTATTATTATTATTATTATTATTATTATTATTATTATTATTATTATTATTATTATTATTATTGCTCAGCGCCATCGATAAATAGATTGGAGTTGGGGTTAGTGTCGTTAAAGATAGACTAGTATGATTGGTCATAGGACGTTTGGTCATAGGACGAATTGATTTTACCCTCTTATGGTACGTGTATCGACATTGCGCAATCACGACGATGATTAGTGGCGCCATCGTCTTATATTCCGGAATTGACAGGGTGCATTCAGTGGAGAAACTGCCGTATGCTGTTACATGTTTAACGACACTGCCATTTCAAAGAGAATTAGTGTCGCCACGCCATTTAGGTCCCCGTGGACGGACCGTGCTAGCCCGATATTCTTGAATCTATGAAATAGCCGCCTTCGGAAGCGAACCGCGGCCCGCACGCTCTCTTTCACAGTCAGGCGCGGTTATCGCTTTTGCCGATGTATCTAAGCAAGCCAGATGCCGAGTTTCATCTCGATAATATTATATAGTTTATTGCTACAACCTTTTAAAGGTGTCGACGGTGACCGTTCTATCAGTGGCGGAGTTTTTCCCAATGTCCATTATTTATTATTATTATTATTATTATTATTATTATTATTTTTTTTTTTTTTATTATTATGAAAAAACCATCATTTATTTTCAAAACCAACAGAGCAACATCAACTGGCTGGAACTGATTAACGGTGAGCACTAGGCTAGACACAAGCAAAATGTTCTAATTGTATTCCCACAGATGCATGCAAAGCCTAATACATAATGCAATTATTGTTGGTATGGCTGGTCGTCCTCGACTCCGGTTGGTTGTGTGAAAGTGCCCCTGAATGCTATGGCGTTGAATCTTTGAGTGCATATCGATAGCCGTTGGAATAAGTGCACAGTCTCACGAGGGTCACCAGAAGCGGCGGTCATACGGCACCCCAGCTCAGACAGGAATTCGCGACCTGACCGATTGATGGGGCCCAGCGATTCGATGGCGATGGGGACGAAGTCGTGGGTGGCCGGGAGTGTTGAATATTTGGCGCACTTCCGGTTTGCGGCGTGTTCGGCTGCCCCACCGGGCATTGCAGCCGAAATGTTGAGGTAGGAGGCAGCACAGGTGTGGATGGATGTTGCATCCCATGCGACATACTTGCCCCTCGCCCAGGGAACCTATTATTATTATTATTATTATTATTATTATTATTATTATTATTATTATTATTATTATTATTATTATTATTATTATTATTATTATTATTATTATTATTATTATTATTATTATTATTATTATTATACAGTTACGATTTAGTTTTTACATAAAAATTTTAGTTTTTTTAGGGTGGCCGGTCCATGGCCCCGGGAAATCCAGACAAGGTGCCCTGGAAGGCAACGGCGTTGTAGCGCTGGATAGTGATTGAAATGCTTTGGAAAAGAAAACCCGTTTCACGTATATCTCCAGATAATTTCGAAAGCCGGCGTCCAATCTCGGACACAAAGGCGAGGCCCTCGTTGTTGATTGGCCCCATTGTTTCCACGGCTAAGGGGACGAAGATGTATGTTTTCTGAAGGTCTAAGTACTTTGAAATTGTCCTCGTAGCGGCTTTCTCTGCTGCTCTCCCAGCTTCGGTCGCGTTCTCGTGGACGTACGAGGCGGCCACCGTGTCCACCACGGTCGCGTCCCAAATCAACGCCCTCTCGTTGCTCCAAGGGATGAGAGTCTGGCCGTCCGGTCTTTTCCCGTCCAACCTCGTGAGGCCCGACGGCTCCTTGATTGCCGGAGCTCCGGCTCTATTAAGACTTCGGTAGACAAGGTCGTTGATAGTGCTGTGTCTTGCCTGTCTACCGAATCCAAGCGAGCAAGATAGACCATGGGAGCCCCTTGCTGAAACTGCGGCGCCACATACACACGTGTGCGGCTCACATATGGCCGCACCCAGACGAAGGCCTACAGCAACTCTCACAGCCTCGTCGCTCAGTCTGAGGTCGAAAGCGGTCAGTGGAAGGGCGTGTAGCCAATCAGATGCGTGTGGAGCCATTGAGCCATTGTGGAGCCATTATTATTATTATTATTATTATTATTATTATTATTATTATTATTATTATTATTATTATTATTATTATTATTATTATTATTATTATTATTATTATTATTATTATTATTATTATTATTATTATTATTATTATTATTATTATTATTATTATTATTATTATTATTATTATTATTATTATTATTATTATATTTAGCATCTTATAGATACAAAGACTGTTGACGTCTTTAAAGCTTTCAATGTTTTTCAGTTTATTTCTGTTTAACTTTTCATCAATAATTATTTCTGTTTTTCTCTCTTTTTACATTCTTGTGTTAATACATGGATACAATATAGATATAATAATCTTTTCTTGCTCTTCTCACATCAATGGCCAACTATTATATATCTGATAGAAGGGATAAAAGGGCGTTTTCTGTAGAATGGTTGCCTCTGAATCCAGATTGTGCTGCTCGAAGGAGTCCAGCCTGCCAGTGCTTTTTTAACGTGCAGTTGTACACAAAATGTGCAGTTCTAAAGGGATTTGTGCAGTTGTAGAAGCACTTCTGTACAGTTAAAACCAGCAAAAAAGGTAAATTTCTTCCGATTGGGACTAAATTGCCATGGAGGATGGAACAATAAAGAAAGGGTTGTGCAGTACTAAAAATTTCTTTAAAACAGCCCTGCAGCCTGCTCAAAATAGGGAACGAGTTGTAGTGAAACTAATCTCTCAAGAATCTTCGAGAGGAATGAAAGATGAGTAATTTGAACAGACATGTTTGATAATTTAACCAAACTCAAGTTGTGAAATGCTGGGTCTTTGAGCAAACATAATTAATAAATATGCGTTCTTGCATCAATGATCATCGTTATTCGATTGGACATTACAATTATTTTGACTCATTTTTCTTTACTTTTGACCATCAATTCTTTTTTTACTTTTATAGCTCTTCAATTTCTATTCTGTTGCTGTAGTTATAGCGCTGATAGATATTTGCTTAGAGCGGTTCTTTTTGCATACCTTTTAAACGATTATAACTGATGCGATATAATTGCACAGTCCGCGAATGTAAAGGTTAACTTTCAGTTTCTGAGACGGTTGTTATAATTATAGCTTCACTAATCAAGTCCTCCACTTCTATTCTATCATGTTATTAGTCATCGCCATCGACTGACACATTAGACAGTGATGATCAATAAATGCATCATAAATAATATGGCTGATTATAATGAACACCTTTCTAATACAACGATCTTGCATTAGTAATAATCTCACAAAAAATTCTTGTTTGCTTTTGTATCTCTTCAATTTCCATTCTTATGCTGATAGCTATTTGCTTAGAGCGGTTCTTCTCGCATACCTTTTAAACGATTTTGATTAATTCCATATAAATATACTGTGTTCGTAATGATTGCTGAAGCTCTTTTTCTAATACGGCTGTTATGTAGCTTCACTAAACACGCCCTGCACTCATATTCTATCATGTTATTAGTCAACGCCATCGACTGACACACTAAACAGTGATGATCAATAAATGCATAAGAAATAATATGGCTGATAATATTGAACACACTTGTAATACGACGATCTCGCATTTATACTAATCTGGCAATAATTCACGGTTGAGACGCCGTTAAATGCGCTCTTAACTCCGCTACTAATTGCACTCTGACCCTACCAGTCTCAAGGAGGAAGACGACGCTAATGGTCATTGATACCAGACATTAAACTGAAACTTCTATTTGATTATGTCAAATGACGACGTTAAACTTTGGTTAAATAAAGAAATTGAACACGGTCATAGCCTTACAGTGCCAGTCAAAATCCGTAGAAAGGAAGAGGGCAAAGCAAATAATTTTTTCACCAATATTCGTTTTTCTAAAGAATTTTTGGTTATAATAATTTATTATGAATACATTTTCTGACACTTTCTGGAATTTCCACACCGTACTAAATGCATTTTGCGCAACAATCCTTATAACGTCTCTGTTCAAAACTTTAAAAGGTGTTTGGACCGTCGTATGTGTATTGTGGTAAATTTTATAAGTTTTGCACTCAGGAATTATTTGACTTTGAGAAGGGAACCCCCGTATCAATGGACCAATAGACCCATGATACTGATTGATCGAATAATTAAATATTTGATTGACTCATTGATTTAAATTTTTAAACAATATTCGGGTGGTGTCAGGCCAATGCCGAAATTATATTCAGGAAGGCTACGCTTATTAACCTTCGCAATGGCAAAGTTTTTAATTTACAAATGACGTTGCCATTTAACAGTGGCGCAAGTTCTCGTATAAGATAATGCTAGATGATCATGATAATAAGCAGTTGTAATGATTTTTTGAAAAACATTGGAGCTTGCGTATGAATTCTTTCATTAGACACCTCTAAAAAAGATTCACACGAGACAATAAAATGGATAAATTGCGTTTTTAAACTATATCGATCTTGTCGTAAAATTATCAAGATCATAACTACTGTCATAAAATACAACTCGTGGAATAATTATTACAACAGTTACGCAATAATTTCGCAACTGCTTTGAAAGTACCACTCGCAATGCTGGGAAATGAAAAGGCGAGACGCCATTTACCACTGATGTCTTATATAGCACAATGGCGACCTTTTTTTAGTCACCTGGACGAAATTTTCAGATAATCTCACAATAATTCATTCGATATTTTATATTTGTCATTTCTGGGGGTTTTCATAGTGTTATTTCATGGCTTTCATCATGTGCTAGCAAATGCATTCTTTTATTTTTTTACATTTTCCATTTGGGGGGTGGTGTTCAAACACCCAAAGCACCCCTGGCTACGGCCTTTGGGAAGTGTGTTAGTGTGTTCGTCCCATAAGGACTGAAACTGGTTTTCAGATAATTTTTATGATACGACTTGGTTCCATTAAGATTTAAGTTGTTTCTGGTAGCCCAGATCTCAATTGCGACAAGCTCAGTAACTGTTATCAGAGTTGTTCGCATCGAAGCGGAGATCATAAGGTAAGTATCATCGGCAAACTTTACACTTTTGTTCTGCTGATGTACATGTACTTGATGGTGTTGGATTGCTGGAAGGAAATGTGGGATGAAGCCAGGGTGTAGGAATCTAACAAACATAAAGTACGCTAGCGAATTGTTTTATTGGCCAGGTCAGAAACAGAATTGCAGGTTCTGGATAACCGCTAGACAAAGCACGGAAGAATAGCGGTTTCCTGGTTAAAGACAAGACAAAACGACAATAAATACTTCTTCGTATCGTATATTCAACAATTTGTTGAAGACTTGCAACGGCATGGACTGTTCAGAGTCGTTTTCATTATTTGTTGAATTAATAGGGTGGCAATTTTGAGAAATGAATTCGACTAGATCGTAGCACAAATATTCCTATTTATAGACAAATGAGATAAGTTATGGAGGTGTCTAAAGACAAACATCATCATGCTGAGAGTTTAAAAATAACACTTGAGCGTTGAGCTACAAATTGTATTACATTGCCTATATGCATAGGATTGTCAACTAGACGAATAATTTATCAAGCGCCAAAGATTCAAGTCCAGTTGATAAGAAGATTGAAGAAGCGGACAACTAATATAAACGATTAGCACAGAATATATATAGTAATGTTTAGCCACGTTTAAATGGTGTCTAAGGCGTAGGCCTACTCTGCGTTTTCTAAATCTACTGTTATAACCGATTGGACTAAATAGCTAGATATAGCAACTGCATCGATTTCCTGTGTCAAATTTCGAAACTGAGTTGATTAGCGTCTTGGGTACGTCATTCACACGCAATTGCTCAGCGCTTCGGCGTGAAACTAAGATACAGTGTCCGTGCTGGAGTGTCTCTGAGTAGGAACCTTGAATAGGTATCTTGGCGCTATATAAATTCTCATTGATTAATTGAATTAGGCGGATTTTGGCGGATCAACGTTCTGTGACAATATCGTCTGAAGAAACTTTTGTGCAGGTTATCCTTCTTTGTGGTACAACATAGATTAATTACCATTAATGTAAAGGTTTTTTCGAATAAATGTATTAGTTGGATGGATACGATTTGACCAGAGTCTATGACAACAGAGGCCGTTACCCTGGACAGAAATTTGCTCGGCATATTACAGCACTTAAGAGCAAGGTTTTTGATTTTACTAAAATTTAGTTTTTTTACTCTGTTGGAATTTATATTTAGCTCGTAGAAAACGTTTTAAAGGTATCTAATCAAAAGCGTTAATTTTTTTTCGTGCCGTTCACACAATCGTCGCAAATTCGTAATTGATGTCCTAACCAGGCTATTATAACAATCATTTTATCGTAAATTTCAGGGCACTACTACCAACTGCGGCAGTTAATTATGGTCAGTTTGAATGCTTACGTATCTCTTTATCGCTGACTCTGCCTCTGTCTGTCTGTTTGTTTGATCCCACCGGACTTCTCATGGTTTGCTGCATTCTGTCTTCATTGTTTCTTCGTCTCACTGTTTGTGTGTGTGTGTGTGTGTGTGTGTGTGTGTGTGTGTCAGGATCAATTTCCTTGCTTGTACGTCTATCTATATGTCTGTCTGTCTGTGTGTCTGTCTATTTGTCTGTCTCCAACCATTCATCCGTCCGTTCGTCATTCCATCCATCCGTCCATCCATCCATAAAATCATTTGGATCAGCGTGTACATGTTAAATACTAAATGAATGGACCAAAATGAGACGTCCTTAAACCATTCTAATTCTCCCGTTGTTGGATTTTGATATAAACTACAACCACAAGTTGTCGTTGAACGTTAATTCTAAGTATAATTATAGGCGCTAGTTAGACACCTGTATTTTTTAATTGTTTCGCCTTACAAATAATTTTTTCGTTTAAGGCTGGTAGTTTACGGGTAATTAAACACGTAGGTCAGAAGATAGCGTCTCAGTAACTAAGCAACCGATGTGTAAACTATAAAATGCCACTGCTCGACAGTGAATGTGCATCTGCTTCTCTTCACATTGACAGTGATTTGAAATAGCGTTATTATAAAGCATGATACTCTTGACCGGGTTCTACGCACAGCTGCGCGTCTTATTGGTCGCATTCCTAAAATAATTTTATCAAGTGAAGGAGTACATGCGGAATGTCCTCCACTGGCTTCCAATTACACAGCGGATTACTTATAGGGTTTCTGCACTAGTCTGGCGCGGCATGGAGGGTCTTGCTACCATATACATACAAGAACTCTGCTGTCCCACCTCTGGGGTCCAGCGGCGATCTGACCTCCGATCAGCTGATCAAGCTGAACTCTTGATCCCTCGTTCTCGAACTGCTATAATGCAGCGACGCTCTTTCTCAGTGGCTGGCCCTAGAACCTGGAATGGGCTCCTGTTGCTCTTCGCCTGGTGCCTAATAACCATCACACCACTATGTTTCTTTCTCACTTAAAAACTGCCCTATTTAGCCTTTGTTGGACTGGGAGCGCTTCTGAGTAGATTACCTTGAAGGTGCGCTATATAAAAGGTCAATAATAATAAATAATATTAATCTTGATTATGATATATCATGACAACTGTAAGTGTTTATCTACAACGTTTTGCATGATTCTCTATCTAAAGAAACGAATGCACAAGAAAACATGATGTAAAACACGCTTGACGTCAGTGATTCTAGTTGTACAGTCAGAAGATGGCGCTCGGTGTCGTAGAATGACTTTCGCCGTGTTGAATGATACGACACGCCGAAAGCCATTCTACGACACCTTTAAATTGTAATTATCAAATGCTAATAATAATAAGTTCGCTCTTGGTAAAATTAAGAAGAAAAAAATTCGAAAGAAGAAAGCTCATAAGTGCTGTAATATGCCGAGCAAATTTCTGTCCAGGGTAACGGCCTCTGTTGTCATAGACCCTGGTCAAATCGGATCCATCCATTGGTAAAATTATTATCAGAGATCCTGAGTGGCCGAGTGGGTTGGTAGCCCGCTCGCCACGCCGGTGTCCCGTGACAGAGTCTCCCCCCTAAAAGTATCCCCCGGAGACTTTATTTCGAAACAGATTCTCTCCCGGAGGATCTGTTTCAGAACAGATTCGCCCCCGGAGACTATATTCTGAAATAAAGTCTCCGTGGGAAGAGAATATTTCCGCCGTCCACGAAATAAAGTCTCCCCCGTTCAGCGTAAAATTGGCTACAGTTGCATCAAATTTAGAGATGAGCAGGCTATACGGTTAATTTACGGTGCCAGATTACATAACAAGAAAGCATATAATACTTTGCTTCAGAAAATTTCTTCCAATGCAGAGTTTCAGCCAGAGGGAGACTCTGTTTCCGGGGGAGACTTTGTATCTGGGTAGACTTTATTTCGTGACACCGGCGACGTCGACCTAACTTCGCCACTTGTTGCACTCTGTCAGTGCCAGTCCCAAGACTGGATAAACGAGGAGGGCGTCGCTAATGGTCTTTGTTGTCACACAGTGACGTTAAACTGCAAATACTACTACTACTACTACGTCGACCAATTCACTCCGTAATTAATGAATAGATGAATGAATGATTGAAAGAAATAATGAATGAATAAATGAATTAATTAATTATTGAGCGATTGTGGAAAACACCTTTTAAACGCTGTCATCAGTTCGATATAAATTTAACGACTGGAAAAAAGCTGTTATTGATACAAGACATGCAGAAACTAAAATTATTGTGCCTCAAAGTAGATACTCTAGTACTAAACTATGCGCTACATGTATAATCTTCCTTACTAGACTGACTATCACAATAATACTGCAAAATGGCAGTGTTGAATGTATTTATTATACGTATACTAGCTTTTATACCCGGCTTCGCACGGGTTCCGACAATTTTCCCCCAAAATTTCCCCCACCCCTCCCCATCTCCCTACACAACACGCCCCACTAACTCCGACCTCCACCTGAACGCCACCCGTGAAATGTTTGTTTTCGGGTAAAAAAATTCCCCCCAAATTCCACAACCCCTCCCTCACCCATCCACAACACGCCATCACAAACTCCGACCTCCACTGGTATGCCACCCGTGAAATTTTTGCTTTCGGGAAAAAAATTCCCCCCCAAATTTTCCCCCCATAACACCTCCACAACACGCCACCACTAACTCCTACCTCCACTGGTACGCCATCCGTGAAATTTTGGTTTTCGGGGGAGAAATTCCCCTCCCCAAATTTCCCCACCCCTCCCACACCCCATCCACAACACGTCACCGCTAATTCCGATCTTCACCGGTACGCCACACGTCAAATTTTGGTTTTCGGGGGAAAAAATTTCCACCCACATTTTTCCCCCACCATCAACCCCCCAACCCGTAACACCCCACTTCACCCCACCCCACAACACGCCACCACTAACTCTGACATCCACCGGTACGCCACCCGTGAAATTTTGGTTTTCGGGGAAAAAATTTTCCCCCAAATTTCTCCTTCCCACCACCCCACCTTCCACCTCCCCTCCACCACCTCACCCTACCCCCTTCCCCACAACACGCCACCACTAACTCTGACCTCCACCGGTACGCCACCCGTGAATTTTTTTCCCTGGGACGAAGCGTCAAATTACATCCGGACATCCATCCGGACATACAAACGGAAGGACAGACTTTGAGAAATATATAACAAATGAACATTTACATAGCGCCTCAGTTTCTGAACAAGTGCGACTCAAATGACTTCGTGAATGTTTCATGTAATACATGCACATCTGTATCAAGAATTGTTAATGGCAGACTGTTTCAACGCATGAGAAGGCGCGGCGGGTCCACATTGATGTACTAGAACGTGGGACTATCAAGTCCCCACGAGGCGCAGAGCGCAGATACCGACGACCTGGTTGGTTGGAGATGGCGACTGCAGATCTCCTTAATGCGACGCTAGAGCATCGCTGACCAGTGTTCATTAAAGTAATACTTATATATAATTAATGATAATTTGCGAATCGTTCTGGTGCTCTGCCTCTCAGATTAAAATGTCCGACGCCGACGAGAGTTTAATCTAGACAACTCCTGGAAATGTCCTCGTCAGAATGACATTGACCACCATAAAATTTAAGAGCTACTTTTGCATCTACATAGTGCATCACTGAACGGCTAGACTATTGTAAGATGAAAGTGCCATCCAATTGGTATAATGTGAGCCGTTAACAGAATAAAATAATAAAGAAATGAATATGACTAAATTTTTATTTCATCCTCAAATTCTGATTCCACCCACCCCGACTCCGACCCCGAGGGCGAGGTTGCTTAAGTAGTATTCTGTCTAGCTGCAGGGTTTCAGATAGATAATGTTGAAAATTTGGCTAGGCTGTGGAAATAGCTTTTTTTCTCGCCCCACTTCCACCTCAACCCCATGGCGAGGGGATTATTTCAATTATCAATCAGTTTAAAATTTGTCATGGACGTTGAGAATTAGTTGTTCTATAACTACATTGTGTCGGTCGTAACAAAGATGACTGTCGTTACCTTCCTCCTTTGTCTAGAGTTGGGACAGGCGATCTGAGTACAAGCAGCAGCGTGGACAAAGATAAGTTGAAGTCAGAATGATGTCATTAATAATTTTTGTTGTCGTTAAACTCTTTGTCTAACTCGATCGTCAAAAAGATATTATGATTCCACCGAATCGATTTTATTCATTCATTCATTCATTCATTCGGACATTTATATAGCGCTCCTTCAAGAAAAACTACTCAGAAGCGCTCCCAACTCCAGCGCGCACAAAAAGAACAGTTTTAAGTTTAGTAAGGAAGGATCCTGGTAGAGTTCCAGGGTGTAGGCGTAGCTCAAAAGGAAGGCCATTCCAGACCACTGGTCCAACCACAGAAAAGGCTCGATCCTTCATGGTAGTAGTACGAGCAAAAGGAACTAAGAGGACTCCCCTATCAGCAGAGCGTAGCTGTGGACGTCCTTGGATACCCAATGTAGAGCTGCATAGCTCACGGAGGTAAGTTGGGGCAAGGCCCTGACAACATCGCCATACCAATGCAGCTACCCTGAACTCGATACGCTGGCGAATAGGGAGCCAGTGAAGTACCTCAAGCATGTAGTTTGAGACATGATCATATTTAGGGATTTTCCCAATTAGGCGTATCATTAGTATAAAACTTTAAAAAGGTGTCTTGCGTTAAACACCAATCACCCGGTTTTTTTCATTTCAGCAAATACGCCAATCAGCTTGCGTATAGTTCAATTACCATTTGAAAAATGCATTGTAATTATGATGATGATATATTCTTGAGGCGCATTTATTTTCCAATGTTTTATTAAGTTTTTGCTGACATACCCCGTCAGTAAAAATTTAAAAAAAACGATGCTGCTGATCGTCTAGTACTAATTCGAGTAGAGATTTCTGAGTCACATGCGCTCTAATCCTTCCCCATCCAACTGAGCTATAATTAGTTATCCAAACGCAAAATTGACGGTGAAAAGTTAAAGTCGCGAGTGTCTTAACGAAAAGCAGCGGTGAACCGGATTACTTATTTCAGAATAAAATTCACAAAAGAGGTGTCTATGATACACACAAATTGACGTATTGTTGTGTCCATACCCGTACATGCAATCATATTCGTTTATTTTCAACTAGCTGGGGCACCCGGCGTTGCCCGGGAAATTTAGGATTCGAGCCGCTACGGTCATAACCCCTCCACACAACACCCCCACCACACTCCAACCTCTACCGTTACGCCACCAGAGAAATTGAGGTTTGAGGAAAATTTCCACCCCATCACACCTCCACTCCTTCCACCCCCTCCACCCCAACCCCTTCCACCTCACCACCTCACTAGTGGAACTCTCAGTAGTAAACAAAGAACATGTATAGTAAGTGTACAGTAAGTGTATTTCAGTAGTTCTTGAACCGAGTGGATGAAAGCTTTAACGGCAGTTTATTTCCACCACAAGAATCCTCCCTTCATCTTCTTTTCGTAGACACCAACATTCTGAACAATGCATCAGCACTGAAGTGAAAAATTTCGAGTACCACTTTAGTTTCGAACTTGTTGATACGCTGTTCGTTTTCTATAAACTACTCAATCAGACAAACATCGCTGATGCAAAACCAATTCTACCTTTCAGCTTTTTTTCGTACAGTGGTCATCTTCCGTTATTAATACTCTTAGCTACACGTGCTCTGCTACTTACCACAGCGCCTCTACTTCCAATCTCTGCTTCAGCTGTTTACAAGTACTGTTTTAATTGATATATTTTTTGTAGATCAGTTGAGCAATCGTCAATTAACGCGTCTCGCGTCGAAGTCTGACTTTTCTTTCTCGGGGTCGATCGTAATGGGAGCGCTTCGGAAAGATTTTTGCTTTATAGATGGTGAGATAATTATTGGATTGGTGGATGGATAAAGAGGACTAGCGTGTTTCGTTATTTACAAAATGTGCATGTATAGACTTTGCATCATTTGATCATTTTTTTATGTTGAAAAACACTGAAAACAAAATTAATGATGTTCAGAAAAATTGTTGCACGCAACGCTAGAAATTCTGCAATGGCTCCAGCTTTGACCATCCAGCTAGCGACCAAGCACGTTGACGTCACCAGCAAAACGACATTAATATAAAACACAAGAAAAATAATTATAATAATTATGTAGTGATGGTGGAAGACTAATCCGATGGTAATAACGGACTCGTGGAAGTAATTTTGGGCGATTAGCGATGACGGGCAAAGCTGCACCAGATTGAGTACAGTTCATGTGGCAGCATAAAATCCTCTTGAAATTATTCATCAAGAACATCTCACGAAGACTTATTTTAACGGTGTTTAACATTGACAAATATTTTGCAACAATTTTATTACGTTTATTAAATCATCAAGATCATCTATGAAGGGCTGTAAACAAATTTATGTCGAGGGCAATGGCATCTGTTGGCATGATCATCATCATCATCATCATCATCATCATCATCATCATCATCATCATCATCATCATCATAATCATCATCATCATCATCATCATCATCATCATCATCATCATCATCATCATCATCATCATCAAAATCCTTGGGCTAAATGCCCGTAGGTGTCCGACGCCACTCTCTGTCTGAGTCTGTCTCGCGTCATGCTGCCCAGCTTCAACAGGTCCGGTCAGCAGGGCTGCTCCATACCATTAACATCTTGAAACAGCTAGACCACCTTGTCTGATGAAGAGAATATTGGGAGAGAGGCATGAAGGACAACCTGGGTCAATGCCCGTATGTATCCCGCGCTCTCCCCGACTCTCTCCACCGGTTTGTCCTGACCGGCCTGTGCATGTCAGCTCCACATCATGACACCTTGAAGCATCTGGGTCGCTATGTCACTTGTGTCATGGTTTTTGCGGATTTCAATCGTCTTGGTCTTTTACTGCCAGCGTATCGCCACCCATCTGGCAAACCTTCCTCCTTTTGTCCGGGCTTAGGACCGACACCGGGACGTTGTTGTTTCCCTGTGGCGGTGGATGGATGCAGTTTAACGTCTTACCCCCTCCCCTCTAAAATCCTTCCTTAAACAGAGACATTCTGCCGTTAGAGGTCTCCCCTAAGCCTGACAAAATCGTTCGTGTAAGACCCTGCCCATCCTAGAATAATGTCGAACTTAAAGCAGTCGTTGGACCCAACAATGTTAATTGAACAGCATTTTAAAACACTATCTTTCATGCAAAACCCAAAATAATATGTTGAAAACCAATGAAAGCTACACACCTCAAAGACGGTTATATTTGAGCATATAAATAGAAGATTTGCTTCAATTCGTTCATTTTTAAAAGATGAGCGAACTCCAGCATTAATAATTGGTCTTGTACCTTGCTCTTATGAGCTGTAATATGCCAAGCAAATTTTTGTCCGGGGTAACGACCTCTGTTGTCATAGACCCTGGTCAAATCTGGATCCATCCATCCAACAGTAATAAGGCGCCGTGACATACACAGAAAAAAGCTCAGTGAAAATCGATATTACGCTGGCCATTCATTAGCAGTGCCAGTCCAAAGACCCTGAAAATGGAGAGGGGCGATGCTTTATCGTTTTTATGAAGCTGCAGCATCGCTATAGATAATAGGTTGTTGCCATGGAACAATTCTACCCATTTTGCTTAGAGACAATAAGGGGAAAATCAAGAAGGGAACGGACAAGAAACAGGAGAAGTGATGCCGTGATACTGATATTATAGTGATACTGCTATAAAAAGGCGCTACATAAACGTCTAGTTTCAACGCATTGTGAATGTATCACAATGTCTATGATGATCTGTGCTAGTGTGTGTATGCACGTGTACGTGTGTGCTTGTGTGGGTGCGTGTGCGTTTGCATTTGCGTGTGTATGTTTATGTGCGTGGGTGAGCGTGTGCGTGTGCGTGTGCGCGCATTATATACCTTTTCAAATATTTTAAAGAAATGTTATATTATAATAATGGGACGCTAAATCAGATCATCTTCTTCAATCAATCAATTCCAATTTATATAGCGCCCTTTCACTGTACATACTCAGAGGCTCTTTCGGCCGATATCAAGAAAGAAAAACAGTCTTCGACAGCTTGGGAGGTGTCGCATAGTCAAGGGAAGTCCATTCCAGGTTGTTGGACCAGCCACAGAGAACACTGAATTCCAGAAGCAGTTATAGAAATATTGGACGAAAATCTTAGAAGAAAATCTCGAACAAATTGCAGTAAACGACAACTTAGAGAAAAATCTTGACTCGCCTGAGTTAACACGTCTGGTATTCGACAATCTGAGTGATTCGAATATTGCACACCTCTGAAATGTTGTCAACAGGTCTTATATAAATGCGAACGCGCGGTACAGTAATTGTCTCTTTGCTATATTTGCTTTTAAATAACGAATGCGTCAAACAGCTAAATTGGGTGCATATAACACGAAAGAGAGAAAACAACGCTACTGCTCGTAAATTTAGTGCAAGACCGAATCCTCTATGACCATGAGTATATAATTATGGCCATGACGAGTGACAATGGCGATGACTATATCAAATGACTACAAAACCGCAAGGCGAACTTATCATGACTTGCGTTTAAAAACCAATGTCCCTCGTTACATCATAGCGCGTTAGAAGTTGTTTCTGTTTCCTCCCGCCTGATCATAATATGGAGGTCGACCTAATTAACCGTCTGTTCATGCATTGCATTGATTATCAATTAATTAATGCAGCTGATGTTGAAGACGCAGATAACGATTTTGGACTCGATACCAAAATCTGTCAGATTTTGCCGAAATGTGGCGCGATGTAGGGCTTGATGCATTTTCGATTCTTCCGCATTGTATCCGTTTAGGCTGTTCTAACAATGAGGATGTTAGCGTCGATAATGTTTTTCGCGATAACGACGTCTAAACGTAAGTAAGCGTGGGTAACTATAACATAATCGCTGACATCAGACACCTTTAAATTGTTTGGGGACTCCGTTATATGTAATTTACATACTAAAAAAACGATAATACAGTGGTAATTAATCAGTCCTCATGGGCCTTTTATGACACAAGCTGTCGATAAACATTTAAAAAAACTATTAATGATGCTGAAATCAATAATTTGACATAGCACAATGCATATCGATTGGAGAAATTCTGTTGAGTAATAGCAACATTGCGCAGTTTATTATTTTGATTGTCTACCCACGAACTAGACGCGGTAAACTTCAAATTGTGCGTGACATAAGACACCTCTGAAACGTTTATTGGCTGCGCTATGTGTATCCTGCGGAATGAAATTTTACGAGTAGATGTTGTAAACTGCGGTAAAACGATAGGCGATCTCGGACACGACCTCATCATCGGCAACCTTCTTCATACACCATCTTCACTTATAACTATTCTCTATTTCACCAGGCGGGAGATGCTTATCGTGCATACATCCATTGGTTCTATGCACTTCGTTGCAGCTCTCTTCAGATCCACGAGAACTCTCTTCCATTAAATCCAGATTAATTTTGAATTACCCTATCATTGTTTGCCTGCGTGGGCGTGCGTGTGCCAATCTCTTGTTTCTCAGACAATCATTTCTATGTTTCTATGTTAGATGCGGATTTCGCTGAAGCAGATTAATTTGGATGGCAAGTTGAAGGTTATTTACATGTAGTTTTGTCCTCATTACATCGCATTCTATCATAATTCATAATAGTCATGGTATTGGGATCTTGGTGATACTGCATTTGTGCAACGTCAGAACCTTATAAAGAAGTTTTAACTACTTAAAAGTGGTGTCTAGACTGCCAAAAATTAGAAGGATTCATTTTATTCGTATTGCAACGACATCTTTCTGACCTACTCGTTGACGATGGTTACCAGCATAGCTCTTAAATTTTCAACGCGTGGGACAGTCGACAACTAGAAAAAGTTGTTTTATGATTACAGACAATTTTCGATCTTATTATTGTCAATTTTTGTAGGTTCGTTTCCTCCATATGGAAAATCCCAGCGTGGCGTATTTCCCACCCATCTTAATGTCTTCCGTTTAATTATGCGATTGCTGAGTGCCAGAATGTGCGATTGTTTAATCGCTTTGATTTCTGTTCTGTAGACTCACTGCTAGAAAATTCGCAATGTATTTTATCGATTATCTAGCACATGTCTAAGGTGAGGTCGTCGAACGGACTGTACATTCATATTACGCAACGTTACTCTGAAAGAAGTCAAACGCATAGCAGACATGTAAACCATTTAACGAGAAAACTATAATATAACCTTGAAACTTCCGATACAGAGGTGTTTAGGAAATGTGGAAACCAAAAGTATGAACTCCGCCACGGGTTACACTCTACCAGTGCCAGCCCAAATATAGTACAAAGGAGAAGGGCGTCGATAATGGTCTTTGTTACCCCACAGTGACGTTAGACGGCAACTATACACGCACGCGCGCACACACACACACACACACATCAAAAGTATTCATCGTGCTAAGAACCATGACGTTTCCCTGTTTTGGGGACTTTTATGCAGAATGCTATTTGAGATGCGAATTCTCTTACCACAGAGACCAGGAATATAAATATCCTGCTACCTCAACATGTAAGTCTACTTGTCTGCTCTCGTCTACTCGGCGCTTCTCTCTGTCATAACTTCTTTTGTGTGAATTACTTCAAAACGAATCCTGTTTCATCTATTCTTCAAATTTGTTCTTGGTCGGATCATATCCACCACTCTTTTAAATCCTCTTTTCGACTTCCTTCCCGACGCTGAGATCGTTAAAAGACATCGTCACAAAATTTAACACCATGCTGCTTTCTCGTGGCTTTGACTTGGCACGACCGAGGATTGCATATTAAGCATTGTGTATTTGGAACGAAATTTAGTGCCACAAACCGATCAATTATGTCGTAATGACCAGAATTAATGTTGTCTTCGCAAAGCCCAGCAACGGCCGAGATATTCACTGTCTAATTTTGCACATCATTTTACATCGTTTTTAAACATGTTAACAGGTATTGAAGTCGATGATTCAGAATATTTTCATCTGGTTTCAGCTGAATTTAGAGCAACATTATGAAGCGCTTTTTTATAACATGTGCCAATGTCATATTGAACATGATTGTTGATCAACAAGGACATCATAAAGATGATTAACGTTGCCCTCTTCCGTTGCACATGCTTGGGACTAGTACCGTGACATTTAAAGTAGTCAATGAATTGAGACATAAGCAATTAATTAATTATTAATACTTGGTATTATCTGCTTGACTACATTATGTGAAATAAAAGATCCTCGGAATTAGCACCCTCCTTTCTCCAGCCTTGGGACTGGCACTGTTAACGAACGAGCAGTGGCGAGTTTACTATGTGATTATGTATGCCATGTGTTATAACGACATCAGTTCCAATAATGTTCAAGAGTTAGGATTGAATTGTTTTCAAAGTGCTGTTTCCATTTTTACAGGGCCTTTAGTCACGATTTAAAGGTGTATAAAATAATTAGATTCATCAATTTCAAACGATAGATTTGGCATACACATGTTTGTTACGATCAAGATTATTTCGCGTTACTCACCTCAATCCGCTTAACATTTCCTAATCTAGCAAATATAAGGGCTTCACTTACTTCAATAATTTAATTGCGAATCCATCAGTAAGACAAATCTGAGTGGACAATTTTCTGTTTTATAACGCCATATAATAATAAAGATCACTGGCATTCGTCCTGATCGTTTTCTCGTTTTTTTTATTGGCGTCATAAAAAGTGTAAGCAGTGATGAAGTTATTAAATAATTTTGCAACTAGTTTACATCAACAGCGTTTTCCAAAAGGTTTACGCAGTGCATCAAATGATGGGTGGATCGAGATTTTACGATGGCTTATGACAATATAGGCCGTTTCGCTCGAAAAGAATTTGCTTGGCATAATACAGCTCTTACTCTTTGTTGTTGATTGAATTAATCTCTTTTTAGAGACGTTTTCAATAGGATTATCTAGGCATGATTTTTAGCACAAAGTCGTCGTGTCATCGTAACCGACAGAATCTCCATTATAATAGCGCACACACACAAAATTGCAAATCATCAAAATTAATGCTAGTGGTTAATGGTATGCATCAGGCTTACTTTCTGAAACAGGAAGAAACTTGAATTTCAACTGCGAGCATCATAGAGGTGTCGATGCCTTCGTTACATGTTCGATAAGATATGTTCAATAATTTCAAAATTATTGAACAGATAACTTATATTAACTTAACAGATAACTTACTAACTAATATATATATATTATCAATGGAGGGTTGCAGGATCGAATCAATCTCAAGTCGTAGCGCATGTACCTTAGGAAAATCCATCACTTGCAATTGTTCAGAGCTTCGGCGTGAAACTCCGATTCAGTACCCGCCATATAGGAGGGAGGGCTTGAGAGTATAAATCTTGAAGGGCGCTATAGCAAGTGCCAAAACATACATATATGATATATTTGACTGATATCACTGTTTTTATGCTCCATTAATTTGAACACGCTAGTACTGTGTGCACACTTTGCAATGGGAAGGCTGACGAAATTTATCAATTTAAATCTTACGCTTATTTATCTTTTATAAATTACTATTTAAAAGTATCCTAAGCAAAGTCACTATCCGACGGTGGCCAACCAACAGATATCCAATTTCATTAGGCTAAACGAACCTCTTCTAGAAGATTAATCCCATTTCTCCACTTGTCCCCAAATTCCATCACCATTTTTGTTTTCCTCATTCTAAGAGATTTCATGCCTTTCTTCTTCATCATTCATAGAAAAATATTTTCTTCGTCACTGTACACTCAGGCATCTTCGATTACTTAAGAAAAATCTCTTCTGCGTTTTCGACACCCAAAATTCATGAATTCCGAGGCAATAAATATACTTTCGCTGCAATTTACAATTGAACTAAAACGGTGCTCTTTAAGGAATTTTTAGACCAGCACAACTCCATCTTTCCTTTGCCAACGTCCATGGTAAATTACATCCAATCGGAGGAAAATGCCGTTTTTGCTAGTTTTAACTGTACAGAAGTGCTTATGCAACAGCACAAATCCATTTAGAACTGCACATTTTGTGGACAACTGTCAACTGCACGCTAAAAAGCCCTGTTTGAACATATTAATCTTAACAGGACACATCAACGACTTCGTCACAGTTCGTACACTAGCCTAACATTGCTAAACCTGCAAAGAGGAGGGCGAGGACGATAATAATTAATCTTTGCAATCGCACAGTGTTGTCAAACTGAAACTATTGCTAGACAACAGCTGCTATGAGACGCTGTTTAGTGAAAAAATACATAATTTCCGTTTGTTTAACAGCCCGGTTGACACACAGCAATCTCTTAGAGTGTACAGTTACGCAATAATCTTAATTAGCATCAATCTTAAATACTAGCAGAACGGACAGTCTCCAATGCATTACAACGGCGTTAATAGAAGCCTACAAAGCACTAGCCCGAGTGCCTCTATTCTCTCTCCATAGGCCTACATTCATGACTGAACAGCTTTACTGGTTCCCTCTTTCTGCCCGTATACAAAAACGTAGCTCCTGTGGGAGTAAATTACAGACAACTGGGCGTATCACAGGAAAGGCTCTGTTATGCATTGTGACCACGGGATGCACACCTCTTTAAAAGTCTAGAATTGCTTTATAAATTATAGCTACATTTCACAAAATTCAAATAGATCATCATCAACCCACAAGAAGGATCATAGACAGAGCAGGAAATTATGAACATTGTATTTTTAATTACCTGGTGCCGTCAGCTCTTGGAGCTCTGGCGACAGTCATGATGTATTTTTCATAGAGGTTTATAAATGCGAATTTTTCAGTTTCACTTGCGGATCATTAGTATCCGCAGTGTAAAGTTATTTGTTGAAAACCCAGAAGTATAATAGCAGCTAAAGCATGGGCGGAGTTTGGTTGCCGATCTTGGGGGGGAGCTAAAAAAAATTCTCGGCCCAAAACAGTTGATGACCTTATTTTGGTCATCGAGTTGACAATCTCATAAAACATACCATTTTCCGGACAGTGACAGTTCTTTTAACCCTCGGGCTATCAAAAGCGTGGTATCCACCCACTAGGTTTTTTCCAAATCAAACGTGTTCGGTTTGGAATAAAATTTTGACGTGTTAGGCAGCTGTAGAGGGTTCATTGGCACACATTTTGATCTAAAATTTTTGATGATGCCTCATACGGTTAGTTATACCCGATATACCCAAGGTACCAGGGGATGGATACCACCCCCTTAGATTATCGACAATAACTTTTGCGCACTTTAGTACGAAGAGACACAAGTTATACCATTCTATAGAGGGAATGTGGGGCTGCATTTTTATGCTTATTCAGTTGTCTTTTGGCAACCGGAAGTGCTCAGAATAAATTAAAATTAAAATGTATATAAAGGTGTTTTATTTTCATAACATTTTCATGTTTTTTCTATTGTAACGTATCCATAATAAAAAAATTAATATAAATAAATCATGCCATTCTGTAGAAGACATTCAGGGCTATTTTCGAGTACTAAATAATTTGTCTTTTGATGACCGGAAGTGCTCAAAATAAATTAAAATGTGTGAAAATGTTGGTTTTTTACAACGCAAGTCGATATGTCTGCGTAAATATTTTTCAGCATCTATAAAATGTTTTTGTTTTGTTTTGATTGAACATAAAACAGACTTATTACTAGCTTTTATAGATGAACATTGGACTTTATAATATGTAAACTATTTTTTATACATACATCATGTTTAAAACACACATAATCTAATATATTCCCTATGCGTAAGTATACGTTTTGTGGAATCGACGGGTACCCATGGTAAAAAATTCATAAATACATCAAAATCTATCAAGACTAAACAAAGTAATTAGCATGTATGAAGCATTCTAGTTACAAGAGTTATCCTCATCTGATTGTCTGCTCTTGGTAACACCCGGGCATGGTGTCTGGGGCGCAAGTTATAACCGGTTTGCTTCGCTGGAGGAGAGCAAAATTCGTGGAGGACATAGCCTGGTTAGAACCGCCGAAAACAAACGATATCAGCATGACGACACGGTTCTTCAATAATCAGTTTTGGTTTACTTCTGTGTGCTGTAGTGACTTGCTTTCCAAACTTGTCATTGTTACCAGTGTTAGTTTGCATTTAACAAGTTAGGGCTACGTTTCCTAATAGCTTTATGGTTCAATTTTTCAAGTTTTCGAAGGTGTGTAAAGAATACGTCCTTTGAAGCGTTAAACTACAAAGCAATTAGATTTGAGCATCTGTCCCAAAATAATTATATATATATATATATATATATATATATATACTATTCACACCCTCTTTTACTTTGTAACAGTTACATAAGTGAACGTGAAAGAGAAGCATCATCATCAGTCTGGTCGTTCTAATGGAACTCTCGGTTTGAGTTGAAGACCGACACGATAAAACATTATATGGAGTGAGTAGATCGATACAGGACTTGAGCAGCGTGGTCGGCATGGAGTCCTTCATGGAGTATTTATCGACGGCATCATTGACCATCCGGCACCCGATGTCGGACGTTACGGGCGAGAAAGCGAGGAACCGGTCACACGTTGCGATGTCATGGAAGACCGGTGGCGGCGCGCTGTCAGTAGCCGACCTGACATCAGAGACCTTCTGATCAAAATAGTCGGCGAAAGCCTCGGCAGAGAATCCTGGAGCCGGACTCTGGACGCCACTTTCCTTTACCCAGTGCATCGTTAATCGATATCAGTTGCTCTTCAATGACATTTCCCATTCAGAAATTTAATCTGACACATTAATGTCATCTCATTGTTCACGCTTACATAGCTTTCCTAACAACATTTTAAAGGTGTGTCAAGCGATTGCGTTTACAAGACTGTAATTCATGTTATATGGTTTAACGTTATTGGTTCTGATATCTTGCATCTTTGTAGGAATTTCGTGAGGTTTCCTTCGTTGAGGAAGGGATAGATAAGCAGAGGATGAAGATCATAGGGATTAATTAAGTCAGGCGGATGCAATGGCGTTGATGTTGTCGTGATGAAGACCAAGGGCGAAGCAACCATCTCGCAGCATCACATCGACATGGTTCTAATGCACTTCTGCTGTATTGTTATCAACAATTATAATTATATCAAGAGGTAATTTACTATTTATGCCATGTCAATTACTTAAATTCATGTGTTTTGTAGCCACAGGACATTACTCCGCCACAGGACACCTTTTGGATTATCCTGTGCCTGTCCCAAGCCATGATAAAGGAGGAGGGTTCTGCAGTGGGCTTGCAACCCACCCAGGTAAAACAACTTGCGCAACTGAATTGCCCTATGTGCAGTAGGGTGGAGTGAAAAACACGAATATTAGAAATCTGAAATGTAATAGCAATAAAAAATTGTCATATGGTTTGGGGTCAAGAAATATCAAACAAGTTTTGAAAAATATTAATGTCTTCCTTTGCCACCAGAGGGCCAAAGTTTTTGATTTGACGAGAGCTTCTGACAACAGAGTTCGTTTCCATCGAAAAGAAATTTGTTTGGCATGAGGTTATTATTACCTCTTAATATATTGCATTAGAATACTGCTATTATTTAACTTAGTAGAGATCATCAAAATTTCACATTGGCGCTTGGATGAGGGGATAGAATAATTCTGATTAGGAAAAGCTCACTCTATCGACCTGTTCCGACGCTAGCTTTTAATTGTAGATGAAGTCTAACAAATGATGGATGTCATTAGACACCTTTACAATTTACTTGCACTTATTTATAAAATTAGAGAATTTTGCTTTACTACAGTAAACCTAAATGAAAAACTTTATCTTATGAAGAAGCATGACAGTGGTCTTTGTAATTCATGCAATGTTACAGAGAACATAGATCATTTATTGTTAACTTGTAATAAAGAAAATATATCTGATGTACTAAGAAATGCATGTGCTGCTTTTAAGTTAGACTTCAATACTAAGAATTTACTTGATGACGGCTATATGCAAAGTGTAGTTTATAGGCTTATAAACCAAATAACTAAAGGGAAAATTGTGCAAATACATGTAAGAAGTTGTACATGGTGCATGACCAACTTATCAAAAGATGCATATCACGTGTGCCTGGAAGCTCTGCTTTGCTTCTGAGTTTATTTCTTCTCTAAATATTTGTTGTTGTTGATTCTTTTCGTCAAGTACATGTGTCTAATGAAAATGTTTCATATGATGGTTGATTTCAAGGATATGGTGAATCTATAGATTGAATTATGAAGTTCAATTGTTTAGTATAACAAAATAAGATATAAAAAATATTTCTTTGATGTGACAATGCATTGAGAAACTGATCGTAAATGTGCTTTGTTGTTGTTGTTAATATTGAATATCATGCCATTGTAACATGATTGTGTTGGGATATTGTTTGTCGTCTTTGCTCTTGTTAGAGCAAAATTATTTCTCATATTAACCTGTTTAAGAATTTCTTTTACTGAAATGTAGAAGCTGTGAATCAAATTTGTCTTAAGAATAGTAATCAAGAAAAGTTTGTGAAATACCTTGCATGTGACAATTACTGCTACATATAAATGAATGTACCCAAGCAAAATATTTGGCATAAATTGTAAGCTTATTTTATTAACTGTTAACCATTTTGCTACTAAACAATGAACGCTATATGACAACGAACAATAATATTATGTTAAGACTTGATGAACAATGAAATTGTTATGACAACGTTATATGGTTAATTTGGACGTCATGAATTCATTGTTACTACACTGTATAAGCTGTAAATTGACGTCAACGGCCTTTGATGTCATACGACGACGTTAAACTTTGGTTAAATAAATAAAATTTAATACAGTTGGACAATCGCACCTATCGATCCAATGTTCATTAGAAAATCATTCAAAATTGAACTTTGTTGAAGTTCTTTGTCTGGATATAAGAAGAATTTAAGTTGAAATTCCAGATAATATCACGAATTTGAGAGAAGTGATTGTTACTTTTTCACCTCAATCAGTTTAAAATAACGCTTATGTTAAGAATCAGGGATGCCACTCTGATTTTCGAAAAAATTAGATCCGGTCGAAACAAGGCTATAAAAAGCTAAACCGAGAAATTTTCGAAAAATACATGAAATTTCTGACGACCTTTTTATTTTTCATTGTTAGTCTTCCAGGTCCCAAAATTTCCATATTTTCTTTTTTTCTATTTTCTAATTTGCTGATGACCTTTTTCGTCACTCACTCACTCACTCACTCACTCACTCAATCAATCAATCAATCAATCAAACAATCAATCAATCAATCAATCAATTTGTTTATTGGTCCGTATGTATCAAGCACACTAAGATATAAGGCAGGAAAATAGTTACATAAAGCATAGCAAGTATCACAAATTAATAAGGCAATAATCGAGGTGAGAAATTATATAAACCTTTGGCCCAGGAATATATAGGAAGAGATTATTTAAACCCAGTGGCTATAGAATTGAGTGATGCCAGTGTGAACAGTTAGCCCTAAACCTGGAGTGCGTTAAAGGGAACTCTAAAGTACAGAATTGGGACACAAATGGAGACCCAGAAGGGAGGGAATCCCGCTAAGTAGGGCCTCCAAGATATCCTTTTTCTCAAAATTAGATATCTTTCTTAACCCTTTGGAGGTGAGGTGACCATTTGTAACGCCAGAGGTGAGGTGGGGTCTGACAAACCCCAACACATATTTTTATTTTCAAGCCGCGATATAAAATGGAAAATACTAAGTTGAGTTAAACTATTCTTCTATTATCAATAATCAACTAAACAGACGATTACCACGAACAAATATCTGTTTTCAATCCTTATTAGATGTCTAGAAGGTGAACCCATCCAATGTGTACTTAACCCATGCAAGTTTGGGTCCTCATGTGCAACATTATCAAGTGCACGAATAATCATAATATATATATATATTTTTAATACAACATAAAATGTTTTAGCCATCATTGTCGTCAGCCTTCTCAGTGCCAACACAGAATTGACGTGTTCAAGGCACACTCGCATTGCAAATCATGGCTCATAAAATCAACATGTATAATTTTTTTCTACGAAAAAATGCAATTTCCTTTAAATATGCAACAAAATAAAAAAAACTGTTCGTTCAAATTACCTGAAATTGTGGTAAAGTGTCCGTATTTCATATTCACAAAGGTAGAAAAAACAAATTAGAACTGGCTCCATGTTTTCCGCTAAAAGTTTAAAGTAGAATGCCTCTGGGGTGTGTCACACCCCACCTCACCTCCAACGGGTTAAAGCTTCCTTTTCTTCTACTCGTCCTTCGTACATTTTTACCGACAAACTCTATGTTTTCGAAAAAATCTCAGAAAATACGAAGAAGCTAGATCTTGACGAAAAAAACCCTAGAAATCTGAATGAGTCCGAAAAACCTACTACATCTAAGTGGCAAAGCTTAAAGTGGCATCGCTGCTAAGAACGTGGATTAAAATGTTTACGGATGACAACGATTTAGCTTAAGTAAAAATTTTATTAATATATAGTGCGTTGCAAATTGTCAAAAAGGTGTTTGAGTTACGTCAAGTAATTATACGGCAGGAACTGCATCGAGCGCAGGCTTGGCTGTCTATAAGCCACGCCTCGATTTTCATAGGGGGCTTTGTGTGCCAGTGATAACCGCTCCCAGTCGTCGATTAATTCCCTCTGCCACGTAAGGTGATCTGGTTGTCGATTTGCCAATGTTAGGCCAATGCGCAAAATAATGCTACATTTATGTATAAGATAATTGAGAAGATTGTTGCTGCACTGCTTCTGAACTACAAGGTGAAAATAGCCTTCTCCTGGATCAGGAAATCACATTTATGCGGCACATTAACCTTCTGTTACTGTTAGCTTCGGTGGTTCAAGGTCATTTCCCGCTCTTTGACTCCTAGCGCAGACTCAACATATTTTGTTCATGCATTTGTAGTTTCACGCTTTAACTTCTGCAGCGCCATATACATGTACGGTGGACTTCCTGCCTCTCGGATGGGAACATTAAATAGAGTCCTGCGCACCGCTGCCCGCCTCATAGGCTGCATTCCCTAGTTTGGCAGAGTCTCTGAGTACACGCGGAATGTACTCCACTATGATCTCCGTAACCCACAACGCATTGCTTACTGAATTTATGTCTTGGTCTGGCGCTGTTTTGAGGGTTTAGCCCTCTATGCTTGCAGGAGATCTGCTGCTCCACCACGCACTTCAACGCCGCCGCTCTCTCCGATCAGCTGCACAAGCGCAACTTATCTTTCATCGCTCACGGACTGAAATCAGGCAGCGACGTGCTTTTTTGGTGGCTGACCCTTCGACCTGGAATGAGGTCCATGTTATCATTCGCCAAGTATCTTTTTGTCTGTCTGCCTCAATGCTCTCTCTTCCTAAGACTGCCTTATTCGACCGGGGATGGACTTGGAACGCTCCTGCGTAGATAACCTCGAAGGAGCGATATATCAAATTGCTAGTAAAAAATAAAAATAAATAGATAAAAAAAAAAAAAAATAAATAAAATAATACTAAAATTGTCAGTGAATTACTGAATCATCTTGGTCAAGTTCTCCAACACAAAACATTTTAGGAAGAGTGATTTCACTTAAAAATTGAACGCTGTATTTATATAGAAAGAAAAAAAATTATTTTAAAGGTATCTAAATTAGACATAATCATCATCATCTTCATGTTGTTCTGATATTGGCAGGTTCGTAGGTTTTAGCTGTTGATAACTTGACTTGTCTTATAGCCCTGGCGAAGCTTCCGCCCGCATCAGCCGCTCCTTTATGGATAGCCTCCAGTCGTCCCTGTCCTGCGCTCTCCGCGTCGCCTCTCCCACGGTTAGTCCCATCCTCAGGCAGTCCTCTTCTGTCACATCCATCCATCGCTTCCTGGATCTGCCTCTTCTCTCTTCCCATGCACATAATCTTTGCAGTGCCACCTTTGGGTATCTTCCACTCTGCATTCTCGTGACATGTCCGAAGTACCACATTCTTCTGATCTAAATCCTGTCCACAATGTCTCGCTGAATTTTCACTCTGCTGCGTATTTCCGCATAACGTGCAGTTCTACACAAAATGTGCAGTTCTAAATGGATTTGTGCAGTTGTAAAATCATTTTTGTGCAGCTAAAAAATAATTTTAGAATTCATTGTCATCCGATTTGGAATAATACGCCAGTCTGTTTTTTTAGGTTGTGGTCTGCTGAATGCTGTGGTGTTTTTGTTTTTCTTGTAACACGTCAAGTTTTTTAGAAAACTGAAATATTTAATTTTGGCACACATTTACAATTGCACACCTTTTTTACTATAAGCGCAATTAATGCTGAATGCAGTGGTGCTTTGTTTTTTTGTAGCACGTCTGGTTTTCGAAAAAAAACTGAAATATTTAATTTTGGCAAACATTTGCAATTGTAAACTTTTTAAAAATTAAAATTGCAATTAAATTGCAATTAATGCTGAATGAAGTGGTGTTTTTGTTTTTTCTTGTAGCACGTCTGGTTTTTAGAAAACTGAAATTTTAATTTTGGCACACATTTGCAATTGCACACCTTTTAAAAAGTTATAATTGCAATTATGGACATTTCAAAACAATTGGCTTTTAAAAAGAACTATCACTGTCCGGGAAAATGGTATGTTTTTATGAGATTTTCAACTCGATGACCAAAAAGGTCATCAACTGCTTTGACCGAGAAAATTTTTTTAGACCCCAAAGATCGGAAACCAAACTTCGCCCATGGAAGTTGTGCAGTTCTAAAAATTCATTTAAAAAAGCCCTGTTTCCGTGTTTCGTATCCTTTCCCTCCTTGTTACCCCTCTATTCTTTGCAGGCACGTCATTTCGATATATCTGTTGATGTCCCTCCCGCATAATCCAATCCAGAAACTTATGTCTAGGTCTCCCTCTTCCTTTACCTCCCTTCATTCTTTCCTCATAAGTGTGTCTCCTCTCAGTATGAGTCCAATCCAGTGCCTTTGTCCTTTCCTAATTGAGGTGATTATCTTTCATCACCATCATCTGTATACGCACCTTTTTCGTTATGTGCTCCGTCCAGCTAATCATTTATATAATCCGCCATAATAATTATCAACATCTCAAAATCTTCCAATCACCTGACGTCTTCCCTCCACACGGTCCACGTTTCAGATCCATAGATGGTTACACTCCATATCATCGTCTTGATCATTCTTTTCTTGCGGTCTCTACTTATTCCTCCTCTTACCAGCTCTTTCCTCCTCGTGGACGCTTCCTTTCTCATCGCTCTCCGTTTCCTGACTTCCGTGTGGCATCTCGCATCTTCCGCGATCAGGCTCAGAACTCCTTTACCTGCTCAATGCTCAACCTTCTCAACCATAATTGTTATCGTCATCGTTGTTCCCTCTTTTCTGCTGATCTTCATTACTTTTATCTTTTCTTGATGTTAATTTTCATCTAAGATTTCAATCGATGATTCATCGGCTTCTGAAGGTCGTTCCTCTTCCACGTGCATTCCTTCGTTCAGTGTCTTCTAATGATTCTCTTATCAGTTCTTTAATGTAAATATTGAATAGTGGCAGTGGCGAGAGAGCGGGCATCCTTGCATTGTTCCTCTGCTAAGTAACCATGGTCTTGAGTTCTGGAGCTATAATTAATAATTCGTAGAACCATTTTATTGAGTTTGGGATCAGGACGGGCAATTTGTAAGAATGCGTAATTAAGACACCTTTTAACAGGTTTAAAACTGCGATACATAAGGATGAACCGCGAGAAGCGATTACTACGATCTGATTCGAATTATGCTGCATACAACTGACATAAGAATTGTAAAAAGTGTATACTAACATTCTTGAGAAAACGATGAGGATAGGGTGGCATCGCAGAGTCGCACGAATCAAGAGATTAAAAACCTCGATAGCCTTCTCCGTGAGTGCCTAACTAGCCTAGAGAAAAGCTACTCGTTTAGTACATGCACATTGCGGGGCGCAGCGGGGTAGCGGGTATGTTCGTCGCCTTGCAAACGAAGGGTTGCATGTTTGAATCCACGTCAAGTCATCGCGTAGGGAACTTGGGCAAGTCTTTCACTCGCAATAATATTGCTCAGCGCTTCGACGTGAAACTCCGATGCAGTGTCTGCTATGTAGTCGGGAGCGTCTCTGAGTGGGTAACTTGAACGGGCGCAATAACAAGTGCACACACCAAGAAACAATTTCGTTAAACATTTCGAACTTTGGGGCGACCTAAATACTTTACTCGCCAAAACATTATGTACACGTGAAGTCAACGTAAAGGAGGTGTCGAAATTACAATCCAAAATTCGTTCATAATCATGTTTGAAAAGAAGCAGTGTCGCTAAAGCAGCAACCAACTCAACATAAAACCCTATAGTCCATATGCTTTGGAGGAAGAGAACGGAAGATTAAACAATGACAGTTATATGCCTACAATATGAATATGATGCTACAAACTTCGAAGTCTATATTAAGCCCGGGATGTTTTGAAGTCGTTTTATAGACAATAAACCATTGAAAACATTGAAGATATTAACGGTGTCTTTACACACACAAAATGCATGGGCTAGAAAAAACATTCAGTTGTCGTCGCAGGTTCGTTAACCAAAATTCAGGTCAGTCATTGATAGATTATAGATATTGTTTTATTTCACCGCAAGTTAGTGGAGGGTATTGCGATACTTTAACAGTGTTACAAATGTTCAATACATATAATTCTGATCAAATGCTATGTATGCATTGAAATTGTTCATATCCTCAAGCATGCATGAAAATAAATTCCAGTAATGTACATTGCATAAATAATAAATTATATATATATATACACTGTGTCCGGATAAAAGTAGACCCCAAAAGAAACTGTCATAGCTCGGTCAAAACTTTTAGGATTTGTCTGAAATTTTAAACACAGCAACAGTGACCATATTTACACGAGATTCCAAATTTTCTTGCAAATATTCGCGAGCTTGTCAAATTTATGAGCGTTTAAAATGCAGCACCAAAAAATTGAACTTTCCAACATGGAAAACCTGAAAGGAAGTGAAATTCAGCTATATCCGGTGTTCAAAATGCCCTTCTTGTTCCCAGACGCACGATAATAATTGCTATATATTTACATGTTTGATTAACATATGAAAGTTCGGACACGTGATGAGACAGCAAAAGGAAAGCATAGAAAACAACCTGATGACGGGACTGATGGAGGGAGAAAGACGAAGAGGAAGACCAAGAACGGCATGGATAGACAACATCTTGAAATGGACTGGACTTTCGGGGAGGAGGATAATGAACATGGCAGGAGATAGACAACTGTGGAAAATGCTCATCCATTCGTGCAGCCAACCGTCGCAGAGCGACGATGGCGGAATGACATGACATGACATGTTAAAATCTTAGCCATCACGGATGACAGTACACACCCTCAAAACCTATATCAATGCGGCTATAAATAGGTAAATTTGCGTCACGGTTTTGTTGCGTCAGCGTTGCCCTAATAGTTATCAACCATTTCAAAACAATGTATAAACTTATGAAGTATCACCAGTTTGAATCTGAGCGAATTGTTTCATTGCATATTTAGTGTTTTGATTGTGTATCATAAGCTGGTTACCGCGACTTCGCCTTTGGGCGTTGTGGAAATCTCGATCTATCGATTACACGACTTCGTTGAAAACATTAATTTATAATCAAAGCTAACTGAAAAACACGGCGCTGCCCCGGAAATTTCACCCCCCCCGCCACGACTCACTCCGGTCCAACTCCGCCCTCCTATTCCAGCCCTCTTCCATCGCGGCCCCAACCCAGCCATACCCTTGGGTTCCCGGCGATTCCCTTGAAATTTTCGTTTTTCCTCCCCAACTTAGCTCCCAAAGCGCGTGAACAATAATGCTCAGGTACCTCCGCGGCGACTTGAGGTGGTTTCGAGCCCTCAAACTCCCGTCTCCAATGCACGAGACACACCTTTATAAAAATATATGGTGCGTTTGGATTTTAAATACCATAAATGATAGTTGACTATCATGGTAGTGCCATCTATGCGGGCTTAACGATTTCACGCATTAATAAGTTGCAATCTGTCCTTAATGCTGCAACTCGTCTGATTGACGTCATACCAAAGTATTGGCATATATCAAGTTTTATACGGGAAGAACTGCACTGGTTGCCTATGCAAAAACGTATTCAGTTTAAGATTCTAATGTTCATGCGTAATTGCCTCCAATCCATCTTATGGAACTCTGTGTATCTGTTCTAACCATTCCAGGCCGTAGATTCCTTCGCTCTGCTACGCATAATGACCTGGTTGTCCCTATGACTCGATCCTCCACAGTGCTGCACAGAAGCATTGTTGTGGTCGGTCCGTCTTTCTGGAATAAGTTACCTATTAGTCTCCGTAATGAACTTCTTTGTCTTTCTTTGCCCCTTTTCGGCAAGCGATTGAAAACCATTCTCTTTGATTGTGGTTTGGTGTCAGGTCGGGAGCGCCTCTGATGAGTTCTCCTGAAGGGCGCTATATAAATGTACGGTTGCAATTGCGATTACAATCACAATTACGTTGTAACTTGCACAGTTCGGAACTTCGACGTCCATTGTTTAACCCTCGGGCTACCAAGGGGGGGTGGTCACCACCCCCCCCCCTAGGTTTTTCGCAAATCAAACGCGTTCCGTCTGGAATAAAATTTTGAAAAAATTATTAGCCGTAGTGGATTCATTGGGACACATTTTGAGCCAAAAGTTTTGATGATGCCCCCTACCGTTCAAAAGTTACACCCGATATACCCAAGGCACCAGGGGGGGGTGGATACCACCCCCCCCAAGAATATCGTCTGTAACTTTTCTGCCCTTTAATATTAAGAGACACAGATTATACCATTCTATAGAGGGAATGTGGGGCTACATTTCCATTCTCATTGAGTTGTCTTTTGACAACCGGAAGTGCTCAAAATAAATTAAAATATATATAAAGGTGTTTTATTTTCATAAAATTGTCATGTTTTTTCTATTATAACTTATTCATAATTTATTTTTTTAATATAAATAAATTATGCCATTCTGTAGAGGGCATTTAGGGCTATTTTCTAATACTAAATAATTTGTCTTTTGATGACCGGAAGTGCTCAAAATAAATTTAAATGTGTGAAAATGTTGGGTTTTTTTTACAACGCAAGCCGATATGTCTGCGTAAACGTTTTTCAGCAGCTATAACAAGTTTTTTTTTGTTTTGATTGAACATAAAACAGACTTATTACTAGTTTTTAATAGATGAACATTGGACTTTATTATATGTAAACTATTTTTTATATATAAATAATGTCTAAAACACACATATTCTAATATATTCCCTATGCGTAAGTATACGTTTTGTGAAATCGACGGGTACCCATGGTAAAAAATTCATAATTTCGAGGGGCATTCATATTTTCTAAACCCAAATATACCATTTTGTGCAGAAATGAATGCTGAATCCAATGGTGTATTACAAGTTATGATATCTCAAGCCAAACCCAAAATCCAGAGGGGAGGTGGTAACCACCCCCCCCTTGGTAGTCAGTGTTACAAAAAAAGCTTGGTAGCCTGAGGGTTAATGCAGTCGCCTTGCATTTAAGGCGAATTCATGCTCCTGGGGAGGGGAAACAAGCGGTCGTTCGGTGGACGGCAGCCGACAGTGGCGATAACATTTGTCCGGATTATTTTCCCCTGTGAGCACTTCATCGTGTTTTCTACTCGTCGCTTATTTTCTATTCTATAAGATTTTTTATTTAATTTCTTTCTTATTTTATTCCCGTAACTGCTCACATTATATTATTGGTTTAACCCTGATATGGGTTCGGTGAAAGGGATCGAAATGTCTTCGCGTCCGTACAATGGACGTCGACCTTTCTCTCGCTATTTAGCTTCTTCTCTGAGCTTTCTGAACACGTCTGCTATCATCAGATACGGCATCATTTCACTCTGTCTTCCTGTTTTCCACCTCTTTCAATGATTGTGGATTTCAATCAACTGAGTGCATTCCTCGCAAAAACACTGGATTCGGTGTTTGCTTCAAATGCCTCTGTGTCTTAGGTCGCTCCAACAGTAGAGGTGAATAATCGGAAGTTCAATACGATAGTCAATTAGTCATCCTCTGGACTACTTTTGACACATAAAATGTTCAATATTTATTATGGTTCTCACTCCTTCCTGCCTAATGCAATGATATGAAACACCTTTTTAACGTATGGCATTGAGTTATAAGACGGGGGTTAGTCTATTGTTATTTTGAATCTTTCACCGATTGCAAAAATGTTTTGTTCAAAATAAATTGGAGCCAAATAACAAACTTAACATTTTGTGGAAATAGTTAATTCTTTTTCGCCCCACTCCTACCTCAACCACATGGCGAGGGGATAATATAAATTATCAATCAGTTTGAAATCTTACATGGACGTTGAGAATTAGTTGATGTGTAACGACATTGTGTCGGTCATAACAAAGAAGACTGTCGTTGCCCTCTTCCTTTGTCCGGAGTTGGAACTGGCGCTCTGAATGCAAGCTGCAGCGTTCTTCTTCTTCTTCTATCTTCTCCTCCGTCATGATGAGGCCTGTATGAATTTCCTCCAAACTTCTCTGCTTCTAATGGTTTTTCCGATCTCGGCCAAGCTGGTGCCCTTCTGTCTCAGATCTTCTTTGATGTTGTCCATCCAGGTCTTCCTCTGCCTCCATCTGCTTCTTTCTCCTCCCACATGCCCATGCAGCGCAGCGTTTGGTAGTCTTTGCTCCGTCATTCTTCTCACATGACCGAACAGCGTGATCAAAGGTAAATTGAAGTCAGATGTCATTTCGTTGCTGCAGGTTGTCGTTGAACTCTTAATCTCACTCAACGTCAACCGAATCGATATTATATAACGTTATGCTAAAACTTGAAAACGGTGTCTGCGTAAAACATCAGTCACGCCCACTTTGTCATTTTATCAAATACGCCAATAAGTTTTCCCATAGTTTAGTTTCCATTTAAGCAAATGCATTGAAATTATGATGATGATAATTTATCTTCGTTTTATTGAGTTCTTGCTGACATGCCGCAGCCAGTTACAAATAGAAATGATAAAGAAAATAAAAACAATTCAATAAAATTGGTGGAAGTCGGAAAGCGAGGCAATTGTCGAGTAGGCTATCAGTAAAGTACTCGAGAAATGTAAATTCTTTCGACCTTAATCGGTAGTTCAAAACTGTGAGGCGTGGACGAAGATTATAATTGCATATGGGCTCTCGGTGGGAAAATGCTAATCATGACGTGTGAGTCGAGTCGGATCAATGTACGAAGTGGCCGATTTTCATTACATCATGTACAAGTGCTTCAACACTTCTGAAATCAGGCTCAGAAAACAGGAATGTCGCATCGTATGATGAAAACTCTAGTTTTGATCGGTCGCAAAGTTAGGCCCCACCAGGCATGGGCAGAGTAGAGAAGACGCGCTGTTGTTGTAGCTCTGGCAACGTTGTGTAGGGCACTTGGTGGCAGTCCATGAGCTCTTAGGACTGGCTAATTGTATACGTTATCAGGCATGTCGAGTTGAGATAGTTTCTGGGCAAAGACGGATTGGCGAACGGTGTCGAAAGTCTTTGAAAAATCAGGTGAGACAAATGTCACCTGCTCCTCAGTCTGCAGGTAGGCGCCGGACTAGGCAGCTACTAAATGCAACAAAACTGGTTCACTAAATTTGTAGCATTTGCTATGCAACGAATTAAATGAGCTAAATAACTTAATATATATATATATATATATATTGTATATATAGTTGATTTCGATGCCATTGACCATTGTCTAGCTTCTCTTATTACGAAATAAGCCGTAATGGATATTTTCTGCCTTTTGCTTTGGGGGTGGGGGGCTGAACCGCACTTAGAGGTTATAACCCCTAGCCCTCTGACACCGCCACTGGCGCAAGCATCTACGCTGTGATTATATAGTTGATTGCAGGAGGGAGAAAATCCTAAACATTCTTTTGTGACGATGATTAAATTTGTGAAATATGCGAAAAACCAAGAGAAAATACAGCTTTGCACCACTTTTTGATGGACTCGGCAAATTCGATATTTCTATACGTCTCATACTTATAAAAGGGTTACAATCTGAAACGAGGTGTCTAAGAGCCATGTTGTTTCTTCGACAATTTCGACAACCCTGTCCGGTTGTATGGTCAAAAGGTAAAGGTGCAAACTTGCCACCCGTTTTCATAGACTGAGTCCAAGAAATGAAGTCGCTAACTTCATTCTCAAAGTAGATTTCGATGCCATTGATCATTGTCTAGTTTTCTTATTACGAAATAAGCCGTTATAGACATTTTCCGCATTTTGCTTTGGGGGGGCTGAGCCGCATTTAGGGGGGGCTTAGCCCCCTCCAGCCCCCCCCTGGCGCCGCCACTGAGCCCGTACAGACACCAGATGTTGATTCGATTCATTAATTGCTTGTTGTGCGAGTGTTACCTCTCTTCAGCATGTTCAAATATCGCCAGAATTTTTTTCTTCATCAATGGTCTTGTTCATCGAAAGATTACCTAATTTCGATGAACCGGTAGAAGTGTCAGGTGATCGCCTTCTTTTGTTATTTTTCCCTTAGCGAATATATTTGTAAAAATTGAAGATAAACAAATTCAAATTTTACAGTTCTTCGTCCTGCCAAAGAGGCGCGGAAATATTCTTCTCGCAAGTTCAAACAATCTAATCATTCAATTACTTTTACACACTTTGTACTATCAGTCAGCGTAAATAATAATCAATGTAGTTATTGCAGTCCGTAAACATCATGAAAACTGTCTCTGCAGAAGTCAACAAAAGATTACTACTTCATAATCTAGACGTCGCAAACGCCATATTCATCGGAAAATATCCCTATCTCAATGACGGGTGGAGTAAGATCTTCACCTTATTGCATAATAATATATGTTAAAGAGGTGTTTTATAAATAATGCCAAACAGTCAGTAGCGGCCAAAATAAAACAAGAGCTGGTTAATTATTATGCAACTACCTTGAGTCTAATATTGAAAAGATACAAATACTGAGTGTATTTTAGTAGTTCTGTTGGTTTCGTTAGCTACATAAAAATAAAGCAATGGATAAATTGATTAAAAAGTAGCTTACAATCCAACATTCGTCGGCCTGATGGATGGATCCGATTTGACCAGTCTCTATGACAACAGAGGTCGTTAACCTGGACAGAAATTTGCTCGGTATATTACAGCATTTAAGAGCAAGGTACTACACCAGAAATCAAGGTCGGTAACACTACATAAGATATCTAACGAGATCATCATAAAAATGGTTTTCAGCGATATTATAATTATTATAAGGATTAATGATGATTACTTCATTGGATGTATGGACAACAGAGGTCGTTACCGTGGACAGAAGTTTGCTCGGCATATTACAGCACTTAAACCCTATATTGCACACTGTTAACCCCAGGCAACATAACACTTTCACGGGATGTGGGACAGTGTTAACCTGGGGCAACAAACTGATTTTCTGCTATCGCCATCTCGCGAATGCAAATCAATTTACAGAATAACGCCGCAAACCGCATATTTTTTGCATACGCGGAAGTTACGTTAATAAAATGTTAAAGTTTATCACCCATAGTTTTCGCTGTGCAATAATAATTATAGGGTTAAGAGCTTTTTGATAGAAGTATTGTAACCATTACTTCACCATTCGAGAATACTGATCTTATTCCAGTATTATAGCATCGGTTATCTACGTTTAAAAGGTTAGATGCCTTTTAAACGTAGATAACCGATGACATAGTTCATGTGGATGGATGTATCCGATTTGACCAGGTTCTATGACAACAGAGGCCGTTACCCTGGACAGAAATTTGCTCGGCACATTACAGCACTTAAGAGCAAGGTACTAGACCACTTTTTAAAGTCATATAAGTTCTGTCACAAGCCTATATAGAATCATTGAAAATTGTTAAAATGGTGTTTCACCGTGTGGAGTGGCGAAGACTTGTTGAACAATGTTCCGATCGGAACAGGAGGAACTAAGTCTAAGTGAGTAAAAAGGTGTTTATCCGCGGCCATTTAACGATGCTATCTTAAAACGAATGTATTTTAGACCAATTCCCTTCACAAAACTTAGGACTTACTTTCCATAGATATTCTGCAAGTTATTTGGATAGATGGAGTACTGCATACTAATTTACTATTTCACCAGAGATGTCAGCTTTCGGTCGCAGCGTATCAATGCGTTAACTTTCCGTGCTATCCTCTTTATACCAGATCTGTAGAGACGCAACCGTTCGAGAATTAATCTCTTTTCTGTCCCCGGACTTGTGGGGCGCGGTTGTGTAGTGGGCATGTTCGTTTGTTTGGTGTGCGCTTGCTATAGCGACCCTTCAAGCTCCCGACTAAGCGATCTCTTGATGTTGATTCGAACCTGCAACCCTTCGGCTGCAAGGGGACCAACATACCCACTACACATCCGCGCCCCATGATGTGACTGTTTAATCAGCGGTTCCCAACCCATGGCCCGCGTGCCAAAAATGACCCGCCAGGTCTAAACAAAATAATTAATGTGCCTCATCTTTCAAAGAATAACATAATATATATGAAAAGATTGACAATTTGGACAAGCTATAGAACACAATTCTTTTCTATTACAAAGTATGTTATTTTGACGTCTATAAATAACATCAAACATACTATTTTGATTAAATTATAACAATTTTAAATGTTTTTAGTCAATTAAATTTTGGCATTATGGCCTCTTAATTAATGTCTTCAAGCCTAGAATAAGTGACAATAAAGTTAAAAAAGGTTGGGAACCACTACACTGTTGTTGACGGATTAGTCTATATTGTAGCAAGAATGGCCAGACTTATTGAACAACCGACTAAACGCATTTGATTACAAATATTTTATTTTTTTTTAATTTTATTGATAGTTCAGCCTGTTGCTATGAATCAAATATTTGCTCAGCATATTGACACGAGGGAGAATCGATTTCAAGGACGTCAAACATCACAGCATCTTGTGCGAGTGAGCGTGTGATGTGTGTCTTACAAGTGCATAGATAGACCTACGTGTATTCATACATACGTACATTATACATACTTACTTGCATGCATACTTACATACATACATACTTTTTACATTTCAGACAATATCATGTTCTACACCAATCAAAACTCTTTTGACTATTAAATTATCTAATCTTGTAGAGAGTTGAGCGTGTTGCTATAACAAGCTCATAAAATTGGTGTGACATTGTATACAAAACTGCGGATAACAATTATTGATCAACTTGAGAATATCTTTTACTTATCCAACCTTTCTTTTATGATGCAATAACAGTCGTTAATTTGGCGAATCCTATTGTCACACCAATTTTATGAGACACACCGCAGGTCGATTCGCGACTGTCGCGACACACCTGTTGAGAACCTCTGACTATAAAGCTCCAAATGAATGCAATAATGAAACCTTCATTTCGTAAGAAAGATCATGAACGGAAACTTAGTTGGAAATATTGACTCATTTGTTTTTATTACCAAGTATAAACATATTAAAGGGTGTCTAGTGATATCCATCATTATTTTGTCAGATGTTACCTACAAATACGGCAGTTAATAATAATAATTATATATTTTCTTTAATTAAACGCCTGCAGGACGCACTGCGCTTTACATTTACAAGTTATGCAGTAATCTTAATTAAACTTTACTACTAACATAACATACAGCTTTGTAATTACACGGCGCCGATGGCAACCTACAAAGCAAATCCGCCCAACGGGGGCTCGAACTCAGTATACCTCTCGCACTCTTGGCCAGCGTGTTGACCACTACTCTACCGCCCCCCCTCCCCCCAAAAAAAAACAACCTGTGAGCTTGTTCACGATGAAGCAGGCAGGTGGCATTTGCAGTCTAACGTCACTGCGTGGTAACAAATATCGACACCCTCCTTCCTTATCCAGGTTTGCGACTGGCACTGGCAGATTGCAACCAAATTAATGCATAGATAATTAGTCGATCGATTTTGACTTTATTATCCGAGTTCAATCTAAACTAAGGAGTTCTAAAGCGCCGATACATATGACAGTCTAAAAGTTAGTTTATGCCAATCATCTTTGTAGCGAGAGATGGTTGTAAAACAGCAGATACGAAACATCAACGGGTGTTGTAAGGCATGGGTCTGTGGGGGGGGGATTAATGATATATCGCGTATCAACAACGGCGACTGTAGGATTCAACTCAATAGAAATCAGCGAACAATTGATTTTATATTACATGTGCGCTATATAAATTCTTGTATAAGATTTAGATTAGGAATGGTGAAGTGGAATTACCTTGTTGCAACGTCAGAGGAGCTCGTTATTTGTGTAGGTAACGTCTAACAGATGATGGATGTCATTAGACACCATTATAATTGTTTTATCTGGCTAATAAATAGGGAACTTATCGAAATTGAGTCGCATTATTAAAGGTAGCCTACATTATTGCAAAACGACGGAAAGAAGCAACTACATGGAAATAGAAATAATAGCATAAAAATCACAGCATTACATCATCGCACAATAAATACATGAGCACAAAAACCCTGACAATGATTCAACATAGTATATATCTTTGAAAAATTTAGTCTGACAGTGCATGGCGCAATATAAATCCTTAGATAAGGGTTAGATTAGGAAAGGCCAATTGTATTGACCCAGTAGCAACGTGAAGGAAGCTCAGCGCTAACGCATGTGTAAAGTCTAAGATATTACGAAAATCATTAGACACCTTTTAAATTGCTTAATATAACAAAATATATATTGTTTTTAGGTTTAATTATTTATGTGCAATCTGGTGTTTTTTTTACTTCAGATAAGCCGCTTTCGTGACCTATAATTCATTGCGCCCGAAATTAGAAAGAAACAAATTACTTGTGAATAGAAAACGATAAAATTACCGTGCACTTGGTGTGGGGTAAGTTAATGCTAATTATCTTTGACAAAGTGTCGCTAAACAACCACGAAGCAAAGAATCTTTGTGTGGTGCCAGACCTGATCCTTTGGACAACGAGGAGGGCGTTGTTTATCATCATCGTTGCGACATTTTTATGGTCGATTCACACAATAAATGCCACGATTTAGCTTAATAGGTTTAATAGCAACTATTGGCGACCTTTTATATTGACGCTACAGAAATTCCTACAATAGACACGACTAAGTTAATTAAGATAAAATTGATAGACCTACATTGTAGTTGGAACGTAAAAATGATCTCAACGCCTTTTTTAAATCGGAGAAAATACAATTAATGTTTATTTTTTCAAATGCCTTAGAGAAAGCATTGACACACTGTTCAAATCAGTCAACTGCGTAAATTCCGTTGGTTTTGATCTGAGCAGCATTAAAATTATAAAAATTTGTATTACAAACAGCTATTTGTGGGGTGTATACATGTGCGTACTCGCGTATACGTAAGCGTATTTGTATGTAATGTTCAACAAAATAACGGTTGTCATTAGACACCTTTAAACCACAGTAATACGCGCAATAAGATTCTGAAAAAACCAATTCTTGCAATTCTGTTAAGAATTTGGAGATAGTTACTACTGCTCACTTTTATACGTTCATGGGCAGAAAGAACCTTATACTGTCCTCATACCTTTGTCCTTCCAATGCAGGGTTTCTGTATTAGTTTGGCGCTGCATGTAGGGTCTGGCTACAGTGTACCTACAGGCAGGGTTGCCAGATTTCGGAAAAACTTTGTCGCGAGATCACGACAAAAAGTCGCGAAAATCGCGAGATTATCACGACAAAAGTCGCGAAAATCGCGAGATTATCACGACAAAAGTCGCGAAAATCGCGAGATTATCGAGCTTTTGTACATGCCTTACAAAACGCTTTGTCCTCGCAGTAGGGATCACTGGATAGTCATCATGTCGTAACAAAACACGTCACTAATGATTTAATGGTGCCATGAGTCTTTCCGGGAGTCTGTTACACATTGAGTATTTTTGCAGTCAGTAATGAATTTCACCGCAATTTCTAGTTACGGCTAAATTGGTTTACAAACCATACAAGGCCAGGATTTTTTTTCGAGGGGTGTTTAAAAAATTTTCTAATCGAAAATCTGATGACCTTTTTTAAGTAATCCCTCCGAAATCTTTAAAAAAGGTGTTCAACTTCTCTTCCCAAAAAACTGATTACTTTTTAGTCATCCGTATGAAATCTTCAAAAAAGGTGTTCAATTTTCCTTCTTAAAAAGTTGATGACTTTTTTAGTCATCAATCCGAAAACTTCAAAAAAGGTGTTCAATTTTCCTTTTTAAAGAGACTGATGACATTTTTAGTCATTCGTCTTCAAAGAAAGGTGTTTAATTTTCCTTCTTAAAAAACTGATGACTTTTTAGTCATCCGTATGAAATCTTCAAAAAAGGTGTTCAATTTTCCTTCTTAAAAAGTTGATGACTTTTTTAGTCATCAATCCGAAAACTTCAAAAAAGGTGTTCAATTTTCCTTTTTAAAAAGACTGATGACATTTTTAGTCATTCGTCTTCAAAGAAAGGTGTTTAATTTTCCTTCTTAAAAAACTGATGACTTTTTAGTCATCCGTATGAAATCTTCAAAAAAGGTGTTCAATTTTCCTTCTTAAAAAACACATGACTTTTTAGTCAGCCGTTCGAAATCTTCAAAATAGGTGTTCAATTTCCCTTCCCAAAAAAACTGATGACTTTTTTCGTTATCGACCAAAATTTTAGAAAAATGTGACCAGTGTATATAGGTCTATGTATTGCAGTGAATTGGGAGTGGTCGAACCTGCCTTCACAATCTATGAGTCGTTCCCAATTCTTGTTGTATAATTTAACGTATTTCACCCACTTTCCCATAACGTGAGTTAGAGAAATACTATCTATAGGCCCTAGTACTTTTCCAAAATAGGCCAGGTGCAGGCGTACCTCGTGCATGAAAGATTAAGTTTGCGCCAATTATTGGCTGCAAATTTCTTGGAGCGTAATAGAAACGCGCCAGTCGGAAGATACATGATGAAAAGATTGACGTAAAAATTTATATGACAAGCAATTTGGTGCCTACGGTAAATTAGTCCGTGCTCCCCAGAGAATGAATGCCTTTTTTATTACGTGGACAACTCCACACAACTGGTGACGGTAATTTTTTACCTACAACCGTTTTAAATAACGAGATTTAAAAATGTCGCCGTGGCGACCGCGAGACAATTCAAAAGTCGCCCAAAAAGCGCGAGGTCGCGAGGTCGAAATTTTCAGTCGCGAGCACTTTCAAAAGTCGCCCAATTCACGCTTTTCGCGACGACCTGGCAACCCTGCCTACAGGAGCTCAACTACTCCACTTCTGGTGTCCAGCTGCTATCTCACCTTCGATCTGCTCATCAAGGTGAGCTCTTAGACCCTCTCTCACGGACTTGCCTTGCCTTGCCTTGACTTCAAACATCCTCGACACGAGAGTTGTTCGCATTTTGGACAGTTCTTCTCCATCCTCTCCTGTCTTCGGTTGCTCTCAACAATTGCTCTGTTGATAATCCCGTCCATTCACACATGTTGTCCCACCACCTCTTCCTAGGTCTTCCTCTTGATCTTGCTCCCGGAACCGTGCCTTGCATAATCTCCTTCTCCAAGCAGTCTCCATGTTTCCTCATGATGTGCCCGAAGTATGACAACTTCCTTCCTTTAATTGACTCCAGTAGACTCCTTTCTACGTCAGCCGTCTCCAGAACCCATTCATTTGTTTTTTTCTCAGTCCATGATATTCCGAGGATTTTTCTTATACCTTTCATTTCAAATGCCTTATTCTATCTTCATCACTCTTTTTAATTGTCCAACTCTCACAACCATACATCATCACTGGCCATATAAGCGTCCTCATTAACTTTAGCTTTGTAGATAGTTTGATGTTATGGCTTTTCCACAGTTTCTTCAGATCTGCACCTACTCCATGTCCTCTCGCGATTCTTACTCTTATCTCCTTGCTACACTCAGCATCTTTTGTTATGAGTGAGCCTAGGTACACGAATGTGTCCACTTGCTCTATCATGATGTCCTGCACTTTGATGTTACATTGTTCCCCTGACATCGCCATACACTTTGTCTTCCCCATATTGATCTCCAGTCCTTTCTTTCGACCTTCCCTGTCCAAGCGAGACACCAGATCCTGCAGTTCTGCTTCTGTGCTTGCCACTAGCACTATGTCGTCCGCGTACCGCAAGTTTGTTACCCTTCTTCCTCCTATTTGAATGCCTCCTGTATATCCTTTCAGTGCCTCCCTCATGACCATTTCTGATAGTATATTAAACAAAGATGGCGAAATCACACACCCCTGCCTAACACCCCTTCTTATCCTGAACTCACTCGACATTACACCGCCAATTTTTACCTTTGCTGTCTGCTCGCCATACAATTCGGCTACCAGGTTGATAATATGTGGTGGAAAGCCCATTTCAATCATTGATAACCATAGTTGTTCATGTGACACACAATCGAATGCCTTCTTGAAATCGACAAAGCACATGTGTAGCGGTTGTTGGTGTTCTCTCATCTTTTCCATTATAATTCTAAGATTCGTCACCTGGTCTCTTGTCCCTTTGCCACGCCTAAACCCCGCCTGTGCGTCCGCTAACTCCGATTCTGTACGTCTTCTTATTCTTTCCAGTATGATCTTTAACATGATTTTGCTCGCGTGCGAGACTAGTGCAATGGGCCTGTAGTTCTTACATTGTTTCAAATCCCCACTTTTTGGTATTGGAATGAATATTGACTGTGTCCAATCCATCGGCCATTCCCCGTCTCCCACACCTCCACACATATTCTATGCATTCTGTCCGTTGCCGTATCTCCCGCAAACTTGAACAACTCCGCTGGCACCTCATCTGGCCCGGCACTTTTCCTTTTTGCTGTTTCATTTATCGCGCGTTCTATCTCTGATCTCAAAGGCGCAGGTTCCCTTGCGTGTACTCCCCTTATTTTACATGTGTCTTCGCCTACTCACGGACTACTATGATGTAAATGTAAATGTAATCGGATTATTATATAGCGGTTGTCTTATGGCCTCGACCCTGAGGGTGAGATCCTTCACCACCGCTCGCCCATTTGAATGGACGCCATGCCATTTATGTCCCCGTGGACGGACCGTGCTAGCCGGAGAATTTGAATCTCTGAAATAATTTGAATCTCTGAAATAGCCACCTTCAGGATTCGAACCGCGGCCCTCACGCTCTCTTACCGATGTAGCTAACGTGGATTAACAATGTAGCGGCGCTCTTTCTCAGTAGCTTGTCCTAGAACCTGGGATGGGCTTCCTGTTTCACCCCGCCTTGTACCTAGATGTCACAAGATTATGTTCCTTTTCCGATTAAAAACTTCCTTCTCTAGTTGAGAAATGGAAATAAACTGTTGAAAAGTTTAATTAGAATTAAATGAAACCTCTAGAATTGTCAATTGTATCTTATGTACAGCAATCACCTGTCAAACATTGCCGTCTAAAAAGATTATCAGACACGTGAAAAGAGAAAGAAACTGGTAAAGGTACAAAAAATGAACCGAAATATATAAGAAAGCTAATTAAATTTGAAAGAAAATAAACTGAAATACATTTGAATCTTTTCAATGACGTTTGTCGTTAGGCTTATTTAATAATATATGAATAGTTGTAATGCTACTAATATACATTTGAATGCAGAAAAATTGGAACTGATTACAATTAGTTTTTGGTCTGTGTTTTATTTCTAGCGAGAATAGCAAGTTTTATCCAGGTGTGTAATGACACCGCTCTATTTCCATTGTGTTGCAGCAGTAAATTAGAGCTGAAATGATGTGAATCTCATGATGTTAATGTCATAAAAATATTTATGCAATATAATAACGGTGTTTTTATTAACATGAATCGTTGCTAAAGCAGTTTTTACTTCATGTCTAACTGGGCTTTCGATCAACAGTTACAATGTTATAATAATAAAGATAATTAGATTACTATCGGTTGTTCCATAGTCCATACCACATTTTTTAGACTGTAACATAATCATGTAATTAGCAACTTGCTATATAATTATGTATTACGCAGTATTACTATTACCATTGCCATTGCGAGTGAATGATTTGTCCATAGTCCTTACACGGCGGCTTCAGTTGGATTCGAACCTGCAACCTGTCCTCCGGCTGCAACGCAGCGATCATTCCCACTACACCACCGCGCACCGCAAAATGGTGTTTATCACCTACCAGCAAGCGTTTTTGGCGCTATTAATTAGTAATTTTAAAAAATAAACATTGAACAAAATGTTTGGAGTCGTCTATTACAAGGATTTTTAAAATTTTTGATTATCAAAATAAATGGAGCATGTTTTATTAGAAAAGATAATTTAAAATTGTTGATGACAAGATGCTTGCTCCCTGACAGAGCCATTCCCGAGCCAATGAGGTGGGCAACGCTGATGATCGTTGATCCTACACTGTTTCGTCGTCGTCGTCACCGTCACCGTCATCGTCGTCGTCGTCCTCATTGCGCTCAAACAGGCGATTGCCATATTTAATGGAGCGGGTCCACCTGCGGATTAAGGCATTTTCAACATGTTCGGACGATCGGGCTCCACACTTTATGACCCAGTTCATGCAAAAGAGACAAATTTCAAAAGTGCATTATTGACATCTGCTGATTCAATTGTTTTGTGCCCAAAAAACTCAGAACAATTTATTTCAAATCAGGAAAATTACTTTCATATATTTTTTATATAGCAAATATAATACAAAAGCAATTACCCAACTATATAGTCAATGCAAGCGTTGTTGACTTCATAGACTGCAAGGCGTTGAAACGATGATTACAAAATGACTTTTTAAACACCCGAAAAACGAATTAATGTGAAGATATAAATACTGCATGGCAATAGGAACAGTAAATTATATACACTTTAAAATTAATTACATAACAGATTCTGAGAGACTTGACGAACAATACATAAGCCAGTGAAATATATCGTTTCCAACTCAAAACCGTCAATAACATATAGTAGTGCTAGTCCCAAACCTGCTGCACCGAGGAGGTCGACGTTCATCATCTTTGATATACTAAGCGGTATTGTGTTTAAAATACGGTAAATGCGGGGTCAGAGTTTTCAAACAAATCAGCGCAAAGGTCATTATCATTTCTCGCCTCTGTTTATCTCACTTTATATAAATGCCATAGATCAACGAATATTCATTATTTGCAGAAAATTGCGCATATTGTGCGAGTTGAAAAATGTCAATCCTAAAAACCTCCAAGACCTGTTTGGTATGATCTATTCAAAAGATTTGAAAGCTTTATAGTCAAAACTAATGCAACATTGTTTAGTAGAATGGAAAACTTCAATTGTCAACAGCAAGATGGTGACGAGTACTATATCAGCGGGTTTAACCTGTAGTTCTGTTAATTGGATGGATGGATCCAGATTTGACGAGGGCCTATGACAACAGAAGCCGTCGCCCTCGAAAAAAATTTGCTTGTTATAAATTATTGTAGCACTTTGAGTTTTATATTTAATTAATATTATTGTGTCGCATTTTGTAGAAGTCATGATGTGTTTATAAAGGTGTTTAAGTTGCTGTTTACGGTGGTGACTATGAAACGACCTAATTTCCTCAGTCTTGGGAAGGCTTTCGACATTGCCGAGTAATCTAAGAGTGGGGCAAGTTTTCCTGTTTGATAATGCGCGCATTTTTCGTCTTTAGTGAGCGAAGGAAGAAGAAGAAGAAGAAGAAGAAGAGGAGAAGAAGAAGAAGAAGAAGAAGAAGAAGAAGAAGAAGAAGAAGAAGAAGAAGAACAACAACAACAACAACAACAACAACAACAACAACAACAACAACAACAACAACAACAAGAACAGGAACAAGAACAAGAAGAAGTAGGTGTGAGAAGTAAACTTTAAAGACCACAAGATAATGAAAACACTGGAAACAACATATATTTACACACCGGTAAAGCGCGTGAATTAGACGCTATAAAAGCTGCGTATGCTATGGGAACACTGGGTCATCCAAGCAGGATCTAAGAAGCATTGATATCAGCCACTGAGAGATATCGTCTCCCACTTGAAACTATTACCAGAAGATAAATAATTCCGTAACTACTTTTTGTTTGTTTGTTTGTTTGTTTGTATGTGCACTTGTTATAGCGCCCCTTCAAGCTCTCGCTACTCAGAGGCGCTCCCGACTGCAGAGCGGACATTACATCGGAGTTTCACGCCGAAGCGCTGATCAATTGCGAGTGAAGGACTTGCCAAAGGTCCTTACGCGGCGACTTGAGAAGGATTCGAACCTCAAACCTTCCGGCTTCAAGGCAACGACACCACCACTACACCACCGCACCCCACGAATAATGTTATAATAATTAATATTATTTCATGCTGTATTATAGTGTCAGTCCCAACCTCGTGATGCGTTTCAATTTCAAGCGGGTCGTAATTTTCAAACGAATTTCAGCACAAAGGTCACTTCCATTTCACGCCTCTTTTTATCTTACTTAAGATAAACGCCGTAGAATCCTGAAAATTCATTTGTCTAAATTTGCGACTTGAAAACAAACAAACCTTAAAGATGCTGTAAGAGTGACCTATTAGAAAGATTCAAAGCTTCTAAAGTAATTGCGCCACTGATTGCACTCTGCCAGTGCCATTCACACGCCTGGATAAAGGAGGAGAGCGTCGCTAATGATAATAATTTTTTTGTTTTCACATAGTGACGTTAAAATGAAACTACCTACCTTACCTCTAAAGCCTAAAACAATCGGGCAATGTTTTAGAAGAAAAGACAAGACAACGGGTTGCAAAATAGTTTACCCTTCTTTTATCTAATATTATTGGATTGAAGTTAGTGAAAACACTATTTCTATTTTCTAAGATCACTAGCGTCTGAAGATAATTTCGCTGGCCTTGAGGAAATCTCCTCCACTGAGTGGCTGCCATGATTCTTGCACGAAAATTAATTACGGTGTATTACCTAGATTAATTTTTTAATCAACCTCAAAATGACAATTTAAATGTCACGCGAATATTTGACTAAACTCGCTTTATCTCGGCTGGGATCGCTTCTGAGTAGGTACCTTGAAGGGGCGCTATATAAATTGCGATTTATTGACTAAACGATTACGTAAACAACGACGACAATGGAAGAATGTCGACTGTTTATCAATTGCATTTTCCAGTTGAAATGGGTCGCTTATATTGTTGCATTTAGATCCTAATTAACGGTGTTTAATGAAGTCGTGCAATATTATTTATACAGAGTCGCTATCTGCCATTTCCATCGAGTTCTTATATTATAATAAAAATAATTTTCTTTTTTTCAATAATCCGGTTGACAGACCGAAACAAGTTAAAGTATACAGATATAATGCAGACGAAATATGACAGAATTGGGCAATTAAAACAATTTGAAAGAGCGCAACTCATATCAGTCAATTGCAGCCGAAATAGTTGTATCGTCTATGCATTTGACTGCCACCTAGGGAATGAAGAAAGAGCTAAACCCACGGCACCTACGGGATTCAAACTGTGCACTCTTTGCCAGAAGTCCTGGCCATTATAATACTAACCTTCTCCCTCATAAATACATGCATGCATGAATACACACATGCAAACTTAAATATAAACACACATGTTCAAAACATACACTAGGCCTATATAATAAAATTATTCTGTTCAGGCATAAGTACACGCTCGTGGAATCAAAGGGTTCACTTGTAAAAATTGAATAATTTCGAGTTAGATTCATATATTTAAAACCTAAATATAACATTTTGTGCAGAAATGGATGCTCTTTCCAGAGGTGAATCCCAAGTTATGATATCTCAAACCATACCAAAACACCATGGGTGGTAACCACCTCTTGGTGGTTCATGTCACAAAAAATCTTGGTGGTCCGAGGGTTAAGAAAAAAATCCAATATTGAATCTAGCTGCGTTATGGCAGCATTTATGCAACAATGATTCAAACGTTTCCTCTGATGAAGGCTTGACATGGGTTTCTATAGCTCAGTGGCAGAGCACTGGTCTCGTAAATCAGGGGTCGTGAGTTCAAACCTCATTGGGACAAACAGTGTTTTGAAGAAACACTCAATTCAACGAAGATAATAATCAGTTAAACGGATGTTCAGACGGAGAGGTGGGTGCTTGGGTGGGCAGTAAACAATTACGAACCCAATGAGAATATATCAATTTTAAAGAGTAAATTGAATATTTATAACTTTCGAAAATTCTATCAAAAGGTGTCTATGAAACGTTGCGCAGTTGCTATGACCTGTCGCTCATACACGTCACTGAAACTTGAGAAACAAATAGCGCTTACACACCTAATTTTACTTGAAACCTGTATTATAAGTAATTGACTAACGTCTCTTGCAGAAATATCGTATTCAGAATGGATCTCCATAGAACTTGATATCCTGTGATAGAGACTTCATTACTTTGGCTTCGCATAAATTATGACAGCGGGTGACCGATCCTCACACTTCCTATTTCGTCATTCTACAGGTGAAACGATTTCAAATTACTCCCCAAAACACAACCCCCGTAACTTGAAACCGAGTTCAGATTACCGGGGGAGGGGGGTAGGATGAAACCGGTTTCAAGTTTCCCTCGGGGGTAAAATTGAAATCGGCTTCACCCTACCCACAACGTGTTCAAGTTACCCCTCAAAACATTTATTTAATTGCGTCCATTTATATAGTTATTTCATGCATTAAACTAAAATAATCAGATAACAAAACAAAATATTATTCACAGTAATAAGTTATTACTAAATAAAGGTAGAAAATGAGACACAGTTTGCATTTATCTATTCAGTCTAATCGTTGCTACAAATAGCGTGTACGGAAACGTTAATGTTTGTCGTTTTAAAACCACTCTCTGCGTATTTACAAATCATTTAGATCTGTTAATACATCCAAATTCCATTTCTCAAGCGTTATATTCAGAAATCCAGCCTTTATTTCAAATGTAAAAGAACATTCATCAGCCTAAATATACCATTTTGTGCAGAAATGAATGCTGAATCCATTGGATAACCTTATGTTATCTCAAACCAAACCCCAAATCCAGGGAGTGGTAACCACCCTTCCTTGGTAGTCAGTGTTGCAAAAAAGCTGGGTAGTCTGAGGGTTAAACGTCATCCTTTGACAGCAAAAACGGAGAAAGCCGAGGAAACGAGTAAAGCCATACGTAAACATTTTATATAACCGGACGAAATAGGTTTTTAATGATGTGTAATTTGACTACTCATACTAGTGAGAACTGCGTCAACTGTGAGTGAAGAACATGCTTTCAATGTCCCTACAAAGGACGAGAAGGATAGAAGGTTAAACAAAGGTAAGGTAAGGTAGGCTGGGCTACTGACACATTCTATAAGCACTTAAAAACTGTTCTGTTTGTCCGTACTGGAGTCGGGAGCGATTCTTAGTAGTTTCCTTGAAGAGGCGCTATATAAATACTCGAATGAATGAATGTAAGCTATGGAATATCTACTGCACAAAAACAGAGGCGCGTGTAACAGTATATGCTACTCGAAGCGTAATGGAAATCGTCTTAACAGTATCGACCTAAAGACAGAAAAAGATCGACGACTAGCGACACCTGTCGTCAATTTACAGATAGCATTATTCTTATTGCGTTCTTCTTATACATACACATGTGCCTCGTTCTGATCGATCGTCTGACAGACATTCTTCAGTGCACTCGATATCTGCATACCGAGAGCGAGGCATTAAACACTTTGATAGCTTCATCTTATTAGTATATTGTGTCGCTAAAAACAGTCAATTAACGTAGCAGGCAGCATCAGGAGAATATATCGTGTGTTTAGAGTGCAATCATGGTTCTAACTCCAATGCTTATAGCCATGGAGTTAGAACCATTGCACTCTAAACACACGATATATCTCTATATATACACACACGGATATGATCCGTAGCCACAACAGCCTCATTGGCTGCAAAATACGTTGGACAATGCAACAAACACTAAGATTCATCACACCTCTTTTATTCTCAAAGTTCTGCAATAAGTAATCTTGACCGCATTCGTTTTTCATTCAATGTAAGTATACAATGACGGCCCGCCAGTTGGATCGCCTAGTTCCATGTCATGTCCATTGTCCATGCATTTCAAGTATTCACAGAGTCGTCCAGTGGCGGCGCCAGGATTTCAGCTTTTTTGGGGGGGGAGGCTGAATCCTCGCAGAGGAATTTCTGATGACCTTTTTTAGTCATTGGTCGAAATCTCACGGAAAAGTTCCATTTTCATCCGCCGAAAATTCAGATTTACATGTGAAAAACCCGTCTAGCCTTTTTAGTGAGGGGGGCTTAGCCCCCGGTTGTCCTTGTTTTGGGGGCTTAGCCCCCATAGCCACCCTGTCGCCGCCACTGACGGTTTCCGGTCAGTTTGTCCTTGGTTTGCATCTTCGGCGTCTTCCCTCCAGAGTCCAGTTCATCAATTGTCTGACTTTTTCGATGAGGATCACATGACCCATCCATTTCAATCTTCTCTTTCTGATGATGTTCTCCATGGCCTTCTGACATCTTTCGGTCCCCAGATACGTTAGCGTCGATCTCAACTGTTGTGTCAGCTATTCACCAAAAAGTTTTATCCGGATGGATCTACATTTTAAAAATACAAAGATAATTATTTGAAAAAGGTGTTTAATGGTCTAGTGCATTTTCCTATAGCTACGTGAACGTCTCTCTCAACCTAAATGCATAATTTCACTGAGTCATCCGGTCTAAGACTCAGCCGGTGTCTCTGGATATTCAATGCCTCATTAAAGCTATCCGTGGGAGGAATATACCGGGTACAGAATATATGGTAGAATAAACCATTCTATTCAAATTATTAAAAATGCGTATAATTGACTTGTTGATGCTATAATCAGACGGCCGTCAAACCCTTCGTTTATCTGCTATAACTGTGAAACTTCTGGTTCACCTTACAAGTCGCATAAACTATGCAGCGTCGTGCATCCTGGGTTGTAAGCCTTTCGTGCATCTGGATTGGACATCCGTTGTGATTAAACAGCGATTGCATTTAACACTTATTTTTGCAAATCATTATAACCGGTGTTTAATTATATAATGTATAATGGAAGGCAGAGCAATCGATGTCGACCTCAGCTTTTCTGTTGTAGCGTCACTGACACTCTCAGAGTACACACTGTGGAGATTTAACTACACCAGCGATCAAAATTTCAGTTCTTGTATTAAAGGCTATCAAACAGTGCCGCCCGTCGTTAGAAGCTCAGCTCGAACGAAGACTCGATCGATTTAAATACCAGTAAGGCGCAAGTTGATCAGTTGATTCATGTTTATAGTTTAGTATTTTTTAGACTTCTACTAGTATGACAACGTATTTGAGTATAGGATTTGATTTTAGTTTTGATCGCTGATTGTATATTATATATTAGTATATTTTTAGTGCAATTACCAATTAAACAATTAAAGTACTAACACAATATTTTTATTTTTGCCTGCGCCGTTTTGCCCTGCGCCATTCTGTTATCGCGCCATTTTGTTGCCGCGCCGTTCTATATACATGATGTATGCGCCGTTTTGTCAGCGCACCCTATAGATCACCACAGCTAAATGCCAATTAGAATTGGATGAATACCGTTTGGAAATATGCTAGGAAAATAAATATTGGCTGTACAACAGACATAGCCAATATTCAAAAACTATTGGATATGGCCAGACATTATGGCAACATCGATAGGCCTGCGTCCGCTAATATAAGATGAATGATACATTTCACATCGTTCTTAAACATTTATTAGTTTTTATGACAAATTACCAATTTCGCATAACTCAACATGCTTGTGCAGCTGCACTGAATGAGTAAACCTCAATGTAAGTAGACTATTTTGTGCTGATTTTTTACAGCCTCTGAATTATGCCGTGCACTTTGAGTATTTGTTCATAGATGACTTTTGCTTGATAATTATGTTGTTAATATTTTCTGTCTTACACTTATAAATATTGGATGCATGGTCACCTAACTGAATTTTTACAATGGCCATTAAAAATTTTATTGATAAAAGGCCTATTAGGCTAATTTGTGTGAAATATTTCTCGACGGTTATCTGCAGTTAATTTTTCTAGACTGGTTTTATTATGAAGTAACTAATGAATGAAGCCACTGAACGCAAACGGCAGGTCTACTGTACATAATTCGTATAATCGTATCAGGGATTGTTTGCATAAGTTACTATAAAACTAAATGACTATCTTATGTGATAGGCCTACCTACAGACCTCATGGTGAATGCTTGAATGATTTCTGTATTGGATTTGAACAACTATAATTATATACTATCTGAAATTGTAATGTACATGGATCCGATTTGACCAGGGACTATGACAACAGAGGCCGTTACCCTGGACAGAAATTTGCTCGGCATATTACAGCACTTAAGAGCTTTCTTCTTTCGAAGTTTTTTTTGTTTTTTGTAATGTACAGAAGATTATACATGTACAACTATATATACTATCTGAAGTGTAATCAGAAATAAAAAGTCATGTTAAAAATCACTGGAAACTGCAAAGGTAGCCTAATAGGGGCCTACCAATATTTATAAAAAGGACGAAAGAGACAACCTTATTAATTTTCTTCCGATATCTATCGTTCATTACTTTTCAACAAATCTGAGAAAGTAATGTACAGTAGACACGAATTTGCTACGAAGCCGACATCAAGCGCAGTCAACGGTCCCAACCTCAATTTCCTCAAATCCGGACGATTCTGATGATAATGACTCACAATGAGATGTCACTACTTCTGTTTTGCGAGTTCGTTACTTTTTTGTTTCTGTGTACAGTCAGCGACAGTAATGTAATGTGAACTGGAGTACTGAACACTCACTCAATGAAGTTTAAATTGAAACAATGTGCAATAAAAATAATATTTTGTGTCGTTTAGTGTTACTTCTATTATTTTGTACAACACTCAACATTGGCGTGGCACTAGGAGGCTAGGAGCCGGATACGTGATGGTAACCGGATGAACATTTTGTGTTTCCTCTTTTTCATCTGAGCACTTAAGGTAACCCTAATTTCATGCGACTTGTCGATATTGACAAGCTTCAAAGTAGGCCAGGTAAAATTTCGTCGAAGTATTCATTGCAGTGATGAATGTCACTCTATGTATTGCCTTCTGGCTCGTGTCTAATTTTGATGATTTACTTCTACCTGCTCTTTGTTCTGCTCTTCCTGAGTATCGTTGATTTGAAACAGGTTTTCAGCTGTCCTTTATTTCTGATTTATTGATCCCAATAATGGCCGTAAACCCTAACTCGACATTCGCTCACTTCGCTGCACTGACGAATTTCACTCTAGAAATTGCCTTCCGGCGTGTGTCTAATTTTGATGATTTACTTCTACATGCTCTTTGTTCTGTTCTTCCTGAGTATCGTTGATTTGAAATAGGTCTAGAGCTGTCCTTTATGTTCTGATTTATTGATAAATCAGAAATTTTCAGAGTAACTCGACATTCGCTCACTTCGCTGCATTGACGAATAATATTATTTCACTCAAGAAATTGCCTTTCGGCGTGTTTCTAATTTTGATGAATTACTTCTTCCTGCTCTTTGTTCTGTTCTTCCTGCGTTCGCTGATTTGAAATGCAGCTGTCTCTGGTATTCTAATTTATTTATTCCAATAATGGCCATAAACCATAACTCGACATTCGGTCGCTTCGCTATAAATAGCGCTGGATTGCGTACAACATAAAATCAGTTTATTTCGGCCATTGGTTGAAGAAGAATTGGAACACTCGAAGCATAATTTGGTAAGTCTATTTTGTTGATTGTTGCATTGGATGTATGGTGTTCTGTACTTTACTATGATAGTGGGATAAACATAGGTGATGCATGGTGAGCATGTTGAATTCTTTTATGTTGTTTGAGCATGTTGAAAACTGATCATTATATATATATATATATATATAATATTTATTATTTTATGCAATGTAAATGTAAATTACTGGAATTTATTTTTCAACCATGGTTGAGGATATGAAAAATTTAAATGTATACATAGCAGTTTGATATCAGAGTAAATATGTATTGAACAATTGCTGTTAGAGTTACAGTTGAAAATAGTGTTGTCACTATGTTGTGGGGGATATAATTGTCACATTGTCTCATTCAGACACCAGTTGTTTTGATGGTGTTATTAGGATGCTAGAAATCTATTTTCATGCATTGTATATTTTTTGTATTGTAGTAAACGGATATTGATATTGATGTCATAAGACGACGTTAAACTGTGGACTACTAATTGTAATTGTAATTGTAATCAGACATTTATATAGCGCCACTTCAAGAGAACTCCTCAGAGGCGCTCCCGACCTGACACCAAACCACAATCAAAGAGAATGGTTTTCAAACGCTTGCGGAAAAGGGGCAAAGAAAGACAAAGAAGTTCATTTCGGAGACTAATAGGTAACTTATTCCAGAAAGACGGACCAACCATAGCAAAGCTTCTATGTAGCACTGTGGAAGATTGAGCCCTAGGGACAACCAGGTCACCATGCGTAGCAGAACGAAGGAATCTACGGCCTGGGATGGACTACTACTACTACTGCTGCTGCTGCTGCTGCTGCTGCTGCTCCTGCTGCTGCTCCTGCTCTGCTGCTGATGCTGCTGCTGCTGCTGCTGCTGATGATGATGATGATGATGATGATGATGATGATGATGATGATGATGATGATGATGATGATGATGATGATGATGATGATGATGATGATGATGATGATGATGATGATGATGATGATGATGATGATGATGATGATGATGATGATGACAGTTGTAGGCCTACAGAAGAATAAAATGTAAAAAAGGAAAAGGATATTGGAAAAATCATCTGAATTTCAAAAAACAAAGATGATGACTGTTTCTGTTTAATATGCAATGAAGTATATTTGCCCGATGACAGTTCCATTAAGCCCAGCTAATGTTGATGGACCAGCTAATTGTGTGCATTTACATGTAGCTGTTGCATCTACCGCTGCAAAAAGTGAAAAGGCTATAATAGGCCTATCAGTTTCAAGTTTTAGGTTAGATATAGGACTAACTCAAAAAATAATAACAAACTATTATGCAGTACCGTCGGCTTCTAAGGTCTACCGTAACGTGTCATACGTCGAAATCAAAGTAGGTTCACCTATTAATTATAGGTCTATGTTAGAAATGTTTTATGTGTTGTGATGAAACAGTAGATATAAGCTTAAATTTGCTTAATTGATTGATTTTTTCTCTTGATTTGGAAAAGTAACAAAACATTTGGACCAAAAATTTCCAGACAATTATGTCCCTAAAATTAATTTGAATCTATTTAAGTTTCTTTATTTAGTGATATTGTAGCATACGTGTAGATGTTTATGTTGACAAAAACTGAACATCAGATATTAATGTGTTTTGCCCTCTACACCCAGTTTTTCCTTAATTGGGGCGTTTTGCCCCGATATCCCATGCACTGTTAACGAGTTGCCTAAGCGGCACTGGATAATAATTATCATATGACATTGAATCTTTCAATACACAATATCGACATTATGTGCAAGTTGTGCGTATCTGCTTCAAGCCCATGGGCGGAGACTTAGGGGGGATCAGCGGGGGGACGGTCCCGTTTAAAGTTTATGGTGGGGGACGGAGGTGCTCATATGCCCTCAATATTTCAGAAATATCATCATGAATTTCTACAGTGTTATCCACTGTTTATCCCTAATGATCAAATTTGCTAGGATGACAGCCTAAATGCTATCATCACAGTTTGAAAATTGAAAATATTTTAAAAAATTGGAGGGGCTTTATTGAAGCCTTAAGCCATGTAACTGAGCACTGAAATTATGAAAAGCTTGGTGATGATGACAGTTAGAAAAGCTACGATTAGTGTGGAAATCCAAACAATTGGGATGCGACACTCTTAAGAATTATACCATGACCAAACTACAATTAACATGTGGAAATTCAGAAAATCTAAACGATGTCGAGGTGACATTCATAAAAGTCTTAAGCCATGCCCTTGAGCAATAAAATAATGAGAAATTTTGCTGAGATCACATCCTAATATGTTTCTATTACAGTTTTGAAATTTTTAAAAAACATCAAACAATGAAGAGGAAACTTTGAAGTCTTAAATTAGGATTATTAGCACTCAAATGATGAGCAATGGTTTAGTTAAAATGACAGCCCAAAATGTTGCAATTGCAGTATGTAGATTAAAAAATGTTCGACATGGGCGACACTTTGAAGTGCTAGACCAAAGTATTTAGCGCTGAAATGATGAGCAATTTAGTTTAAATGACAGCCTAAAGTGGTACAATTGCAGCATGAAAAATTTAAAAAAACATTCGACATTTAAGAAGATGGCACAAAACCCCTTTTCCTGCTCGGCGATCGTTTTTCGGTCGTTAGTCCGTCCCCACGAAATTTCGGACCAAGTCTCCGCCTATATCTTCAGCAGTATTTGCAGTTTAACGTCACTGTGTGGCAAAAAAGACCATTATCGACGGCCTCCTCCTTTATCCAGGCTTTGGACTGGTACTGGCACTGGCACTGGCAGAGTGCAACCAGTGGCGGAGCAGTTAGGTTTATTGCATTGGATGCAAAAATAATTGTCTTTTACAGGAACAATGAACGTGATTTGGATTTTGATTCTCGTCTGTATTCTGAACAACGTCGTCTTTGCAGGTGAGTCAGAAGAGTTTGTGCAACGCAAACACAATAAAGCACCTCCATCTACAAAGCAGATTAGTCGGGTCAATCTACGACATGACCCAAAAATATTTGCAAGAAAGCGTTTTATGACGATTTTCCGTTGTCATAGGTCTGGTGATGAACATACTAAAAGCTACAAGAAATCGGACCACGGCAAGTGGTCCAATTTTGGCGGGAAAAAAGATGGCCGCCAATTGGACAAGGCATGGAATCTGGACATGGTACTGTTGGAAGAAAATCATGTAATAATTTGCAAACATGCTTTTATAGACTAATTTGACCCTCCTGAAAACGAAAATCGTGGTCAGAAAGCTTAATTTTTAGCGGTTGCATGGGAAAACAAGATGGCGGCCAAAATGGTGGCCTATTATTGCTTCAAAAGGTTGTATAGTCGGGTCAATCTACGAAATGATCCCCGTCATAAAACGCTTTCTTGCAATTTTTCTGGGGTTCACCGAAGTTGTTTCGTAGATTGACCCGACTAAGATGGCACTTTTCAACATGCAAGAAACACTACAACTCCAATGCATTCCAATGAACCAACAAAATTATGTCATGTCTGGCAAGGGCGGTCACCACCACCAGCACCACCATCAACACCACCACCTGGGGATGGAAGAGATCAACACGAAGGACCTAGCGCAGAAGACGAGCAGTGAGCTGAAGAGTTACAGCAGCCCCTCATACTATCGATTCAGACTGAACCCCTGAAACATCGCTGTGCAAACCGTGGTTTCTACTATAAGGTGATTTGCGTTTGGAATGCAGAAAATAGTTCAACAACTTCCATCTCAAGGTGGTGGTGGTGCTGGTGGTGGTGACCGCCCTTGCCCGACAGTCGTTCGAGGCCACCCGTGGGAGATGATCGTTCTCTTAGCGTTTCTTTTGCCAGACGAATGCTGGCAATGCGAGGGGAGAATAGAGCAAAGAGAAGAGGTTCGTAGTGTGCGGGTAGGGACTGGACGACGGCTGGAGGACACGCGACGACGACGATGGAACAGCGGGTGGTAGGGGCAGCCTCCCTCGGGTGTACGGTTCGTAGGGGTGCGCTGATTGATGCGCCATGGATAGCAAACTCTTGTCCCGTTTGAGTGTTCCCGGCAGGTGCCCGTAGGCCTGGCTTCTGTTGAGAGACGATGCTGGAATGAACCCCCTTCAGCGCCGTTTGATGTCAGGCTGTGATGGAGATGATGCTGATGTTAATGTGGATGGGTTGGCGGAGGATGGGATTGCGCAAGATGGATTCCATACGCATTCTACCCCATTCCACTTCTCGTCCGCCTCCGCTACAGAAAGATCCATCCATTTCCGAGGCATGTTTCCATTGCATACATCACTTCACTTTTAGCAATTTCAACATTCTGGCCGCCATTTTCCCGCCATTTTGGTTTTCTTCTATTGCTACATGCGTGTCTTTGATTCCATTGCATACCTAGAACTTATACATCTTAATTTAAATTACAAAATCGTGTTCATATCACATACAATACCCGACTTACAGCCTTTTAAGCAATAGGTCGCCATTTTGGCCGCCATCTTGTTTTTCCATGCAACCGCTAAAAATCAAGCTTGCTAACCACGATTTTCGTTCTCAGGAGGGTCGAATTAGTCTAGAAAAGCATGTTAGCAAATTATTACATGATTTGCTCCTAACTGTATCATTTCCAGATTCCATGCCTAGTCCAATTGGCGGCCCTCTTTTTCCCGCCAAAATTAGACCACTTGCTGTGGTCCTATTTTGGGAAACTTTTCGTATGTTAAACACCAGACCCAATATACCAGAAAATCATCATAAAACGCCTTCTTACAATTTTGCGGATCATTACGTAGATTGACCCGACTATACAACCTTTTGAATCAATTATAGGCCGCCATTTTGGCCGCCATCTTGTTTTCCCATGCAAACGCTAAAACTTAAGCTTGCTTACCACGATTTCCGTTCTCAGGAAGGTCGAATTAGTCTAGAAAAGCATGTTAGCAAATTATTACATGATTTGCTCCTAACTGTATCATTTCCAGATTCCATGCCTTGTCCAATTGGCAGCCATCTTTTCCCCGCCAAAATTAGCCCACTTGCCGTGGTGCGATTTTTGGAAACTTTTAGTATGTTCATCACCAGACCCAAATATATCATAAAATCATCATAAAACACTTTCTTGCAATTTGTTCCGGGTCATGTCGCAAATTGACCCGACTATTCTGTCCAACATTCCTTAGGACGTTAGGACTCGATGTCATGTGTAGAAACACACATTGCACGCATGCACATAATTATGAGAAAGGCATGGAAATTGAAAATTATGATTTTTCATTCACTCATTCAATCATTATTCACTATGAAGACTTACAGACAGCCCCTTCTAGGTGTGCTATTCAGGAGAATGCATGTATGACATTGTATGTATGCATGTGTGTATGTATGTATGTATGTATGTATGTATGTATGTATGTATGTATGTATGTATGTATGTATGTGTGTATGTATGTATGTATGTATGTATGTATGTATGTATGTATGTATGTATGTATGTATGTATGTATGTATGTATGTATGTATGTATGTACGTATGTATGTATGTATGTATGTATGTATGTATGTATGTATGTATGTATGTATGTATGTATGTATGTATGTATGATATTGTATATAATTATGTATGTATGTATGTATGTATGTATGTATGTATGTATGTATGTATGTATGTATGTATGTATGTATGAATGTATGTATGTATGAATGTATGTATGTATGTATGTATGTATGTATGTATGTATGTATGTATGTTTGTATGTATGTATGTATGTATGTATGTATGTATGTATGTATGTATGTATGTATGTATGTATGTATGTATGTATGTATGTATGATATTGTATATAATTATGTATGATATTGTATATAATTATGTATGTATGTATGTATGTATGTATGTATGTATGTATGTATGTATGAATGTATGTATGTATGTATGTATGTATGTATGTATGTATGTATGTATGTATGTATGTATGTATGTATGTATGTATGTATGTATGTATGTATGTATGTATGTATGTATGTATGTATGTATGTATGTATGTATGTATGTATGTATGTATGTATGTATGTATGTTTGTATGTATGTATGTATATGTCCTTTTTATAGCGCCCTTTCGATAAAGAACTTCACAGAAGCGATCTAGAATACTGTAGCGCGGACATTAAATTGGGAATTTCACGACGAAACGTTGAGCAACTGTGAGTAAAGGACCTGCTGAAGGTCCCTGCGAGGCGACTTGAGATGGATTCGAACCCTCAACTCCCGGCTGCAAGGCCACGAACAAAGCCAATACACCACCGCGCCCTACAATCCTGGATATTTATATATCCTGGTTCTTTCAATTCAAAACAATATTCTCTTCTAGTCTACTTGAACCTATTATAGAACTTCATCGTTTCTCTTGTAGTTTCGATCTTAACGTGCATTGATTAACTTGTAGAGCACAAGCAAATATGACATAAAATGCATTGCATGACCTGTGTAACAGTTGTTCTGTTTTCTGGTAGACGATCAGCTTATGAACCGCAAGGAGAAGAAGGCTTGTACGTTTCCAGAAGAGTTCGTATACTAAATTCCTTATTCGTCGTAAATCATCAGTAGCTCGGCAGTTTCTACTTTCTATGAATCTAGGGTTATAATTATTATTGTCGTCGATGGAGCGAAGAAATTATCTACGCTGTCCTCGTTGATTCTTCTTTCTTCAACTTCATGCCAACGTTTAACATGCCGCCGCCGACGACACTCTCAAGTCGGCGCTAAGCTCTGTCTTCAATTCCATTGCTGTTGTCAGTCCATGTGATGTCTTAAGTATATCAAGCGTGTATCCTTTCCTTTCGAATCAGGCAATGATCGTCTATTGCGTGGTTTTTTTCCAGAAATCATTCTCTCCTCATAATTAGTTGGCTGTTGCCATGTGCTTTCTGATAGTTTGAGGTTTTTATTGATTGATAATATCCAAACGCTGATAGCAGAGTTGATTGAGAAAGTATTGACTCAGCCTCCGGTCTCATGTCATCGCTTCTTATTTTTTATATATTTTTTTATACTAGCTGTACCCGGACACGCGTTGCTGTGGCTGAAAAGACTGTCCACCCCTACCTCACTACGTCCCTCCCCTTTCCCCTCCCTCATCTCCCCTTTCCCTCCCCTCGCCTTTCTCTGAAACCAAGGTCAACCGCCGCCCTATATACATGTAGGTGTGATAAAGACCGGCTCTGGGCATTGATGGGACCCACGTTCTCAAGTGCTATGTAGGGCTGACTGGGATTTCAGCATTATATTTTGCTTTCTCTCTGGTGGCTACCATTTCGGCTGCTGCTCATGGAAGTCAGATGGATACACGAGCCAGTACACATTGTGAACACTCGTAGCATCCCAAGCCACGTATTTCTCACTTGACCACGGGATAAACGTTGCTCCAGCTGGCTTCTTGTCATCAGTACGGCACGGACGTGCTGGTTCCTTGGTGTTCGGATTATCGCATAGACGGAGACTTGGTCCGAACTTTGAGGGAACGGACGAGCGGCCGAGGAACGATCAATATCAATATTAACATTAAAACTGCGAAAACAATGGTCAATGCTATATACGGTTACATTATCATCATCAGAATGACAATTAATATTGTTCATTATTACTATTATTTGAACTTTTATATTTTTTTAAATTTTACTCTTATTAGTAGGCCAGTTAAAGTGATGTGGTAGTTGTTGCCAACGCATGCTGTCAATCTGGTCAATGTAGTGATAGCATATAGTAGTAGGTATAGCAGCAATAATAGCAGTATTTGTAGCATTTGTAGCAGTGGTAGTAGTAGCAACACTTGCAGCAGTAGTAGTAGTAATGGTTGCAGTCGTTGTAGTAGCTCGTTCATTCTTAGTTGTGTAGTAAAGACTTTACAGTCTACGTAATAACTTTGTGTCACAGTGTAACTGCGGAGCAATGCATAATATCGAACGCCTTTGCTTAACCGATATTGCTTGTTTTATAGCATGCAGGATTGCAAAGATCAATCGGAGATTATGCAAGCAATGGACAAATACATGAAAGAATATGTGGCCAGACTGGCCTGCTCTGGTAAGCCTTGCCAATTTTGGGATCCCAACAGTTGTTGTGCCGGACATGTCTGTGGTGGGTGCATCTATTGGTCGCAAACTCCGTTCAACTGCCACTGCTCTTGAAGTACGAGTGACCTCGCGTAACACAATTAAAGAAAAGTTTCGACTTGCTTCAGTTGAAAATTGACATTTCCTATTGGAAATAAACAAACCGCATCCGAAATTCTTTATCTTGTTCATATATATATATATATATATATATATATATATATATATATATATATATATATATATATATATATATATTAATACAACATAAAATGTTTTAGCCATCATTGTCGTCAGCCTTCTCAATGTCAACACAGAATTGACGTGTTCAAGGCACACTCGCATTGCAAATCATGGCTCATAAAATCAACATGTATAATTTTTTTCTACGAAAAAATGCAATTTCCTTTAAATATGCAACAAAATAAAAAAAAACAACTGTTCGTTCAAATTACCTGAAATTGTGGTAAAGTGTCACCGTCATGCTCTTCTCGGCCTTGTAATTGGCTCGACCAGAGTACTACCAGCGGCAGAGTTAATATGTAATTGTGAATTTATCCCAGGTTTTAGTGTTATGCTCGTAAGATTAATAAAACATGGGCAAACAAATTGTGTGTTTTTTCGACTAGTCGTTTTTCTATTGAAAATCGCAATAAAATTATGTAAGTCTTTGTGGTGATGCCAGTCTTAGTCATGAAGAGATGAGGAGGGCGACGTTGTCATCTTGTTATCACACAGTGTCACCAAACAGATTCTAACCATTCAAGACAAACATTGATAAAATCGCGTTAAACTATGTGAATTTAGACACCTTTATTAGATCTTGTCCATTTTTATATTTAAAGAGAGCTCTCTTTATGATGGCAACTTCGACAGTGAACCTTCATAAACATGGGCACACTATTCAAATGCGCAAATGAATATAATTGTTCAGCTGAACTCTGGTGAAACTCAGTCAATGTTCGCAATATTATGACATTGCCAGTACCAAGCCTGAACGATTGAGGAGGGCGACTCTAACCATCTTTGTATCGCTAAACTGAAACAAGTAACCAACAGAGACCAAGCAATGGACGTGGTTGAGAAATTAAGTTATAATAGGCAATGAGAAATTATGGGACGTAATATGCAAAAGAAAGCATCAGTATCACACGGCATGGTACATAGCATCGGACGAGTTAATCTTTGGAGCATGCATGCTTCTCCTGCATGGTATGGTTTTGCTTATGCTGCACAGCGAACGCGTATTCACTCAATAACACGAAGAACGGATGGATGGAGATCCAATTGACCAGGGTCTATGCCAACAGAGGCCGTTACCCTGGAAAGAAATTTGCTCGGCATATTACAGCACTTAAGAGCAAGGTACTAGACCAGTTATTTTTAAAAATTATGAGCAGCAGAGCTTTAAAGTTATTTTTGAGATGTTTCTCAAGCATTCGACTTTCTTAAGGCAGTTATTCTGTTGTTCTATTTATAAATAGTGTTTTTTCCTTGCACTATGAATCTAGGACCAGGAATATAAATCTGTTTGTTGTCCACTTTTACAAGTTACAGCATGATTTGTCTAAGTTCAGTGAGAAAAATAACGGTCTTTTGGATAAATTATTGTAATTAATTTTGTGCAACAAGAAGCTTATATAATTATTTATAATCATATTTTAAAGGTGTTTAATAAGCATCATTTAAGTGCACGCAACACAATAGGACAGTTCTGGAATTTCATCGAATGACACTTTTTTCATGTGTACCTGTGCAGCGTCACTCTTAATTATACAATTCAAATTAACGATAATATTTCACGGTTGCTATTGCGATAGATGCATGCGCACATAAATGAAAGCAGACATACACACATGCATAGAATCCATGCTTAAAGCAGCAATGAGTGCCAATGACTTAAGTAATCACGCTCTAGTAATAATCATGCATGCACAGTCATTTCGAAGACATCTCCAAAGAGAGGCGCTAAATGATCGATACGATGCATTACGAATTCTTCAGCAGAACAGAAAGCAACCACTTCAAAGCGATGAAGACAGCAGTGTCTCCAACCTGCTGTTTATCTCAATCAGATATTCTTCTTTGATAACCTGGTCTTGGAGTTTGTCGAGGTTATAGAAAGTCTTGGGTTCTTTGGTGTCGTTGTCTTTACGGATCCGCAGCCGCAGGTTGATTCCCACTAAATTATGGTCTGAGCCACAGTCAGCCCCAGGGTACGCTCTCGAATTCAGGACACACTTCCGGAATCTTCTCGACACCATGATGTAGTCAATCTGGTTTTTAGTGAGCCCGTCCGGTGAACACCACGTGTATATTCTCCGCTTATTGTGTTTGAATAGCGTGTTTGTGATAACCAAATTGTTGTCCAAGCAGAAGTCGATCAGCGCCTCACCGGCCTCATTTGTGTCACCCAGTCCGAAACAACCGCCCACATCCTCATTTATCCAACCTGTGCACCTTACAATAGATTAAATCAACCTTTAAACCTTTTATCCGCTCATTCGGTTGCCTTTCGGCCTGATCAGGGTTGAGTAAACACAACCCACACCCCCAAATAAAACCCCGACTACGGCTTGGGTGAAGAGGAATGTCCCTTGCCTTGGAGCCGAAAGTTTTCGGATTCGAATCTACCTCAAGCCGCCGGGTAGGTATCCTGAGCAAGTCATTCACTCGTAACTGCTCATGCGCTCCGGCCTGGAACTCAGTTTCAGTGTCCGCGCTGTCGCCGAGAGAGCAATAATTTTTATAGAGCACTATAACAAGTGCTTATACATACATGCAGGCTGTGTTTCGTTAAATTATGTTTCCGTCCATTCATCATTTAATTCCGCCAATGGATGCGCCTTGCCGGTGCCATTCCAACACCTGGATCTAGGAGAGTGAGTTAATGATCCGTGTGTTCGCATTGTGGTTATGCGGAAACTACTGTATTAACAACACTTTGCCACTGTCTGCGCTATGATTGTGTCACGCTCTAACCTCGAAAATATTCAATTCAATTCAATTCATTTATTGTAACCAACCAATGCAACCATCAACCTACACAATAGACATAGTATAACATGCTTCACATAATCGGATGGCAACAAGGAAGGCCCTAAGGGATGAATATCCCGCTAACATGGACACCTAATTACATATGCAATTTTAACAGATGGCTAGACGGTTGACATAATGAATTGAACAATAGGCTAAAAGAACAGCATGAGATGACAATTAATGTAGTAAACTTAACTAAAGAACGCAAAACAAACACAACAAATAAAATAAAATAAAATAAAATAAAATAAAATAGAGAAGGGAGACGATAAAAAATTAAATAAACAAGCAATTATGCGGAAATTAAAATTGTGGGAAATGTCGCAACTGAAGAAATAAATGATATTCCGAACAGATTTTCAACTTAGGAAATTGATGATTATTCTTATATTAAAATTGTAGCACAATTATAATAGACAACGGGGACTTATAAAATACCTTTAATACCGTTATAATGTTATAATCTATGTTATATAATAAACAGGAGCCCTGCCAGGAAAATCTACTTGCTGCACTCTGATAGTAAGCTACCACCAGTCCTAAACCTGGTTAAATCAGGTGGACCTTGAAATGATTTTTTTATCATACAGTGACGTTAAACTGGAATCACTACGACTACCGACGGAATTGGAATCAGATGGTTAACAGTCTTCGAAAGCAAAAACACCATTATTTTCTCAATAACCAACGAACGGAAATAATTTTTAATTTGCATCATACAAATCATTTGAAGGCAAAATATCATAAGTGTAAGATGGATGGATCCGATTTGACCAGGGTCTATGACAACAGAGGCCGTTACCCTGGGCAGAAATTTGCTCGACATATTACAGCACTTAAGAGATTTTGAGTGTTACCTCAGATTTTTAGACTTCGATTGCCTTGTTTTGTAGTTTTTGCTTTTCGTTGCTTTACGTGGGTTGCATAGCAACAGTTTAACGACATCTCGCGGCAGGAAAGATTGTGAAAAGTTAAGTCGCCATTATTTGAAACTCTTAAAGTTCCTAATCCGATGGAATAGTATTGCGTGGTCGATGATAGCAGAAATGATTTATATATTACCACAGGTTTGGAAGTTTGGAGGAACTGAGATACGCGACGGAAGATCGTAATACGTGAAGAAGGTTGGCGGTCGCAAGGGTTCAGAGAATCGACTGCACAAGGTGACAGGTAAAACTGTCCATTGCTAATGGTCTTGTGGAGTTACTTGACAGTCACTGTACTGTGAGTACTGAACTTACTTCCAACTCTAAATTTAGAATGACTGGATGAAAATTCTTTCTGCACAATATAATTTTTAAAGTGCTTAGTTGTTTAATAAAAGAAGTCTAATATTAACTGTTCGTACTCGTCCCGTAAGTTACTATTTTGCAAAGTTTACGAGTGCAACGTGCCCGAATTAAATTACTAACATGATTTTTACTCGTTTTTACTCTTAGAATAAATAATATTGAAAACAGAACATTCATATTTCATGTTTAAGGTGTTAAGGCTACTAATAGGGCCTATAAAATTGACAAAAGTGAACTGGTTTCGGGATAACTGAAATATCGGTTAGCCTCTGTAATAATTCTAGCGAGACCTTCTTGCATTTTACGGGTGTATAAAAAGGTATAACTTTATTCCCATTATAATAATACTGCAACATTGTAGGAGCTGAGATATTGTCGACCTCAGAGGAGGAGCTGGAGACTGATGTAGTCTTCTTCACAAATGTTCGTAACCTGGCTGTTACTCTAGACAATTATACTCTTTCTTTCTCTACACATATCTCTAATCTTTCTCGGTCTAGCTTCTATCATCTGCGACGCTTACGTGCCATTCGTCGATCTGTCCCCTTGTCGATTTTTTCCTCTATATGGTTCATGCCTTCATCTGTTCTCGTATTGACTACTGCAATTCATTACTCATTGGTGTACAAAAACTTCGCCTCGCATCACTCCAATCGCTTGATTGCTCGCCTCTCTCGCTTCTCTCACATTTCAACTTTAGTGACTGAGCACCTTCACTGGCTTCCTTTGACTGCCCGGATTCAATATAAAATTCTTTTTCTTACCTAGTATAAGATGTTTTTGGGTCAAGCGCCTCGCTACCTTTGTGATCTTATCAGGAAGCCTTTCTTAGCTACCTTTGGACGTCCTCTCCGCTCTTTAGACCGTCATGATCTTCTTGTACCACGATCTCGGACTGCCACAGCCTAATATCACGCCTTTACTGTGGAATGGCATTCCTACTATTATTCGTGCCCAGATTTTATCTGGAGGCTTTACTTTTTCTGCCCGTTGTCCTAAGACTTTTCTTTTTCCAGGAGTTCTTCGCACTGGGAGCGCCTCTGATTAGGTCTACTGTGAGAGGCGCTTTATAAATCCCGAAGTCGAATAGAATTCCACATCTGGCCAAATGAACCTCTCCACTGTCTTGTCTTTAATTGCCACCATTGTGATTGTCTAAGTCTCTAAGAGAGTTCGTGTCTTTCTTCTTCTTCATTATCATTCAGGCATCTTCGATTTCTTAAGCCGATGCCGAACTCTCTTCCGACTTTTAGACACCCACAATTCATGAACTTCCGATTGAATAAAAAAACTTTTCACCGCAATTTCTTATTGAACTAGATCTCCCCTTAAGTAATAACTATTAATAAGGCTCAATAACGACTCCGTCACTGCTCGCACTCTAGCCAAACCTGAAGTGAATAAAGGAGGACGACGACGATTATAATCTTTGCCATCGCACAATGTTGTCAGACTGAAACTATTGCTAGTCAGTAGCTATGAGACGCTGTTTAATGGAAGATATATAATATTATCGTTTATTTAACAACACGGTTGACATTTATCTTAATTAGCATCAATCATAATTACTTGACAGCCTCCAATACAATGCAACGGCGCTAATAGCAGCCTACAAAGCACGTCTATACTACGGCGGATTAGGGCATTGAATATTCATCTGCTTTGATTTCCTTGAAGATCAGAGGCCCGTAGATTCTGAAATCACTGCAACTCAAAACGATTTGCTTACACACCTCAAAAATTGGTTTATTTGTTGCTATAAATAAAGTTCGGTCGCCAAAAGAAGAATGCTCTTAAGTGCTGTAATATGCCGAGCAAATCTCTGTCCAGGGTAACGGCCTCTGTTGTCATAGACCCTGGTCAAATCGGATCCATCCATAACGTCTTGCAATCATATTTTAGGACGATTTTCTTATCTATAACCCAGTGAATAATTTGAGCTACAAATAAGTTAGCTTTAACATTTTACATTGGAAAGTGTCGATTCTTTACTTTACCAATTTAGCATAATCGAAGAATTTCCAAGACGTCAATGATTAATGGCGCTATAAACTTATTATTTATCTTTATCAACTAATCAAGTTATTTGTGATTTTTCGCGGAATTTCGCCAACTTGCAGGTGACGTCACCAATAACTAATATGCAGAGAGCAAACAGTTCAGACTCTCAGAGACTAACAATAGGTCGGATATATACTAGTTAGTAGATGAAGCCTGATAAGCACCCCCACTCCAAAGATGCAATCCAATATGAGATGCACCGTCGGACTTGGTGAACCCCAATAAGTCGCGCAGCAGTACGGTGGATCCTCTCCAACCTCTCAATCCGAACCTGTGGGAGACCAGCAAAGTTGAAAACACTGGTGGTATTTGAAGTTTAACGTCACTGTGTGGTAACAAAGACCATTAGCGACGCCCTTCTCTTTTATTCCGACTTGGAACTGGCAATTGCAGAGTGCAACCAGTTGCGGAGTTAATTAACTATAGAAATTAGCTAAATTAATTTTCAGTTAATTCTTATAATTTTATACAGGTTTTGAGTTCCTGGGAAAAGGGTGTTTAAGATGAATGACATAATTTAGTTCGTTAGTATTGTATTGCTTGTTTGTATGTGCACTTGTTATAGCACCCCTTCAAGCTCTCCCTACTCAGAGGCACTCCCGACTGCAGAACGGTCACTGCATCGGAGTTTCACGCCGAAGCGCTGAGCAATTGTGAGTGAAGGACTTGCCCAAGGTCCTTACGCGGCGAGGTGGATTCGAACCTCGAACCAACCGGCTTCAAGGCAACGACGCCACCACTACACCAGAGCGCCTCACAATTGCATTTAACCCATTTACCGCCAACGTTGCGAAAACGCAACATACTACTTAAAAATTGTGAAAAAATTAACAGAGTCAGAAAACTCCACAAATCCATTTTTTATTACTTAAATGGTGTTTACTAAGTATGATGTTACTAAATATAATATTATTTATTGTCATCTTATATTTTTTGGAATTTCTCAAAATTTGGTCTTTTTGGCGTCTGCTTAGGGGTTTTGTTCAATAATTTTTTTTCTCATTACACGTTAATATTTTCGAGAAGCGAAACTGTCCGATTGGAATACTAATGTGAATAATTAACATCATTTGTTTATTAAATGTTTATCTCAATGTATGCTGAAACCGTAATCTGCGAAATTTTAATGTTGCGTTTTCGCAACATCGGCGGAATGCGCTATGCGAATTATGTTGCGTTTTCGCAACTTCGGCGGAATAGGCTACGCTATACGCTCTATGGCACGTACAATACATGTACGTAGTAACTCATAGAAACTTAGTATAAACTTTCGATTGCTTACACAAAAAGCTACGTGGGGTAACCGGCGTTGCCCAGGAAATTTGGGGTTTCCCCTCTAATCCTCAACCAGCCCCACCAGAATCAACTACGGGGCGGAGTGTCACACCCAGCCTCCACACAGCCCCACCGTCTCTGGAGTATCCGGCGTTGACGCAACTCGGAAAGCTTGGACTATCCCCGCCCTCGTCAATACTCTCTACTCACTACCCAGCCCTCTCCACCCCATCCGGTTTCAGGCTCTCCCCCACCCCCTCCATTTCGTACCCATCCGGCCCCATCCCTACCATCCACGCCTGCCCAGTCCTAACATGCTTCCACCGCTCTGGTGTCAATAGTGTTATTCAGTACATTTAGGTTTGCGACTACTAACACCAACCGCCATCCCCCACCACCCCATCCCACCACACCACCACCCCACCACCCCACCACACCTCACCTCACCAGTCACCACCTACCTACTTCGCTCCCATCCACGCAGTCCCCATCCTCTTCTCTGAAGTAACCGGCGCTACCCATGAAATTTCGAGGTAGAAGTTTTGGTTCACCCAGAAACCCAGTGCTCACCCCAACCCTTGGTGGGCGGGGTGTGTCCTAATGGGCGCGAGGTCACCGTTGGGCACTCGGTCTAGCTGTCAGGTTCAGATTATATGGGAAACTATGGCGAAGATGTGGAAACAGCGATATTTGGGCTATTTTCCGGCCGCCAACCCCCTCCCCCCTACAGGGAGGGGGTAAAAACCAGCCTCTCCACTTGATGGCCCTGGCGGCCCTCTGTTCAGCTGCAAGGTTTCAGGTCAATAGCTGCGAAACTGTGGGCGTACAATCTGGAAAACACATATACATACATAGTCACATACATCTTTACAGGCATAGATAAAGTTCACCTTTCCTGCCGTTGTTGCGAAAACGCAACGTCCTGAAACTAGGTCACTACAAATAATTTAAATAAAACTGCACTCTCAGAAGTCTATTGGCATCATATTGATGACATACTATCAGCTGCAGCTTGATACGGTGGCTATTTCTCATAGCGGCGGTAAATGGGTTAAGGAGTTGTGAGGCGCCTCTTGAAGAATAACTACTCAGAGGCGCACATAGAGGGTAACAGGAAAGTTTGAGGTTGCCGACACAGCAGCATTCCTCACTTCCGCCCTATCTCAAGCCTATGATGTTAAAGAGTGATCATCACGAAATATTTACTCTACGAATTAGCCGTAAATAGTATGTTTATTGAATTGCATATTTCTATTTGTCTTGATTGTACCTGCATTAAATATTCTGTTCTTGTCCATTGTTCACGCAGTGCGTCTGCAGGTGGTTCAATAAAGTATATACCTACTTACTTACCCTCCGTCATATGACAAGAATGCTACTATGGTCTCGAACGGGTCGGCCTTTTCGTCTTCATCGCTGCCGTTCTCTGTCATCCGCTGCGGTCGCTCTTCTCCTGCTGCTGTCGGGTGACATTGAAAACAACCCTGGACTTCCCTCCGGTAAAGTCCCGCTTACAAAGATTTCTTCAAACCAGAGGCTATAAACGTTGGCAATTTTAACATCCGTTCAGCAATCCGTCGTTCATACAGCCTCATTCCACCCATAACCCTTGATAGTGCGAAAACAAAGACGTTCGTATGTTTTTGCACGAAGGAAACTGTCGCATTTATAAGACACCTTGAAAACGGGCTCCGTTATGCTATATACTCAGAAATTGCAGACAATCTGTATTAACTCACTGCCATTAATTTATGTGGTGTTTTCCTGTTACACAGTAAAACTATTCTATTACTGACATGTAACTATTAGACGAGGACGCCCAAGAAGGAGGTGGATGGAAGAAATACACGAGAGAACAAAGATGAACTTGGAAGAACTGAGAAACGCGACGGAAGATCGTAGCAAGTGGAGAAGGTTGACCATGGCGGTCGCTAAGATTCAAAGAATCGACGGCACAAGGTGACAAGGTGAACTATTAGTAATTATTAGGTGCAAGTGTACTTTATTGCAGCGCTTACGTACGCATTTGAGGTGTGTAAAAATCATAGTCTAGAGTCTGCGAGCACTACATAACTACATGTTTGATACAGTAGGATAAAAAAAACATGTTTATAGTAGAGCTGTCGTTCGATTAAAAATTTTAATCGCGTTAATCGCACGATTAAAATTTTTAATCGCAAATTAACGCAATATTAACGCAATATTAATCGACGTTTTTCACATTGCCTGACATAGCTCTGTTTACTTACTATATATATATATATATATATATATATATATATATATATATATATATATATATATATATATATATATATATATATATATATATATACATAGTAGGGCTGTTGTTCCATTAAAAATTTTAATCAAAATTAATCTCGCGATTAATTTTGTTAATCGCAATTAACTGCAAATTAATCGCAATAGCCTACATTTCCTTCAAATATGTTAATCTTACTATTTTATAAGGACCCTTGAAGCATAAAATTTCAACGACTGAATGCATTCTTTCTATTGCAAACATATTCAATAACCTTTGGCTTAGGCCTATTGAATTTCTGCAGTTAACTTATTGAACAGTTTTGTATGACAGACAGAATTGAAACACTGTTCAGATTAGTCAACTGCTCAAAATCCGTTAATTTTTCATTTAAGCTACATTTAATTAAAACGATATAGGCCTACATGTGAAAACTAGGCAACCGTTTTCTGACTCTCAAAATTAATTATTTATTCAGCCAACTGTAACCTATTGGCAGACCAGTTTATTTACATTGGTAAGGTCAAGGGATACTCTTATTAATTAACAATAGTAGGCCTAGGTCTAACTATTGAACCTCATTATCTAGTCACAATATTTTTCACAAGAGGTAGCGGTTCTTGCCAAACCTCGTCTCAGTTGTCCTTCTGTAAACATTTATCAATTGAAACCTGAAATCCATTGGTCATCTCCTGGAGTTCATCCAACGTAGTCTGACTGGGTGAGAAAACAACCTTAGTGGACGATGCGATGCGGCCGATGTCGACGGTTCAAGTTAAATGCATGTTTTGGTTCGCATGCAAGCGATAATTGAGCGACGAATTGCTACAATAATACTCAAATTCTTTTTTGGAATATTTGCCAAAGAATGTATCACTAGTTCCAAGTTTGAGCTTTCCGTTTAAAACGAGTTTTACTGCCTCTGATTCAATTTTAGCAAGATCAAATTAACGCATGCGATTAATGCGTTAAAAATTTTAATCGCAAATTTTTTTAACGCGTTAATCGCACGCGTTAACGCGATTAAATCAACAGCCCTAGTTTATAGTGACCTGGGCGCTTTGAGAATAGCGAATTTGACATGTCATGTTATATCATATCACGATCGTCGCTTAGTGACGTTTGGCTACACGAACGGATCAACACTGCCAAAGATATATCCTGTCATGAGCCGCGTTCTGCCCACGCTGACAGTCCATTGCGAGACGTTGTCAAGCCACAAAATCCTCAGTATACCTCGCCCTCGTAGGCCTACTCCACGAGACACGTTATCAGACTGCTCTCAATGCTGTCGTTCGGCTGCCTTATTATGTAGTCAGCCTAAAGTAGTTTTCTATCTGTTTGGCCCTGCTGATACGCACGCCTATTCATTTGTGTCCATGCGATCCTCAGTAGTTTTCGGATGCTCTTGTTCTCAAATACCTATACACGCTTTACTTCCTCTTTCTTCAGAGTCCATGTCCCGCAGACCTTACGTTGCTATTGACCACGCCAACGCCATCATATATCGAAATTTGGTGTTGTTGCTGATGGACTTGTTTTTCCATTGCTTTGTCAGTTTGGCCATAACCGTCATCCCCATTGCCAACCTTGATTTTACATCACTCGTACAATTTGCATCTTTAGTAACCCCACTGGTCTTATAAATTTTAACTTATTCTAATTGCTAATTGGATGAGGCCTCAAAATAAGGCCTGCGTGAGACCGAAACATTATAGCCTGTGTAGGGTCCCAGATGTTCTTGGTATGTGTCTGATCTCAAGTTTGCAAGGGGCCTCAAATGTAGCTGGTAATTATACCTTTCATAACGGTTCAATCCTGAAACCACGCACCGAATTATGTTTTAATGCAAAGCATACAAAATAATATTACTCAAACCAATAGAGCATTGCCCTTCAACCAAAGAGGAAACTTGGGGTGTGGACAGGGACTCGGCCCCACAATTTGTGGTTGGAACGGAATCCTTATATCCCCAATATTTCAGAAATATTTCATAAGTATCATCCACTGCCATCAATAATGATCAATTTTGTTCAGATGACAGCCTATAAATGCTACCATTACAGTTGGCAAATCGGATAAATTTAAACAATGGAGAGGGGCACTCTAAAGTCCTAAACTACGACTATCGTCGACTAACAGCCATGAAAAAGAGCTATTTTTGTAAAGATGACAGCTTAAAATTTCTACCATTACAGCATGGAAATTCCCAAAAAATTAACAATTGGGATGGGACATTTATTGAAGTCTGACACCATGTCTTTCAGCACTTATATTATGAGAAATTTTGCGAAGATGACAGCTCAAGGTATGGGGGGCCCCAAGTTTTTTGGGGGGGCCTCAGGTACCCTAGCGCCGGCACTGCTGCTAATTAAAAAAATTAAACAATGGGAGGTACATTTCACCTTGTCACCTGGTGCCATAAGTTCGGGGAACTTTAGCGACCATCATGACCAGCCTTGTACATTGCATTCTGTTCTGCGTCTTGTCCCTCAGTTCTTCAAGATTCATCATTGTCCTCATGTGTACATCCTCCATCCATCTGGTCCTTGGACGTCCTCTTCTCCTCGTCCCCTCTCTATACGTTTAAAATGCAGCACCACAAAATTGAACTTTCCAACATGGAAAACCTGAAAAGAAGTGAAATTCAGCTATATCCAATGTTCCAAATGTCCTCCTTTTTCATGGACACACGACCATAGACGTAGACGCTATAGTGTTTGATGGTCCGGTCGATGATGACTTGGTCAAACACTTGCCAAACACCTGCCACTCTTCAATCAGACGCGCCCTACGCCCTAAGGTTATCGATGTCATGAATACGCGTGAACGAAAAACGAGCTCCGCCAGTAAATGCACCTGGTACTCCGGATCGAGGTCTGGACTGATGGGCGGCCACAGTTGCGGATAATGAAGCCGAGTGTATCCCTGGACAACTATTACGTCTACGGTCGTGTGTTCGTGAACAAGAATGACATTTTGAGCACCATATATACATGTAGCTGAATTTCACTTCTTTTTAGGTTTTCCATGTTGGAAAGTTCAATTTTTTGGTGCTGCATTTTAAGCGCTCATAAATTTGATAAAATCACGAATAATTCTAATCGGCTTTATGGTCGCTGTTGCTCTGTTTAAAATTCCAGACAAAACCCAAAAGTTTTGACCGAGTTATTACACTTTTTTGTTGGAGCTACTTTTTATCCAAACACAGTGTGGAAAGAGTTTATTTTCTTTAAGTTCTCTGCCCCTCGGCAGGTCTCAACTTCCAATGACGCCCTTCTTGAATCTTCTCCTCTCTTGTTTTTTTCTCTTCAATCGGTTATAACCGTCAGTCAGAAAGAGCTAACAAATGTCTGTAAAACAATTTGTTATATTATTTCTTTTTATTATTGTCATAGAGTTAGATGTTGGTTTCGACATCAAATCATTATGCTAAACTCAAAGCTTGGTTATGCATAGTTTTTTTGAATGGTAAGCACATGAGGCGCGGGGAGTTGATTTAAATCACGAAACGCAGATGTCATGGTAATACAGAATTCGTTCACTGATTATAATATTATGGTGCAACTTATAAAATATCTGCCAGTAATACGAAGTTTTCGCAAAATAAATCTGCGAATGATGTGTTCAAAAGGAAGATTAGCTTTCTGATTAAAAAATTCAGTTATGGCATCTTTACACGGAAGATTGGAGTCGATGCAACATCTGACTTTTAAATATCTTGCAAGAAAATGTCTTCCAAGAAAATATTGACGTTTACAGGGGTAATGACCATAGAGACAATTTTGAAGTGACTTTCCAGGACAGGTCATACGCCACGCAAACCATTGATCAAACGTTGACTCCACGCTTAATCTAGCTTGTTTCAACGTGGTGTTTGGAGGAGAGAGATAATAGAAAAGTGTGTGAAATCCAAGCAAAGCCTGTACGTCTGTATCAAAATAAGAGTCAAGAGGTGGTATTAGCAAAATATTAGCCAACAAAGATTCTTTCAAATCGCTTTGCAGATCAGACTCAAGTAGAATTAGATCGCACAAATATTTAACTTCGTCGTATTGACGACACTTGTAGAGATACAAAGCACGATAGCACTCAGCGGTGTTACACTGGATGCCAAAGTCTTTTTGAATTGTACTGTAAAATGCTGCCATATATTCCACAGAATATTCCATAAGAACATCAATTACACTAGCTTTTAGATTCGCAGGGTTCACAACTGTAGACTCGCTTTCTGCAAATGAATCTGGTCTACAATATACGTTTTGCCACGCAGTATTATAATGACGACACGACTTCATCGCTACAATATGCTTCGGCTTTCTCAAAGTCTTCAGATACTCGTCCATAGGAAAAACTGAATCTGGCAATTTATGACGCAAGTCTAAACGTTTGGGTATTCGTTCGGCAGATAATGCAATTAAATAATTGGCAAACACTTCTGGCGAAAGTCGCAGATCAAGATAAAGCCGCTTGTCAATGTAGCATATATCATTGTCAATAACTTTCTTGAGAAGTACACACAATCCAACGATTCTTGTGATATCGTCAATAAACAGCAAACATCCTGCATTCAACGTTTCTTTGTCCCCGTTTGAATTCTGATCAACATGAATTGCGAAACAGAAGCGTATTGCAAGTTGGTATTCTGATGTTGCAAATTGAAGAGCAGCCAGATATGCAAAAGCTGCAGAAGCAATGCCACTCGATGTAGAATCTACTTCGTATTCTAAAGCTTTTCTTAGGTATTCCTTTGATACGAGAGACAGAAGTTTAAATTCAGCACGACTGTTTGATCCAGTTAAATTTTGCAGGAGATCTTGAGCTCGCAGTAATTGAAACAGACCACTTTGTGCTTTAAGCTTATACGGTTTCGGAAAGTTGTGATGCTGAGACCTTATAATGTTAGGCTGAATCGATATTGCTTTTACAAATTCAACAAAGAGACTACTGCCCAGTGAAATCTCATCGAATTGTAAACCATATTCAATATGTAGAATAAGCGAAAGCTTGTCATAGTACGTGAAACATGAAACTTTCTGTATTGTTGGAAGTTCCCCCGTTAAATGCTTACTGTTTAATTTTGGTTCAATGCATCTTGTATAATGTCCCAGATTCAAGCTCAAGCGCAGTCCTGAACTTCTCTCATTTCCTTTCGTGAGACAACTGTTATTATAAGATTTTGCTAATGTGCAAGCAAATAATGACTCCAGTGATCTTGATTCATTCCTTTTCCAAAATTCAAAGAGAGGAATTATGTAATGTGAAAAATGTGGCTTTACGTCCAATGTGCTCACTGTATTGAGTTGTGGGTCTACATGTGCAATGACTGGCTGTATATAATTATTTATGAACCAACGACAAAGAATTCCAGAGTTGTGGAATTCACTTACAAGTCGTACAGTCTTGTCAAGAACTGTGGAGTTCCGCTGTTCATGAAATAAGTTTGCTTCAGGAATAAAGTAGTTCGGACAGCATCTCCTATGCAGCCAATCTGAAAGCTTTAGTAACAACTTAGAGCAGATTGTTATAGCAGAAGAGGAATTCCACCATTCATAAGACACCTCTTCACAAGTCCATAACATTAGGGTCTTTAGATGATACATACAGAGAACCTCGTCTTCCTTTGGACAATCCTTTTGTATCAATACTCTCTTTGCAAATAATCTCAACAAATGATATACAATCTGTTGAATTTGAGTCCAACTTCGAAGTAATATTACCTCCGCCAACGAGAATGAAAATCTCCACTGTAGTTTATCGTCTCTGGAAGAAAAATGCTGAACGTAGACCAAATGACAACCATTTTGCACAACTTCTGAGATTGTCTCACTGGTTGGCCATCCACTGATCCTAGGTCGCTCATGCCAACCACGGGCTTCTTTGGGCCATTGTGGGTACCACACGCATCTGACCATGTCGCTTGGGTAACCATGAGGAAGAGTGTGCTTAATTGCTGGACCACTGATGCTCGTGTCACCTTTACCGAAAGTGGTATTGGAAAAATCAACTGCAAGATCTTCCAAATCGAAAATCGCGAAGCCATTTCTTTCAGTTTTATAGTGAAATTCGTACTTTTTGCATTTCCAATTGTAGTGCATTTCCCCGAAACCTCGCAACCGAACAAAGCCTGGATAACTTTCGTATGCTTCAATCTTGCAGCAAACTATCGTATCGGCCAGACCACTCAGGTCACTTGGTAACACTAGAAAGTCGCCACTGAATGAAAGTTCATTGGTCTGGGGTATTAAGAAGTCTAGGTCACCAATAACTACTTTCATTGGTCTGATATAAAATTCCGCTGCGCTGCCACACATAATCAAATAACGTTTTGACTCAGGTATCGGACACCGTATTAAGTTATGCAAGTGATCCGTCATAATGGAAAACGATGTTGGATGCAAATGACATGACTGTGCTAACAATGAATGCAGATGCCATTTCCTCGCTTGATTTATCCGTATATTCCGTCATCCTAGAAGAAGAAGAATAGACATCTAAATCATAAAAACTCTTCATACTCATCATCTTTGTCTATAATCATCAGCAGAAGGAAGCACGAAGGAAAACTAAATTTTGGACCTAAAAAACAAGCAAAAAGAGACAAGTGGAACTCGCAGAAAAGCACCTTCATGAATAGCTCAATGGTCGTTTGGTTTATAAAGTTTTACCATTTATCTTCTGTCGAACCGAAGCGTCTTAACCCTCAGGCAACCAAGTTTTTCTGTAACACGGACTACCAAGGGCGGAGACCTGGTCCGAACTTTGGAGGGACGGACGAGTGGCCGAATGACGATCGCCGAGGCGCGAAGCGCCTAGCAGGGGAGGGTTTGGGCAGGGAGATATGCCCCCAAACTTCTAAAAATTTCGATTTTCAGCACTACAATGGTAGGATTTCAGGTAGTCATATTAACAAAGTTCCTCATCATTTTAGTGCTTATAGTCCTTGTTTAAGACTTCAAAAGTGCTCCCCTCCCAATGTCGAAATGCTTTTAATTTCAACATTACAACGGTAGCATTTTAAGCTGAATAGGTCTCGGAGTTTGGGGGAGGGCGCGATCGATCGACCGCAGAACGATCGCTGAAAAAATAATAGTTAACTTGTTTGATGATAATAGTTTAGTAAAGTTAAAAGAGGTGTGTAAGAGACATCTCCAATTGGAATTCTCTGTTTAAAAAAAATAGTTGACTTGTTTGATGATAATAGTTTAGTAATTATATTATTTTAACTTGTGATTTTAAATCTTACGTTTTTATTACCTAATATTAATCCGATGTATTATAACGATGTTCTATGTCGCATTGTTCTTTTTCAAGAGGAGTAATAAACAAAATACTTACTTACTTACTTATTTACTTTCCATATTATCCCCAATGTCGAACATGACGTTGATTCAAGCCTGAAGGAAACCTGAAAGGAATGCAACAGAAGCCTGATTATGATGTTGTGACGTTATTCATTATTATTAATAAGAAGTTTAACGACATCCTATAGCTACAAAGGCTGTTGACGTCTTTAAAGATGTTAACGTATGCAGCGACCGCGCCAGAGGGTGGCTAACCCCCCCCTAAATGCGGCTCAGCCCCCCAGTGCAAAATGCGGAAAATGTCTATAACGACTTATTTCTTTAAAAAAAACTAGACAATGACCAACGGCAACGAAATCGACTATATTATCATAGCGTAGATGCCTTTGCCAGAAGCGGCGCCACAGGGCTAGGGGGCTATGTCTTTGAATGTGGCTGAGCCCCGAAGCAAAAAGCAGAAAATGTCCATCACGGTTTATTTCGTAATAAGAAAGTTATAGAATGGTCAGTGGCATAAAAATCAACTATCTTAGCGTAGATGCTAGAGCTAGTGGCGGCGCCAGAGGTCTAGGGGTTTATAGTCTCTGAATTTGGTTCAGCCCCCAAAGCAAAGAGCAGAAAATGCCTATTTACGGCTTATTTAGTATTAAGGATGCTAGACAATGACCAACGGCGTCGAAGTCAACAAATCATGGAAATAGAATACGCCCCAGAAATGCGCGGTCCGTCCGCCGTTCTCTAGATGGGCTAGGCAACTACGTTCAGGGTCGGATGCTGAAATTTATATAGGGGAGCAAAAAATTTTTGTCTTGGGTTAAAAGAAAAATTTCGTTGGTATTTCACCGAAAATTCAGATGCCATGTTTTTAGTCTGTCTGACAATTTCTTTTCTAAAAACTCGCAGCTGACGGCTTTTCTTTCTCGGTCTTCCTTCCAAAAATTTATTCCAAAACCCTAGCAACTCCGGCTAATAATTGAAAGCTGATGACCGTTTTTGGTCGTATGCTGTTCTATCTCTCTCTCTGTCTGTCTGTCTGTCTGTTTTTCTGTCTGTCTGCCTGTCTGTCTGTCTGTCTGTATGTCTGTTTCTCTGTCTCTCTCTCACACGTCCCCCGATGCATTGATTGTAAGCTTGAAAACTAATGTAGGGGTAATGTCCTGTGCAAAATTTCTGAATGGCGGGTGGGTACCATGGACGGCTTCTCTGGATACGCCCCTGACTACATTGTTAAATTGGATGTTCAATTTGCAGCAGCACTCATGAGCAGACACTTAGGGGTCAGGGGACGGTCCAAGAGAATCCACAATTTGCAATTGGGGTCGGAGATTCTCATATCCACCCTTCCTCAATGTTTCAGAAATATCTCAGAAATAATTAATCATCATTGTAAATTTCTTGAGTATTTTTCACTGTTTATTCATAATGAGCAATTTGTTAAGACGGCACCGAAAATGTGACCCTTGGAGTGTGGAAATTTAAACATTTATACAACGTGGATACACATTTATTGAACTCTTTGACCATTTCTATCTTTAATTAAATAATTATGTGAAATTTTATGAAGTGGCAGCTCAAAATGTTACCATTACAGTGCGGATATCTAAAAAATTGCAATGCTTGCAAGTCCTAAGCTAGGGGATGTTTTGGGTGTTTGAACACCTCCGAAATGGAAAATGCGAAAACATTTAATACATTTACGAGCACATGATTTAAAGTGCATGAAATAAAACCATGAAAACACCCACCGAAATGAAAAATTGTAAAAAATAATTAACAAATTGGTCATATTTTAAAAAATTGGTCGATGACTAAAAAAAGTCATCGACTTTTTTAGAAGGAATCAGCACCTTTTTTAGTTTTTGGGAACGGAAATTGAACACCTTTTTTGAAGATCACGGACGGATGAAAAAAATCATCAGTTTTTAGACGGAAAAATGAACATTTTTTTGGAAGCTTTTGGACATATGACTAAAAAAGTCATAATTTTTCAGAAGGGAAATTGAACACTTTTTTGGAAGATTTCGTACGGATGACTAAAGAAGTCCTCATTTTTTTGGAAAGGGAATTTGAACACAAATAACTAAAAAAAGTGATACTTTTTTAGAAAAAAATGGAACACCTTTTTTGAAGTTTTCAGACAGATGAATAAAAAAGGCATCAGTTTTTTGCGAAAAAATTGCGAAGGGAAATTGAACATCTTTTTTGAATATTTCGGACAGAATCTGATGACTAAATAAGGTCATCAATTTTTCTAGAAGGAAAAAAGAACACCTTGTTTGAAGATTTCGGACGGATGACTAAAAAAGACATGTTTTTTGGAAAGGGAAATTTAACAATTTTTGAAGATTTTGGACGGATGACTATTTTTGTTCCATAATAATAATCGTAGAGCTTGTTACACAAACCTGCAAGTACTTTACTGTTAATAAACAAGAGGCATGTAATCGATAGCAACTGTTATTTTTTCGATAAGCAGATATTATTAACATACTGTACAACGATATATCGAAAATGTGATAACGAAATTAAGTGATTTAAAATCAGCATGGAAAACAATGTTATGAATGTGATTCTGGAACATTATTTCTATTTAGTGCAAAAGAAATGTTTTATTGATAGCAAATATAAAAATATATAATACATGGAAAATGTTAATTGTAAAAGACTGCAAATAACTGAACATGTGAATGGGAAAAAGAAAGAGCCTGGGAGGACAGTAAAGTGCATAGGAGGGCCAAAGTATTTGAAACCATAAAACAGTGGTTTAAAATGGGACAAAAGAGATGGGAAAACATAAGAAGACGACACAGGTGAAGAAGAACACAAAAATAATCGAAAACAAAGAGCAAAACAAGAAAAGGAAAATAGAACAAAATAATCCGATTAATACTTCGCCAAATAATTATGAAGAATGTCGACGGTAATAGACACCAAAGAATGTCATTAAACTCTTGGAAAAGCAAGTTTTTTGGGAAGAGAAATTGAACACCTTTTAAGAAGATTTCGGACAGAATCTGACGACTAAAAAACGTCATCAGTTTTTTAGTCGGGAAATTGAACACTTTTTGTAGATTTCGGACGGATTAGTAAAAAGTCATCTGTTTCTAGGGAAGGGAAATTGAACACTTTTTTTGAAGATTTCGGACGGATAACTAAAAAAAGTCAACAGTTTTTTTAGTCTTCTCTTTTGGTCACCTTCTGCCAGTGCCAGTCCCAAGCCTGGATAAAAGAGGAGGGCATCGCTAATGGTCTTTGTTACCACACAGTGACGTTAACCCTCAGGCTACCAAGCGTTTTTTGTAACACTGACTACCAAGGGGGGGTGGTTACCACCCCTCCCTGGATTTTGGGTTTCGTTTGAGATATCATAATTTCTAATACACCATTCGATTCAGCATTCATTTCTGTACAAAATGGTGTATTTAGGTTTAGAACATATGAATGCCCCTCGAAATTATGAATTTTTTACCATGGGTACCCGTCGATTACACGAAAACGTATACATAGGCATAGGGAATATATTAGATTTTGTGTATTTTGAACATGATTTATATATACAATAATAGTTTACATATAATAAAGTCCAATTATCAACAATAAAAACTAGTAATAAGTCTGTTTTATGTACAAACAAAACAAACAAAAGTTATAGCTGCTGAAAAACGTTTACGAAGACATATCGGTTCGCGTTGCAAAAAACCCAACATTTTTATACATTTTGATTTATTTTGAGAACTTCCGGTCATCAAATTCTAAAGTATTTAGTATTAAAAATAGCCCCGAATGACCTCTACAGAATGGCTTAATATATTTCTATTCAAAAATAAATTATGGATAAGTTATAATAGAAAAAAACATGAACATTTTATGAAAATAAAACACCTTTATATACATTTTAATTTATTTTGAGCACTTTCGGTTGTCAAAAGACAACTCAGTGAGCATGGAAATGTAGCCCCACATTCCCTCTATAGAATGGTATAATTTGTGTCTCTTAATATTAACGGGCGAAAAAGTTACAGACGATATTCTAGGGGAGTGGTATCCACCCCCTCTGGTACCTTTGGTATATCTGGTTAACTTTTGAACGGTAGGGGGCATCATCAAAAGTTATGGCTCAAAATGTGTCCCAATGAACCCTCTACAGCTACCAATTTTTTCAAAATTTTATTCCAGACGGAACGCGATTGATTTCCGAAAAACCTAGGGGTGTGGCAACCACCCCTTCTTGGTAGCCCGAGGGTTAAACTGCAACTATACACCCATCATTTTTGTAGAAGGATGACTAAAAAATCAACAGTTTTTTTAGAAGGAAAATTGACACCTTTTTTAAGATTTCGGACGGATTACTTTAAAAAAGGTCATCAGGTTTTCGGGGAGGGAATTTTTTGGAACACCCCCGAAAAACATCCTGGCAACGGCCTTGAATATTTCAGATATATCTCAGAAATATCATTGTAAATTTCTATAGTATTTTCCACGGTTTATTCATAATGAGCAATTTGTTAAGACGACACCGAAAAATGCTGGCGATTGGAAATTCAAGCATTTATACAACGTGGAGACATTTATTGAACTCTTAAACCATTTCTTTCTTTAACGAAATAATTATGCGAAATTTGTTGAAGTGACAGCTTAAAATGTTACAGTGTGGAATGGATATTTCAAAAAATTTGCAAAAAGTCACTTTAAAAGTCATAAACCACGACTTTCAGCGCTAAAATGACGAGCCATTTCGTTAAAACGACAGCCTTAAATGCTACTCTTGCAATGTAGACATTCAAAATTTTTCCAGCACTTTATCGTTCATAAACAGCTAGCAACCAAGAGCCTGTAACGTACTCTAGTCAATGTCAACAGCCAAAAAAGCGTTGGTTTCTGAGGCTTCGCCTCAGGCCCACTGGGGAGCTTACGACGCTTCCCCATTATGTGCTTCGTTCATGTATTCGGTACTCGCAGCTTCGCGATAGCGGCGATTGCAATATGAGCGCCCTGGAAATAAAATGTTCTAGTTGCGTCCCTGGGAGGGAGGAAGGGCTAGGGGCTTCAGCCCTTCCCAAACATGAAATCCTAGTGCCGCCACTGAACGTATGTCCAATTGTCCGTTCACTTTTGTTCAACTTTTCAACTGTTCAGCCGTTTTGTCCTTTTTCTCTGTCTTTTTCGTTTAATTTTTAATTATTATAATTTACACATTTCATGATGTCCACATAATATAACATCTAGGCTACTTAGTTAAATTCACATGAAATATTTATCGCATGTTTACAAGCAATTTTGAACATTCATTTGCCAACATTGAAATTAATGGCAGATTAGATATTCAACATTTTAAATAAAAAATCAAAGTATTCACCCATCATTTTGAGCCATGAACAATAATAGCAAGAAATTTGTTTGCAATGCCTGTTTGATCTATTACAGAATTATTTAGAGAGAAAAAAATACCCACACACAATTTAAAAAACAATAAACACGATAGAAACAAATCCAAGGAAATTATAAATCTTATTAAACATTAAGTTTATCTTTGCTCAATACCAAAATGAAGCAAACCAGCTAAAATTATAATTCACATACATTTCACGTTGCATAGAAGCCAGTTATTAATCTATCTCCAAGAACATTATTCAAAACAATGGTAAGACTTTTTCACTTTATCAACTACAACTAACCACAATGACCATTAATAACGTTAAGCTGATACATTGTTCTAGCATATTGCGTTTTCAGATATTATGTTTAATTAGCACTACTCGCATAATTTTTCCACTAGTTATAGTCATAAGGATATTATATTAGATTGATGACCTTAAATGTAAAATTACTAGATGCGCTGCCAATTTAGTATGGAATGATCTACTGCTTGATTCTGACTTCTCTGAATCTACCATTAATGACCTTCCTCCTGTTACCTACTTGGAAGTATATAATCTTCTCAGACGCTTGGTACCTAAATCATCCCCTATGGACTTTATACCTACACCTCTTATTGTTTCTTGTTCTGATGTTTTCTCCCACCTTATTGCACATCTGGCCAACTTGTCTTTTGCTGAAGGATGTTTCCCGTCATGCTTTAAGTCTGCTTTAGTTACACCTTTGCTTAAAAAACCTGACCTAAATTCCAATAATCTGTCTAACTTCAGACCTATCTCGAACCTAAATAACATTTCCAAGAACCTTGAACGCCTCTTTCTTACTCGCATCAAGAAACATATCACTTCCTCTCCCAACTTCAGTCCTTTTCAGTCAGCTTATCGTGAAGGCTATTCCACTGAGACTGCCCTTACATCCACGCTGGACAACATCTTTTCGTCTATTGACAATGGAAAAGCCTGCCTTTCTGTATGTCTTGACCTTAGCGCAGCTTTCGATACCGTAGACCATCAATTACTTCTTTCTAGACTCACGAATAGCTTCGGTGTCTCTGGTACTGCTTTAAACTGGTTAGCGTCTTATCTGGGTGACAGGAATCAGCAGGTGGGCATTGGAACCGCTAGGTCTGAAACCACTCTTTGCACTGCTGGAGTTCCACATGGATCTGTCCTTGGTCCTCTATTATTCACAGTCTTTACCTCCCCAATTAATCGCATAGCTAGTCATTTTGGTGTACAATTACAACAGTACGCGGATGACACTCAACTCCATATTGCTCTTTCACACACTGATCAGTCCGGTAAACTTAAACTTGAGGAGTGCCTTTCGTCATTATATGCTTGGTTCTGTTTTAACGGCTTAGCTATAAACCCAAACAAGTCTGAGGCAATTTTGTTCGGGTCACGACAACGCCTGCGTTCTTTTCCTTCACTTTCCAGCATCGACATCGCAGGCTCCGCAGTACCATTATCAGATTCTGTTAAAACTCTTGGGGTTACCCTGGATAGTATGCTTACTTTTCGGATGCATGTAAATAACCTTTGTAGATCTTGCTTTTATCACATCAGGGCAATACGCCACACTAGGTCGGCTCTGACTAAGGATTTGTCGAAGACTTTAGCTTGCTCCCTTGTCTCCTCTCGCCTTGATTATGCTAATGCGATTTTTGTTGGTATTTCAGACTATGAGCTACATAGGCTGCAACGCATCCAAAATTCCTTAGCTCGGGTTGTGCTGCGAGTCCCATTACGATCAAGTTCTTCAGTTTTACTTCATCAGCTGCATTGGCTTCCTGTCGAGTTCAGGATTAAATTTAAATTGGCATGTTTAACCTACAAATCCATCTCTACCGGAACACCTCCCTACCTTCAGTCACTGCTTACTCCTTACATTCCTCCTCGTAGCCTGCGATCATCAAGCATGGGTCTTTTAGCTGAGCCTCGATGCAGAACTGTAATGGGCTCGCGTGCATTTCATGCCTCTGCTCCCAAAGAATGGAATCTACTTCCACACTCTCTTCGTTGCTAAAATTCACTCCCTACCTTCAAAAAACGGCTCAAAACTCACTATTTCTCTTTGGCCTTCAAGCACATGGACCTTTAACTGCATCTTCCTCTGGCGGCTAACTATCCGCGCCTCAGATTCACACTTTGGTGTGACCTTGCGCGCGTAATAAATTTATGTAATAATAATAATAATAATAATAATAATAATAATAATAATAATAATAATAATAATAATAATAATAATAATAATAATAATAATAATAATAATAATAATAATAATAATAATATAGTTATTATAAGCTTCAAGATAAATGCCTGGGATAGACAACATATTTTTTAACAGTGTTCCACTTTTCTCTCTTCACATTTTGAAAAAGTAGTAGGATTGATATGTCATTCTTTATACACGCAAGCAGCATATGCTCAGTTGTTTCAGGCAATTGGCATTTACATGTAGAACACAGGTCTGTTGTGCTTTTACCTATCACTTTCAGACAAGTGTTATTAAGGACATGCCCCATCCTAAGTTGGGTAATTTGAACTTCCCTTTCCTGATGGAGTCCATAAATTTTATATCAGTTGTGACGTTGGGTCTTGGCAAGGTTTTTATAATACATGTAACTGGTATTACGTTAACAGAAGTATCTTATCCGCACAGTAGGCCTATAATGTTCGCAAACTATTCAACGTGGGACTAAATAACTATAATTGGTTAGAGTCTGGATTGCCCGTAAATTCATATCATCAGAAATATGTACTTCATCTGCTAAAGTTTTCTTTCTCTAGAACCCTACTGACGTGCGTGTGTACATGTACATTAACCTAACGCTTAACCGTTGAGGGACAAATGCATGGGCCGTCCCCCCAACGCCTCCATTGAGGGGACCGTCCCCCGGTGTCCCCCCTAGGTCTCCGCCCATGGTTACCACCCTCCTTGGATATTGGGTTTGCTTTGAGATATCATAACTTGTTATACACTAATGGATTCAGCATTCATTTCTGCATGAAATAAATATATTTAGGTTTAGAAAATATGCATGCACCTCGTAATTATGAATTTATTACCATGGATACCCGTCGATTCCACAACAGGTAGTACAGTATGTTTAACAATAATTGTTTATAGTCAGATGCCAATGTAAACATATAATTATGTTCAAAGGGACATGAAGGAAAAAATATAATTTAATTTAATGGGCTCAGCAGACAGTAATGAAAACAATAGCTACTAATTAGCTAGCTAATGAGCAGAGAGATAAGGAAATCGATAAGTGGGCTATATTTATTAACCACAATAAGTTGTACAAATGTTAACAGTAATTATTAACAGCCAGATTCCAAAGCAATCACCTATTTCAGACAGAAGTTCTACATGTATGTAGGCAGGAAGTCTATAATATAATTTTGAAGAGACAACCTTAAGAGCATAGGCCAAATCGAACCTTGTTATCTATCATAACTCATTTGACATGTACATGTAGGTCAAAAATGATATTGAGTGCATTCCAGAAAACGCCAATTCTACATGCACAACAGTTACTGTAGTTGCGACTCACTTTATCTGTAGATTCTCTCTCTCGGAGTCTTTGTCAAACACTCAATCACATTCTCGCGGCAAAATAACTCATGTAGGCCTATTATTGCTGCTAAGCGATGAAGTTGCAATTCTCATCACAGTAAAAAAAAGCCAGCAGCGCAGGGTCCATGTAAAGCGCTGGCGGAACCAAGGCAGCTGCCTCGTTCGCCTTGCCATAAGGCCTGGTCTGTTCATCCAGGTGCAACGAGGCATGCACCAGGTCTGCTTGACGCTGACGTAAAGGAAGCTTTTTATATATTGATATGTACAGTATTAACCAGCTCGGTGAAGGAAAGGCTGTCACGAAAGCAGCCTTACAAGTATTTTTAACCTGTATCATCCCAGATACTGAAATCGTCATTCTATCACTTCAGAATTTCACGATGTTAGAGTTTACCGCCTAATTAGAGGCAATCAGTGAAAAAAGTTGATGTAGGAATTATACATAATGTTCCCAGAGTGGAACGTTGGGTCACTTTGACTAGTGTAAGCATCATGCATAATGTAAAAATATAACTTTATCCAATGATGCAGATATACAATTTTGTAACAGCTGTGATTCACAAAGGTTAATACCCCACCTCTACCCTAACTTTTACCCACCCCACCCCATGCCCACTCATCCACCCGCCCAACCCTTTCACCCCAACCCACCCCATAAAATGCTCAAGATATGAAATTTATGAAAACTATTGTTTCAATTTGTTTTCAAACCGGTCCTACCGCACCATTACCCTGACCGACCGCATCCCACAAAAACCCCACTTCAGTCCCCAGTTCAAACTCCGTCACCCCACCCAGCCTTCCCCAAATTCGCCCCTCTATACCTCACCTGTCTGAAGTATTTTTTTGGTTTCTTGGTCAACCCTCCTCCTCACTTTGAACGCACCCGCTTCATTTCAACCCCACACCTCTACCGTCCAACCTTAACCCACCTCCACAAAATTTCGGCCAACGCCACCCCATTCCCGCCCCTACGCTCCGCCCCATTCTGTAAAATGCTCAACATCTGAAATTCATAAAAATAATGATTCAATGTGCAGTTGACATGGCTCTAACATGGATCTTCTTCTTTCCTTCTTTCTTTCTTTTGGTATGCTGCCTCCCGTCCCGAGTTATTCAGGAGATGGCTGATCGTCGATTTGATGGCACTCTAGTGTGATTATTGAGCCATATGATGGCTTGTACAGATTTTATTTGCAGGTGTTTTATATAAAGGGCCAACTAACAGCATTCCTGTGCACTTTGTTCGAAATATTTTGCCTTGGAAATGATGGCATTGGACATATGCCTTGCATTATATCACTTATATAGGTACATAAGTTTGTATCATGTCCCTTGCAGATGTACTTGAGTTTCTTGAGGCTTCTGTTTAATTGTCTTTATTGTGTATGTGAACAATAGCATTGTTTTGCTGGGCAACAAGGCCAAGTGATAGAATTGTTGTTTCGTTTTAGCATCGCAAAGATTATCCGTTACGCCAATCAAAACTACATGCACAGCAGTGAAACAAGTTTATTTCTTTAGACATGTAGTGCATCTCAAAGGCGCAGCAAGAATTAGTTGACCCGACGGGGGCTAGAATCCTATAGATATTTCCACATAACTCGTGTTTCAATAAAACTGTCCATTATGTAAGCTTCAAGAGTCCAAAACTTTCTGTCCTTAGGATCACACACGATATGTCTATTCATGCACCACGTGTAATTTCCAGTGAAGTGGGTTATAGAAGTATGATTTACTCAAGGTGCTGCTAGGCCGCGTTTGTGTGCTTTAGGATAGCGTCTATATAAAATTTCAATCTTACACAGTTTTCAACGACGCCTATCAGCCTATGTGTTGGTTTAAAAGTTCCCTGAGATGAGCAAAGATTGACTTTGAAGCTAAGCGGACTGTGTTTGCCATCAGTATGCCTTTTCAAACGATAACAGCTCATAAGCTCTCGGATTCAGTTACGCCCGTGTCCCGATGCACATGAGAGCTTGTCGCACCTGAACGTTTTAAAGCATCTATTTGCTATCCAGCTTCATCGGTACGAATTATTTAACCATGGGACACGCATTCCGAAGTATATGAGGTTGGTATCACCCATGCTCTATAACATAGTCCATATATATTATAAATATAATTATATATATATATATAATATAATATAATATTATATTGTGTGTGTGTGTGTGTGTGTGTGTGTGTGTGTGTGTGTGTGTGTGTGTGTGTGTGTGTGTGTGTGTGTGTGTGCACCACACACCTTAGACACCTTTAAAGACTTATAACTTATTGCTATATAAAAGTTGGATGCGCCAGTCGATTTGAATCGTGGCTGGCAAAGGGTCCAAGTTTAACGTTAACGCTAACTATGTAGTAGCAATGATCATTAGCGACGCCCTCCTCATTTGCCCAGACATGAGTCTGGCACTGGAAGAGTGCAGCCAGTGGCGGAATTAAAAGTTAGGACCACTATAATAATTAGTGGTGTGGACATCGTATGCAATTATTGGTTGAAGGCTTGAAGCAAACGATTTGTAACGTAATCCACAGCTGTAGGGTCAATCTGGTCTGACAGTTGAAGTTAAAATCGTAGATCAGTCTGTGGCCCTCAAACTTCCGCAGGCCACAGACCGGCATGACCGGCATTAATCTTTGTTAAAGCTCGTGGAGCGCTAACATAAGTGACGAGCGCAGACAAGAGCTCTTCTTAGCCAGCCAATTTCAGCCACTAGCAGTCTTCTCTCATCCTTCCTACGTAGACACCGGCATTCTGACCCGTGCATAGTACTGGTACCACCAATGGTCCATAGTCTCATCTTGGTTGTGATCGAAATGCTCTTTGTCTTCCACATTTTACCAATGTGTGCCAAATACCGCGCATGCTAGGCATGGGCGGAGACCTAGGGGGGGACAGGGGGGGACGGTCCCCCCCAAATGGAGGCGTTGGGGGGACGGCCCATGCATTTGTCCCCCCAATGTTTTAGCGTTAGGACATGTACACACACACACACGTCAGTAGAGTTCTAGAAAAAGAAAACTTTAGCAGATGAAGTACATATTTCTAATGATATGAATTCCCGGACAATCCAGGCTCTAACCAATAGTTATTTAGTCCCACGTTGAATAGTTTGCGAACACTATACTGTATGAATAAGATACCTCTTTTAACGTATTATCGGTTTTTATAAAACCTTGCCAATACCCGATATAAAATTTATGAACTCCATCATGAAAAGAGAAGTTCAAATTACCCGACTTAGGATGTGACATGTCCTTAATAACACTTGGCTGAAAGTGTTAAGTAAAAGCACAACAGACCTGTGTTCTAAATGCCAATTCCCTTAAACAACTGAGCATATGCTGCTTGCGTGTATAAAGAATGATTACATCAATCTTACTACTTAAAAAAATGCGAGGAGAAAAAAGTGGAATGCAATGTTAAAAATATATTGTCTATTCCAGGTATTTATCTTGAAGCTTATAATATCCTTATGACCATAACTAATGGAAAAATATTTTATGAGTAGTGTTCAAGTTAGTATGTAAGTATTTTGTTTATTACTCCTCTTGAAAACGAACAGTGGGACAAAGAACATCGTTATTATACATCGTATTAATTATTGGTAATAAAAACGTGCGATTTAAAATCCCAAGTTAAATATAATATAATTACTAATATATTATCATCAAACAAATTAACTATTATTTTTTACAAAGAATTCCAATTGTAGATGTCTCTTGCACACCTCTTTTAACTTCATTAAATTATTATCATCAAACAAGTTAACTATTATTTTTGTTTCCAACTGAGAATTCCAATTGGAGATGTCTCTTACACACATCTTTTAATTTTACTAAACTTATATCATCAGACAAGTTAACTATTATTTTTAAACAGAGAATTCCAATTGGAGATGTTTCTTACACACCTCTTTTAACTTTACTAAACTATTATAATTAAACAAGTTAACATTTTTAAACGGAGAATTCAAATTAGAATTGTCGCTTACACACCTCTTTTAACTTTACTAATCTATTGTAATCGAACAAGTTAACTATTTTTTTAAAACAGAGAATTCAAATTGAAGATGTCGCTTACACACCTCTTTTAATTTTACTAAACAAATATCAATTCAAAACATTTCGACATGGGGGGGAAACTTTTGAAGTCCTAAATAAAGACCATAAGTACTAAAATGATGAGGAAATTTGTTAATATGACTACCTGAAATGCTACCATTGTAGTGCTAAAAATCGAAATTTTTCGAAGTTTGGGGCATATATCCCTGCCCAAACCCTCCCCTGCTAGGCGCTTCGTGCTTCGGCGATCGTCATTCGGCCGCTCGTCCGTCCCCCCCAAAGTTCGGACCAGGTCTCCGCCTATGATGCTAGGCCGATCCTTCTCTTGAAGTCTTCCATGCATTTGCCATCCTCTATTATTAGTCCTCCTATAATTATATAGGCCTACAAACTTCGTGACCTGCTCTAGTATTCTGCCATCCAGCCTCATCTCTAGCACTTTTTTCTTTTTTGTCTGCATTTATCTTCAGTCCCATTCTGCTGCTATTACGGTCTACACTGTCTGTCAACGACTGAAACTTTTCAACATTTACTAAACGCCTCTATATCGGATGATTCCCAGTGTACAAATAACTTTTCGCTAATTTGTTGATTAGTTAACCAACACGACTGAACGCGTCCTACACGTGAGACAACAATATTGCAACTGAAGCACCGCGAAGCAATGGAAATCCTAAACGAACCGAATTAGAGACAATAGGTTCCTATCACTCTGACTGGCGACGCTAATAATCTTCCGTTTAACACATTGTCATCCAACTAACAAAACTACGACTTAGCTTTGTAGCGACCAAAACCGATGACATCACAAAGCGGAGGAACATTGAAACATAAACATAGAAATCCTTAAACATCACTGGTGCAAGCGTTTGCTCGATTTCGATTCTCTTGAACTTTGAAGGCTACTTTGTAGGCATCTTAAGAAATCAGAAGATGACGATGATATAACTATGATAAGTTTTTGTTGCATTGAACACTGAGTTGCTGACGCAGATGACGTTAGAAATATTGAACGAGTATAATATTTTAACCCTTATAGGGTCACCGGGGGGTAAAAAATACCCCCAGCTCGGTTTTTCACGGAAATTTTAATCCCTGAAAATAGTTGAAGAAAACGCTTCTATGACTTTTCCTAAATATGTTTTCTGCACAGAATACATCCAGTTTCATTAGTTATTCATGCACCCAAATAAGCTATAAAGTACGAAAATGTACCACGTTCTATCAATTTTACTCAGAAAATTTTAAACTTAGGTTTATTCATGCTTTACACATGAGTGTCTTGCTGTTACATTGTCGCCTTATCAGTATCTGGACATTTTAATAGAAATCGTTGTGGTTTCATAAAGTTAGGATGAATAAATGAAATTGTCCACAGCAAATCACGCGAAGTTAACAAGTGTAGCATCAAGCCCTACTGCTGTCGAAGTGCGATCTTGCCATGTACACTTGAACGCAAATGCATTGACTGCAGCAACAAGACCTGAATAGGCTATATATCCTTTATCTGTCAAGTCATGAAACATTGAGGTACCGGTATGAATATGGCACATAATGCCAGCAATAGTTAAACTGCAGTGTAATCATAGGCTAGTAAAAATTTCGACTAGATATGATAATTTCATTGCATAATGGACTCAATGTCGCATTCATAAAATTATCTGACCAAGAAATTATTAAATCATATTTTCATTAGATACAGAACTTTACTGACAGCCAATTCAAGAATCTGGCAGCCATTTTATCCCAATTGTGGCTTACTTTAAGTACCATATAAGTGAAATTGGTTCCATCGCATTCCTTGGCCTCTAAAATGCTGACTTAGACTCTGAAATCATGTTTCCATTGCACACATGACATCACTAATAGCCATTTTAATATTCTGGCCGCCATTTTGTCCGCCATTTTGATTTTCGTGCAGTGCCACATATGTGACATTGGTTCCATTGCATTCCTTGATCTCGAAAATGTTGACTTAGACTCTGAAATCATGTTTCCATTGCATACATAACTTCCCTTATAGCCCTTTAAGATTCTGGCCGCCATTTTGTACGCCATTTTGATTTTCCTGCAGTGCTGCATGTTACTTTGGTTCCAGTGCATTCCGCGAACCTTCCATAAATAACTTCTTTTAGTTTTATACTTGAAAATCGGAGTTTATCATAGGATTCATGCGAATAACAGTGGGGGTATTTTTTTACCCCCCGGTGACCAAAATCGGTTGAGAAAAATCGTGACCCTATGAGGGTTAAAGTCCATAATCGATGCCGCCGGTCTGTTTGCACGAAACTATACTCGAGAAAAACTTTTCCGACACCGCTCGTGGTATTGCGTTATCAGTAGCCTACCTAGCCGGAGAGTTACTGTAGAGGAAGTCAACGCTGGTGATTTCCGGTCGTGCACTTGCTTACTGCTCATGTATGAATGTACCACTGATCATATACGCATGCGTGGATTTCGATGTCATGCATAAAAGACTGTTCATGTTTAGCATTGCTAGGCTTAAGAACGATTTGAGAGATGATTAGCGCTATGTCGCGCTTTTATGCTGGCTTGAAATTCGTAATCGTAATCGTATTCGTGATGTTCAGACGTCTAGAGTTCTACTCGAAAACCAAGCGCGGGGCACCAGCTTATTCACGAGTGCTGCGTCGAGTAAAAAAGGTTGCACGTAAGAGTAGTCCAAAGGTGGTCCGGGTCGAGATTATGTTCGATAATACCTTATCAATAAGGACTGCAAAGACTTTATATTTTTTGGACTTTTTTCTAACAGTTTCGTATAGAATCCAGCGGACAGTCTTTCTGCTGCATCACGGGTCATATTCGCGAAGGCTTTATATTTAAGAATAAGAATCATTTAAAAGGTGTCTTCCGCGGACATTTCCATTGCTATAACTTCATTCACTCAAAACACACAGCGCACACACCTAATGAATGTTATTAGCAATTTGCAGTAAATGATTGCGGGTAGTATTTAATTTCGACCTTTTCATTGAATGAACAGATCAATTTCAACTCAGTTTTTATGTTTCCATGTAAAACGGTGTATTGCTGATGTTATGTCCGTTGACATTGATTCCTCAATTCCTCAATTCAATGCTTAATGTTATTTGGGATTGTGGGTTTCTGTGTAAACGAGGCTGCATGATCACGACGAAGACGATATTTCAACTTCCATCTTTGTCGAAGTTTCAAACGGACACCACCGGACAATGGCGAAGATAGGAATAACATCAACTAAGAAAGGTTCAGGAGAAATCAATATATCCGGTGAAAAATCTGTGACGTCACAATCCATTGTGTACGACCTGTGATTCAGACGGTCGTGCCGGGGGTCTATATATAATGTGAGTGTAGGGTGACACCTTTGTAGTCACGTTACTGCACCTAATTAATTAGTTGGCATACATGTCGAGCTCATAGATCGTTTGGCAAATCATCTCGTTCTACTGAAACACAAGCATTTTATGCTAGTGTATTTCCTGAGGCACTGTCAACAAAGATTGACTGACTTCGTGCCTGGGTTGCTGACGCACCTCATCCAACATTTACTTCTACATCTACCGTCTTCGATGACTGTTACTGAGTAAAAAACTAGCTGAAGGTCCTTCAGCTAGTTTTTTGCAACTGCTGAATTTAACTCATGTGAACTTTATCCTCTACTCCCATTTCTTATTAATGACATTTTGGATGGCCTTAGACACTTTTCCTATATTATGTTCATTGATAGGTCCCTCTCTCAAGGTTTCATCCATCCCTCACAGAAACGGGCCCATGTCTTTCTGTGCCTCAGAATGTCTAACGTTGACAAGAAACTTTGTCAAAATTATCGACATAATTATCTCAAAGTTTGTTTCCTTTGTATGTTCTCGAATTAACTACTGCAGGCTCTCCTCGTTAATCTTCAAAAAGTTCGGTTTCACCGATTCAGTGTGCCGCACTGACTGTCCGTGCCCTCTGCAGCAGCCTATCTAACACCTTTAAAATGGTGGTTGCTATTGTTATATATTTGGGGAACGTTTCTAAAAAATAATGGATTGTTTGCCACGTTAGACCATAATTATATCTATAGAGTAATTTTGTATAATTATCCAGACGGGGCCGCAACTAAGAAAGCGCCTTCTCCGAATAGGGTTATCACCCATGTTACCCTGTCACTGATTATATGCGGGCCGTCTTGCATTGGCTCCCTTTCTCACAAATGGTCACATACCGGATAACATAATGGTTTTGCTCAAAAACAGGCTGAGCTTCTTGTCACCTGGTCACGAACTTTTATTACGCAGGGCCGTGCCTTTTCTGTCGTTGGCCCTGCAACATGGAATGGGTTCCCCGTAGATCTTCGTCTAATACATATATAAAAAGCAAAGTTCCGTTAACTGATCCAGTGTTGTTTCAGTTTTATCTCGAGTTTTCACTGGCTGGCTGGCTTTCTGGCTGACTGACTGACGGACTGACGGACTGACGGACTGACTGACTGACTGACTGATCCTGAGGGTTCCAGGTTCGAATCCACCTCAATCCGATGTAGAGGGACATTGAGCATGTCTTACAGTAGAAATTGCTCGAGCGCTTCGGCGTGAAACTCCTATGCAGTGTCCGCCCTGCAGACGGGAGCGCCCATGAGTAGGAAACTTGAATGGGTGCCGTAGAAATACATGTATTATAGATGTTTGTCGATTCGGTTCGTTATTGTTTAGCGAAAACTTGCTTAGCGTAATATTTTGCTGAGGAACACCAGCCATTTACGAATCGGTCGAAATTCTAAATTTATATTATCATAGAAAGACGATTTAGAGGTGTGCATATCTTTGCGATATTCAGAGATATTGTGTAACTTAAAGACGTCTACATTTGCTAACATCTCAAAAGAATATAGCCCAATCATTATCGTCTTCATCATCATAACAACCGTCATCTTTCGTCCCCCTACCACGTATTCGCTGTGCATTGACTCAGTGCAGAGCGTTTGCTGTGATAGTTAATAGGTTCAATCACGTCTGAGCTGAGTTCGATTCCCAAAGCCACGTAGGATGGACGTATTTTGCAGTCTGCAATTAATTATTAATGCCTTTATTTCGCAGGCTGTCTGTTCTGTCACTAGCCGAGAGTGGTGCAAATTTAGACAAGTGAATAGCTTCACGATGTAACCGGTTGCTATCTGTCAACCCGATTATGGAATGAAAAAGAACACTATTGCTATTCTACACGGACTGAGTTTATCTCAAGACGTTTTCTTTTCCCTATGACTTCTGTGCTGAAAGTCTATGTATAGTCAATGCTTCGAAAGGCGCTCTATACATTTATACATACGATACGATACAACTACCATGTGTGGGTTGAAAATCGATTGGTTATACCGTTGCAATAATGTTAATAATAATGTAGGGTACTTCGCAAATAATGCGATAATTATGGCAAATTATTAAGTATGACGGAGCTGTATGAACATCTGGCCATGCTACATCGACAACACAAGCAATAATTGTAATTCATAATTTGAGCCCACACAGAGTGCATATTAACAAACCAGCCACCAGTCCCGAAGAATGTTAACCCTCGAATGCCCAAGGGGGGGTCCGACCGGACCCCAGACCCGTTTTTTCCGGATAACTTTTTAACGGCTATAGATCTGCAAAAATGCTTTTAGGACATCCTAAAACAATCATTTGGGCATCGAATGGTATATTTTGCGTGAGTATTGTCCAACCCTGTACCCCACAACCACAGGATATACCAAGGGTACCGCACGATATGCGGCTATTTGTCATACATGAGTATAGTTACTGACCAATAAATCAATGGCCAGCGCACGTTATATGAAATAAAGATTCATATAAATTGTTGAACTTAGAATTACTGACATCATAGCACTATGTTTGGCCTATGTTTGCAGCACAGAGTTTGAAAGTTTGCAAGTCTGCGTAGGCCTACCACAGCAACAATTGCATACAACAGGTATGCGTCAAAACTGATGGCTTAGGACAGTTCATACAAATGGTGGAAGTATGTATGTGCACAATAGCACCGGATGGTGCTATTGTGATACGAGATAAATCAGTCGATTGCAAATTCATTTGGGATTACATAGAACTAAATTCTGTAACGATATTACATAGAACTAAATTCTGTAACGATATTCCAATCCCTTCTCAAATATACCAACATGAAAACGATAGGCTTCCTTCGGTAAATAACGCAAGCAAGCGTAAAATGTGTATCATGAGATTTTTACACTATTGTTTTACACCGGATGGTGCTATTGTGATACGAGATACATCGGTCGATTGCAAATTCATTTGGGATTACATAGAACTACATTCTGCAACGATATTCCAATCCCTTCTCAAGATACCAACATGAAAACGATAGGCTTCCTTCGGTAAATAACGCAAGCAAGCGTAAAATGTGTATCATGAGATTTTTACACTAGTGTTTTACACCGGATGGTGCTATTGTGATATAAGATACATCAATCGATTGCAAATTCATTTGGGATCACAAAGAACTAAACTCTGTAAAGATATTCCAATCCCTTCTCAAGATATTCACAAAAAACGCTGGGGTCCGCGCGGACCTTCCCCCCTTGGGCCTTCGTGTACCTAAAAATACCTTGGGCACTCGAGTGTTAAGCTTCATTCGTAGTGACAAATGACACGGCTTTTATAACGTTCTACACAAAATGAAGCAGTTGTAAATGAATTTGCGCCATTGTAAAAGCAGCTATGTGCAGTGGGAATCATTAGAAAAAGGTAACTGCAGCCGGTTTACTACTGTTCTGTCACTAGCTAAGAGTGGTGTTAATTTAGACAAGTGAATAGCTTCACGCTGTAACCGGTTGCGATCTGCCAACCCTATTTTAAAAGGAAATTATTTTCCATGGTGTTGCATCATTGGCCATTTTGCTTGTTTAAGAAACTTTTACATACAATTCTTCGATTTTTTATGTGTGAATTCGGCCATGATTCTTTAAAAAAAGAAAGAATTGCACCTTAGTTATTGCTTAATTAACGATGCTTTAACTTGTCAAAGACGATTGTGCATCACCCTTCTCCTTCTCAGACTTTGGACTGGCTCTAGAGTTGTAATTGTAATAATTGTACGGCGTTTTCTCCTGAACTTCTGTTATTTGTTAGCACGACACCTTATACATGTAAATACTGTTAAACACATCGACCACCCAAACACACTAAATAGAGCTAGTGCCTAATATATAGCATTGGTATTCAACTTTATCAAGGTGTTCAAATCAATGTATTCGTTTCCATAGCTTTGCAATAACTTCGGGCTTTTGCTTGGAGAAAATTGCTCTGGAATGCTGTTCAAATAGCATGACACTTTTCTATCATAATACTCTGACGCCCATTATCTTTATAACTACATGACATCAACGTTGCTGAGTTGTTCGATTATATTTTTAGAGATCAACTGCATCACAATCCATCTCGCACCCTCTCACTCTCCCGCTCCTTCTCACCTCACTCGTTTCCTCTTTCATCCGATGCGTTGTTAATGATGACGGTCGACTTCATCTAAGCCTCGTGGCAGTCAGCGCATGGTGTGAGGATGCATACGATTGTTGACGACAGCTTCTGAAAAGAAATGTCGTTTGTCGTAAATAGAATTCTTGGTGAAAATTCATTTATTTATTTAGTGGTTGATGGATCCAGGTTTTAAAGGACAGCGAGCGTTTCCGTAGCCAGACTTGCTTCTGACGCTGCAAAAATGAATAGCAGTGGCGTTGATCTTTAGCTGATAATAGTTATGTAAACAATAAAAGAGGTGTTTGTAGCTTAACTTACTTCTTTAGCTATTGTAGTTGTGGTTTCAGTTTAACGACACTGTGCGATAACATTGATCAATATCGTTGCCATCCTCATTTATCCATGCTAAAGATTGATTCTTTCAAAATGCAAACCAATTGACAGAGCTTCATATTTTAGCGAATTGCAGGAAGGTTACGTGCGTATAATAGGACGTTTTGAAAACTATTTAAAGCTGTCCAAAAAGTTGATTTTAATAGCATTTTCCCAAATCCCAATACGTGCAGCTATTCATGAATAATATGTATAATAGTGAAACTTGAGGTTCTAGGAGCGATGAAAATATGTCCCGCGGTTTATTTTATTATTTGTCTTGAATCACTTTTCTAGTTGGTCATGTAAATGAAATCGAACAGCATGCTCTGGCGTAGTATAAAGTAAAGATAAAATTGATTTCCATAATATAGAGTTGTGAACAGTTGCTTAGAGGTGTCTAACATCGTATTATAAACAGTGACAACGTAACAGAAACTAAATGCCAATGTCGTCACTCCGCTCTCACTGACTCACTCACCTCGGTTCCTACTATCGGTGTCATCAGTCAATCAATCAATCAATCAATCAATCAATCAACCATAATTTATATAGCGCTCCTTCAAGGTACCTATTTAGAGGCGCTCCCGGCCGAGAACAAGCGAAAAAAAGTCTTCAACAGTTTGTGAAATTGAGAACAGCAGGGGAGGTGTCATAGTTTTCATTCATTCATTCATTCATTCATTCATTCATTCATCCATCAATTCATCCATTTCTTCAATTATTTTTGAAAGATTTATATAGCGACCCTTCAAGAAACCCGCAAGAGGTGCTTCCGGTTTAACCACTGTGACTAGAAACACTGATGAGTCAACCCTAGATAGCAGGTGCATCTCCAACGAGATACTATCATTCCAGACAGATGACCCACGATCAAAAATGCGAATAACGTTTTACTTAAATAAATATTGCTTAACTCCGCCACTGGTTGCACTTTGTATATACCAATCTCAAGCATCAATACAGAAGGAGGGCTCTCTACTGAGTTTTGTTAACCCACCATGGGCGGAGACCTAGGGAAGGACAGGGGGGACGGTCCCCCCAATGGAGGCGTTGGGGTGGACGGTCCATGCATTTGTCCCCCCCCAATGTTTAGGCGTTAAGGTATTTACACAAACACGTCAGTAGAGTTCCAGAGAAAGAAGGCTTTAGCAGATAGACCCAGTAGAGGATCTTTGGCAAGATATTTACTACAAATTATTGCACACCGTCATCTCCATTTTATTCCTTTTCATCTTCATTCCTGTCTTCTTTGTATAACAAAATAATCAAATAACCGGCCCACCTCAAAAGCGCAAATTTAGAACTTAGTAAATTTCAAACGACATTCTGTAACATCAAATGCAGTACTGTTTTCGTTAAAATATTCATTTCGGCAAACTCTGTGTGTATTATAAAAAACGTGTGTAAAATTTCATTTTGTTTCCGCTGTTTTCATCGAAAATACAATATAAGGAGCGAAAGTAGACTGAAGATGTTATGTCATTATTCTTTAGTGCCCTTGGTACTTCTCTGGTAAGATCTTCGTTCATTCATTCGCTGTATAATTCGCTGCAATATCCTGTCGATTCTTGTACTGTCTTCTTTTGATGACATCACTTTATCATGCTCATCCTTTATTGTTGAAAGTCGCCGTTGCCTTTTTCAGTTTATATTTCTTA
>OX457049.1:13420339-13522839 GCA_949752735.1 Lumbricus terrestris
CAAAGCAGTCAACATGTAAAGCCATAATGGCGTTTTCTACACATACGTGAGACTCTCTTGCCACAAATCCACACCTCCTCTGCTCTGGCATACTCTCAATGGTGTGATCCATGTGGTAAAATCTCGCGTCTGGAAGATCTCTCTTTCTCTGCAGATCAAACAACTCAACAGGGTTCCAGCCGTGGTTTTACCACATCCTCAAGTAGAAACCTGGGTTTTTCTTCAGCTATAACAGCACATGAATACTCAGATAGATCTCCACTTCTCCATTTCCAGGTTGACTGTCCAGGTTTTCACGCACTTTTTGTTTTTGGAATGGCAGACGGGATTGCGGAAGGTAGTTGAGTCATAGGGGCATTTGATGGTATAGTTGTGAAGACATCAGAGGACACAGCAGCATCCTCAATAATCATCTCTCATTGCGACCACTTCATCCAATGTCACCCATAAAAAATAATTATTGAAACTGTTTATCTGTTTCAATTTTCAAAGCTATAGAGTAGCCAGCTGTCTCGATCCTGATCTATAAGATTTGAACCCGTAGTTTTTTAATAAACTGTGGCTTTTGATGCATTGTATAAGGCGCTATAGAAGTCATTAAATTATATAAGATTCACAGTTACCTTGAAATTTGCAGAGTGAGACAAGCTGTAAAAATTGGGACATGAATACGGATGAGTGATAACAGTGCAAACATTTCCGTGACAGTTTTGCACATTCAGACAAAACTGGTCTCATTCATGCCCAGCGTCCTTTTAAAAGGACAGCAAGTTTTCGTGAAAATTTTCCATAATGAAAAAGATGATTTTTGTGAAAATGAATTGATATAGGCAAGCAATCATATAATAGCTACTTAAAACTTCGAAGTAATTTTTTTTATCAAATAGAAAATTAATTAAACTAAATTAAAATTTATTATTGATTGGCGGCATTACTCGATTCCAAAATTCCGCAACTTCCAGTGCTAATAACACAAGTAAAACTAAAGAATTTGACAAATTTTTGCACAGATGTTGGTTTATCAACATCAGCAGGATGATAGAAAGCAAAAACGATATTATTGACCTAATATCATATCAAAATAGGTAAGCAAATACAACTGTCCTTTTAAAAGGACACGGTCATTAACGGGTTAATGGTTTCGGATTTGACGCGTTGCTTGGTGCGGATTATCACCTGGAGTTGTCTGAACGACCTCTGTACGTTAAACTTTTAATTAAAAAATAAGAAGCGGATATTTTTAGTCGACGTAAGAACTGTAAAATAAAGGACAATGGATCTATTCCAGCAATGGGACCTTCGCAAATTTCCCCATCGTTTCAAAGGCAGCCATTTACATATGTATGTTTTGGCACCACGATGACGAATCTAAGTGAATCAAATGCTGAGATATTGCTGAGACATTATGGTAGGCCATTTTGAAAAATGACCGACCCATAGATACGAATTCACTCCAAGTTTACGCAATATTTCGCCATAATTTAAGAATTACTGGCGTTTTGGAATACTTACCCCTTGATATGTATCTTTAGACACGAATATGACGTTTCTAAGTAGACTGAAAGTTCTGATATTGATAATTTGGTATTTTGGCCGGCCATTTTTCAAAATGGCCGACTTTGAGGACATGACAAAAATCTGTCATGGCCATATTGAAACCCATGCTCCTGCATTTGTATATTTAGACAACAAGATGACGATTCTAAGTGAATTAAATGCTGGGATATTAAAAAAAACATCCTGGTCGGCCATTTTGAACAATGGCCGCCGCTGAGTCCATGGAAAGTTTTAGACGGCCCCATTGGAATCCTTGCCCCCCACAAATGTATGTTTAGGCACCAAGATGACAATTCTAAGTGAAATAGAAGCTGAGATCTTTAAAAAATAAATTATGTAGATTTGCCAGCCATTTTGTCAAAATGGCTGCCATTGGGGCTAGATTGCAAACCTGCGATGGCCCTATTGAAAAGTTTTCTTCTTAGGACTTGTTCGTGGTAAGTGCCAAATTTTATGCAAAGTGAACATTTTCTCACCAGTCTGCAGCACTATAATTGAGACTTACTGCTTTCTTGCTTAGCAGCAAGCCGATATTCAATGCTTTGATACTAAGCAAAAAGACAGTAACTCATTTTTATACAATTTGTTCTCAAATTTCACTAAAAACGAGTTTATTTAATAAATTCACAAGTTTATATACTGATTGCAAAATTTCAGAAAGATTGAACTATTATTTCTGGTTTGACTAAACCGAATTCTTCTTCGTCGTTTTACGCGGAATCACCTTTTTTGATTTGTTTTTCTTTTTGCTTAGCACGGCAGTCTATTTCAGTCTATTTGATCTTCATATGCCTATCTATCTAACACTGATGACCGCTACTGAAGATGTCTTTTAAAATACTTTTTTATAATATTTTCTATATTTCTTAGGTCTGTATCAGAGTTCTTTCGATTGTGACTGTTTGTTGTTGTTTTTGGCTGCTTTATTACTCTCAGATGACTTTGCTTTCTGTAACGACTGTTGACATCATAGCCGTGCGCTTTTGTGATAGACGTGTCTTAATTTTTAAAGCGCGTTAGAAATAATAAATTGTAGGGCCTATTGTTTTATTCAATGTTAAGCTACCCGCTGTGTAGCCGACCTGCCTGTCGTGTGAAGCGGGCCGTATTTCGTATAAACTGTATCTGTAATCATTCTGCGGTTTGTCAGATTGAATTTGATTAAACGAAAATATATATTTCAGAGCAGTTTCTGCCAAAAAATAAACCCAAAAGACGCTGAAAAACAACGGATGCAAGTTAGTATTTACACACCTTTAAAATTAAAAGTATATAACCCTCAAGTACTGGCCTGTGCTACTCTTTTGCAAGTAAGTTCAACTTCAACTTCAACTTGCTTATTGCTCCCAAAAAGTATAAAACAGACAATAATTGTGCATTCATAATTATAGTACACAAAGTGATCAATTGCAGTTAACAATTATTGCGAATGGTATAGCTTAGTGTACAATCATTACTGTGAAATGTAGGGAGCAATAGGCCACCTGAAGGGAGTGATCCCGCTATTGGGGCCTATTTACCAAAGAAAAAAATCTTCACTTTGATACGATTAATGATAATAGATTAGGCAACATATAGAAATGGCAATATTTTTGGAATCAATTAAATAACAGCAGTGGGATACCTTCCCTCTGCTCAACTTAAAAAGAATGGGAAAAACACAGATTAAATGGGTTTTTTAATGTGTGTGCACGGATTTGGGATTTAAATCGATCGAGACTTCTGGATGCCTGAATATTTTCCTGTATGTTATTCCATAAAAGAGGACCATGATACTTAATAGAAAACTTTCTAGTATTCGTTTTAGCAAAGACTCTTATGTAGATTCTATTATTTCTAAGTTAAGCTCTTTAGTGCTGTAATACGTCGAGCAAATTTCTGTCCAGGGTAATGGCCTGTGTTGTTATAGACCCTGGTCAAATCGGATCCATCCATCTTTTGCTAGCCGATATTTATTATCGACAATTTATGAATTTGTCAGATTTACATGATACATTGCTCACATCTAATGAAATCCGGTTTAACTTTTGAGAGAAGTAAAACTTTTATTATTATCATTATTATTAATATGATAATTCACGGATTGGATGTCCTTACACCGACTTCGCCTCAAGGCCAAATGCACCCAATTCAAAAAATTAATGCCAATTACGCAGTGTTTCAAAAACACCTTTTTTATTCATTCCAATGTTATATTTATTAATTTAAGCAACTGCAATTAGGAAAACTGGTTCATTACCTTGCTCTTAAAGTGCTGTAATATGCCGAGCAAATTTCTGTCCAGGGTAACGACCTCTGTTGTCATAGGATCCATCCATCCACAGACGTAAACAATTTTGACGATCTTACTATGAAAGTTTCCGCTCACTGACAACTTTAAATATCCCACTATTTGGACTACAGTTGGTCTCAATTCTTCACCGAACCCTCTTTTATCGAGGAGGTGAGGGAGGGTAGTTAGACGATGGGAGGAGACTGGAGGGAATAAATTCAGCTTGGTTCTTAAAACCGAAAGGTGGATCGACTCTGGTTGGTCACACGAGGTGAAACATCAGAGTTCTCGCAGACACGGGGTGGGGCAGTCCCACAATGCACCGCATTGCCATCGCACCTCATTGTATCCATGTAAGTCAATCACGGGGATTCCTACAGTCAGTCTAATATAATGATAAAAGAGCTAAAACTTTGACGTTGTGTGATATGCTAATAACGACTCTGCTGTAACATGGATGGATCCGATTTGACCAGGGTCTATGACAACAGAGGCCGTTACCCTGGACAGAAATTTGCTCGGCGTATTACAGCACTTAAGAGCAAGGTAAAAAAAATTGCTAAATCATTTTGCGTTTCTTTATTTATTTCCTATCAGGATATTTTTAAGGTGTCCAAGACTTCAATGGCGCCTATGTAATTTACTACGAAAGAGTTTAGCCATAAATAGTTCGGTTGTGAGCAGTTTGCGTTGAGTTGAGTTTACGTCATAAAAGAGCGAATACTATTAATAATTGTAATTCATTTCAATCGAACACATAACAAAGTACATTTCTTTATTTATTGCCAATTTGTAACTGTTTTTAAGGTGTCTTATCAAATCAATCATTTGATAAGAGTTTAACATGCGTTGAGATTGTTTGACGTCGAAAAGAGACAAATTCGTTAGAAAATTCAATCTGACCAAAGAGCAGTTGATATACAGGACAGGAAACTCAATTCATGACTTTTCAAACATGATTGGATTGCAGTACACGTCACATCCTTTTGTATTAGAAAGGCATTGAAATAATTACATAACAAGACATATTGACGAATAATATTATGCTTGCAAGGTAAAAAATGCATTTCAAGACATAATATTTAGTGATAGAGATGGGACGAACCTGTAATAAAGAGTCATTTAATCTAACCTGATGATTTATTCAGTGCCAATGATTTAGTCTAGAAAGAATAAATCCTTTGTCGTGTATCTGCTTACAGCGTTCGTCTAAAACACCTTTTAAACGTAGTGAACCGATGCTACGTAAAGATCAGATTCGTATTAAAAAAGCTCTTAAGTGCTGTAATATGCCGAGCAAATTTCTGTCCATGGTAACAGCCTCTGTTGTCATAGACCCTGGTCAAATCGGATCCAACCATAATCAGCAGATTGTGCCTGCCTTCTTTGCAATCCATTGCTGAGATGTGGTTTTGGGACCTTGACCAATTAAGATAAGAGAGGAGCGATAAGAACGATTATAGAAAGGCAAAGAACATGGATTGGACAGTGGACACACTGAGATGAGATTCTTTGCTAAAGATAGTGATCGAGCGGAAAATGGATGTGAAAAGAACGAAATGATGAACAGACGAAGCTAGACTGGATGATGGGGGAAGGATATCAAAAGTCAAGGAGAAGTTAAAGCGGAGGGTTGAGTGGCAATCGAACCCGAAGAAGAAGATTTAGATGTAGACCTGTAATATGCCAAAAAGAAATTGTGCCGACCTCTGTTGTCGTTCGACTCTAGATCCATTCATCATTCATCCTGTTAAGTTGATGGCTAATGTCTTACCGGCTTTCATTTATCAGACACCTCAAAATCGGATGTTTTTAAGCTATATAATACCATATCTTTCAATCGATGATGAAATAAAACGGCACATCCCATAATTTCAACTTTTCGAGTGAAATAACGCGTGTAAAAAATTGCGATCCAAAAAACGATGCCAACAAAACTAATAATTAAGGTAAATGGTTCCACTTGTTGATAGCGACCGCTACTATGTATGCATTGCAGCTGCTTATCCCCCAATACTTGACGGAATGGAGCGCGTTGACATAATGTGAACTCTAGGCGTCACCTTACAGCATGACCTCAGCGTAGGATCCCATGTCAACGAGGTATTGGGATCATGTGCAAGTTCTCTTTACGCTCTGAGGTTACTACGTGCTAATGGTCTACCTCCAACAGCCATGTACGCCGTAACAGAGGTGACAACTGTTGCTAAGCTGCTCTACGCTGCCCCTGCCTGGTGGGGCCTTACTACAGCTGCAGATCGTCAGAGACTCGAGAGACTGCTGGTAAGAACGCAGCGTATGGCTTATCTCCCATCAGGTGCCGCAACAGTTGCAATGCGAGTAAGTTTGGCTGAGGACCGACTGCTGCATGCAGTGGCAAGGAACAACTTCCACGTCCTTCGAACTCTTTTTCCTCCAAAGAACAACCGTCGTCCAGGTCTCAGGGCTCGTATGCACAATTTTTAACTTCCGGGCAAAGATGACCGAAACTTTGTTTCTAGAGTCCTTTTCAAACATATTATTAAAGCATAGTCTAACTATTGATTCAATTTAATTCCAATAACCGATTACTCCCTATAATATTAATATTTTTATTCATGGGCGGAGTCTGGTTGTCGATCTTGGGGGGGCTAAAAAAATCTCGGCCCAAAGCAGTTGATGACCTTTTTTGGTCATCGATTTGAAAACCTCATAAAAACATACCATTTTTCCGGACAGTGACAGTTCTTTTAAAAGGTCCATTGTTTTGAAATGTCAATAATTCCAATAATTATAAAAAAGGTGTGCAATTGCAAATGTGTGTAAAAACTAAAAGGTGTTTAATTGCAATCGTGTGCTAAAACTAAAAAGTCCATTGTTTTGAAATGCTCATATTTTCAAATATAATATTTAAAAAAGGTGTGCAATTGCAATTGTGTGGTAAAACTGAAAGTCCATTGTTTTGAAATGTTCATAATTTCAATTATAGTAAAAAAGGTGCGCAATTGCAAATGTGTGCCAAAACGTAAAAAAGACGTACAATTCCAAAAGTGAGCTGAAACTAAAAAAAGTCCATTGTTTTGTAAGTTCATAATTGCAATTATAATTCAAAAAAGGTGTGCAATTGCAAATGTGTGCTAAAACTGAAAAGCAAATTGTTTTGAAATGTCCATAATTGCAATTATAATAAAAACAACATGTGCAATTGGAAATGTGTGCTAAAACTGAAAAGACCATTGTTTTGAAATGTTCATAATTTCAATTATAATATTTAAAAAAGGTGTGCAATTGCAATTGGGTGCTAAAACTGAAAGTCCATTGTTTTGAAATGTTCATAATTGCAATTATAGTAATAAAAGGTGTGCAATTGCAAATGTGTGCCAAAACTTTAAAAAAATGTGCAATTCCAAAAGTGAGCTGAAATGTCCATAACTGCAATTATAATTTTAAAAAAGTGTGCAATTGCAAATGTATGCCAAAAACTAAAAAAGGTAAGCAACTACAATTGTGTGTTAAACTAAAAGTCCATTGTTTTGAAATGTTCATAATTGCAGTTATAATAAAAAAAGGTGTGCAATTGCAAATCTGTGCCAAAACTAAAAATTCCGTTGTTTTGAAATGTCCATAATTCCAATTATAATAAAAAGGTTTGCAAATACAAATGTGTGCCAAAACTTAAAAAGGTGTCTAATTGCAATTGTGTGCTAAAACTAAAAAGCCCATTGTTTTGAAATCATAATTGCAATTATAATATTTTAAAAAGGTGTGCAATTGCAAATGTGTGCTATAACTGAAAAGTAAATTTTTTAAATGTTCATAATTGCAATTATAGTTTAAAAAAAGGTGTGCTATTGCAAATGTGTGCGAAAAATCTTTAAAAAGGTGTGCAATTCCAAAAGTGAGCTGAAACTAAAAAGTCCATTTTTTTAAATGTTCATAATTGCAATTATAATTCAAAAAAGTGTGCAATTGCAAATGTGTGCTAAAACTGAAAAGCCCAATGTTTTGAAATGTCCACAATTGCGATTGTAATTTTAAAAAGGTGTGCAATTGCAAATGTGTGCCAAAAACTAAAAATGGTGTGCAATTACAATTGTGTGCTAAAACTAAAAAGTCCATTGTTTTGAAATGTTCATAATTGCAGTTATAATAAAAAAAGGTGTGCAATTGCAAATCTGTGCTAAAACTAAAAATTCCGTTGTTTTGAAATGTCCATCATTGCAACTATTATAAAAAAAGGTGTGCAAATGCAAATGTGTGCCAAAAGTAAATATTTCAGTTTTCTCAAAAACTTGACGTTCTACAAGAACAACCAAAACACCACTGCATTCAGCAGACCATTGTCTATAAGAAACAGCTGAAGTGTTTTTTGAGTAGCAAAAAAAATCACATTTGTAGGCCAGTGTTTCTGGAGTAATGTTGTGTCAACCAGCTTCGCAATTTCCGAGGCAGCTGAGATCTGTGTCTCGCTCTCTCGCACAAGACGTGACACGCCATCTGGTGCAAAGTTTGATCCTGAGCCGAATTGATACCTGCAATGTCGCCTTTGCCAGCTTGCCACAGCGCAATATCATTCGGATTCAGGCGATCATCAATGCTGCTGCCCGCCTAGTGCTGCGATTAAAAAATGTTCGACCAAATTTCTACCGGGTTTTGTAAAAATGATAAACAAATGCTCTTACTTAGTCTAATTGCGTGTATAGTTGCAGATTTATCTGACTAGTTACCTGTCTAATAACGCTGGCCGCTTCAGTATATTTTCACATTTTACTTCTTGTAATTTCATTACAAATTTAGTACAATCATTTTGTGGTAGATTGAGTCTGTGTCATATCGCTTTATATAAATGTTTCTCTTTACAATAGCGGTATTTGCGACATTTCTCGTTCATCATTAGTTAATAAATTGCAATGACCACTAGACCGGTGATCAACCGTCCGGTGATCAACCGTCCGGTGATCAACCGTCCGGTGATCAACCGTTCGGTGATCAACCGTCCGCGCACCCTTGGAATAGGCGAGCGCATTAAGTTCAAACTTTGCACCATGATGCACCATGATGCACAAAATGTCTGAACAACCGCGCACCACCCTACCTCGTGGACAGCCTCCGATCGCTGGCAGATGATCCTATTAGGTCACGTCTGCGGTCGTCCAAGACCGACGACGTATCCAACCATGCAACCAAAACTAAAGCCGGTGATCGTGCCTTTCGGGTATCTAGCCCATGCACGCGCTTGGAACAGTCTTCCAGCATCAGTTCAAGAAACAAAAACTCAATCTGCTTTTAGAAAACAGTTGAAGCTGCACCTGCTTCCGGGCTGTTTGCATTTATGCTAAACTTTGACAATAGTATAATTAGGCTATGTTTGTAAAGCATCCTAGAAGTAACTTTCTACCGACGATGCTGTAAAAATTGTTTGGATTACAATGGCAAAAAACACGAATCTGGGCCTTCATGGGGGGGCTTAGCCCCCCTAGCCCCTGATAAACTCCGCCCATGTTTTTATTTCAGTGTAATTTTTTTGTCTATCTCAATGTACCAGGTTGCGGTTTGCCAACCTGTTTTTGCTTATTAAACGAATATACATACATACCATAGTAATTTTTTAGATAAAGTAACATCCGCTTATCATTCAATGCTATATATAACTAAAAATGCATCGTTACAATGGTGTCTAAATATTTAACGTGGCAGAATTCGCTGTTCATCAACATCACACAAGCCACATACTTTTGCAGCCATTGAGACACCCTAATATCGTGCACATAATTTTCGGTTTTTTAGTCTTGTATTCAAGACTTGGTTTTTCATTCATTATAACGGTGTTTGAATAATGTATACCATGCAACTGACAAGGATGTTGACATGAATGATTGGCACACAAAAACAAAAAAAATCTTTTAATAGCAATTATCAGTAAATCAGCCGGAGAAAAGATTGGATTCAATTGCAGAAGAGGAAGAATTATCTTTGTAATCACAGTTTCATTAAACATATTAAAAGCACTTTCTATATACAGCCACCTGAAAGGTAATTTTTTATTTCATACGAAAAAATTTAAGATGGAAAAACATTTGAGGGGTGGATACTACTCCTCCCCATTGGTAGCCCGATGGTTAGAGTTAAAACTTTATAAAGACATCAACAGCCTCTGTTGCTATAAGATTTCGTTAAACCTGTGTGTAATAATATATAATATCGACAATACACTTCTGATCAAACTCTGACAATGTCAGTCTCAAGAACGGCGGAGGGTGACTCAAACGATCCTTTCTACCACACAGACGTCAATTATCATGTAATCATGTAATCATGGTGCCGATAAAATGTAAACTGCCACCTTGCATATTGAAGAAAAGCCAGGAGGGCGCCGATAAAAAGCATCTTGTGGATGAATAATTATCATCGAAGGAGAATTTTCATTTATATAGTAATATGGAAATCTTTTGAAAGGTGTCCAATGTCCGATTTATTCCGAGTTCAGTTAACAACTAATTAACATAAAAGCTGTTGACGTTCATAAGTGATTATTATGCGGATGCGATGGGATACATGCAGTCTAAATAGGTAGGTAGCGGACAGAATTGGAAAACTCCAGAGCCGTCGGACGACAATAAGATGATACAGAGTAAGTAGATTTATGTGGAGGTCCCAATAATGCATTTGTTTTGCATGCATGTACATTCAATCGCGACTCCTTCCGCCATAATGCTTCCGTACGCATATCGCCTACAATAGATATCCCGTGATCATTCCTCCATCCATGCGATTCATTACGCGATATTATATGGACGGCTGTGACTTAGCAACGGATAGAATTAATCCCTGCGGACGATAATAATAATAACTTATATAACAAATTAAAATCTTTTAAAAGGTGTGTAAATATAACATAAGTTGAAGTTTATACAGGCCTATAATTAATAGACTTCTTCATCCGATTAAATTCATGATGATTCGGATGTGACCATACAGGAATGCTCTTCAACGCTCACTAATTATAGTGCGACAGGATCATCACTTTAAACAGATGTTTAAAATCACATGAACTGAAATGACACTGAAAATCGACACCATACGAATCGAATAATTTAAGTTCAAATGTGTGTGTGTGTGTGTGTGTGTGTGTGTGTGTGTGTGTGTGTGTGTGTGTGTGTGTGCTGGGGTGTGCATGTATGTGTGTGTGTTGATATGTATGTGTGTATACATGTACATGCATATATATTAGTGTGGCCCAAACTTACATGGGAAAAATATTTTTTTTAAAATATGCTGCTCCACAAGGCTGCCCTTGTTCCACTTGACTAGAAGACTCTGAGTTGAAAAAATTGAAGAGATCTGAGCATGTTTAGAGGTGCCAATTTTTGAGAACTTTTATATAGGACTCACGTAAAATGTGCATCCGAAATTTTAGCAGCTACATTATGAATTGACAGCAGCATGCATGTACTCCAAGTTACCATCTTTCCAAATCATAATCAAGATGTCAACTGTATTTAAATAAATAAAGAATTATAAGATTATACACAAATATAAGTTTGTTTCAAGTTCTTTGTGCTTAAAAACAGTTGCTGAATTGGAGGAAATTTCAAAATTTTCCCTCCAGCTAATAAACTAAAGGTTTTTTACTCCCAATTTGCTTCAAATATAATTGGATTGTTCACTTCTAAATGCTCTGTATACTGCTGATTTATATAAATCAAGTATTTTTGCAGTAATTTGTTCAGCACTTCTTGCATATGATATAAGATTAATGCTGGTCTCTTGACTCTGTGTTATAATGGCTCATACTATATGACAGAAGCATGGCATCATCCAGAAGCTCCCAATATTGTTGGCTCTTATGGATGCTAAAGATAATTCTTTCTAGACAGTCACAAAACATGGGCGAAATCCTGAAGAATTTAATATTTCATTAAGATAATGGACTAACAATTGGTTAGGTCATGAAAGTAATAATGGGTGCTACCTAGGTAATCAGTTTTAATCGTTGAAGCATCTCCGAATGACATTCCCACAGAGAAAATCTAGAGCTGTTGTTTACATGGACATAGGGCCCACGTAATGTTGACCCCAAGAAAAACTATATACGTAACATTTCCATCCCTCCTGAAAGATTTGACAGGTCTTGTTGACACAAGGATATTGTTGAAATGAAACATTTCCTGGCAGCAGAGCATTGATGTACGAAAAAGGTCATCACCTTTACAAGTATGAAATTGATCATGATTGTTTGTGGCAATTTTTAAGGAAAGAAACAGGTCATCACATTTTAAAGTAGCCTACGGAATTTACTTTGATGTTTGAAAATTTCTACCCGAAAGACTTCAAAAAGTTTCTCAGGGATCTAGATGGTACTAATTACCATCTGACTCAAACCAGGCTCAAATCGATTTTTATGTGCAAATTTTTGTGTCTTACACAGTTTTAAAGTAAGTCTCTGCTTTTAAAATGACAAACTTTATTGCACTATCATTTTTCTTTCTCTAAGTTGAGTCAAAATATGATTCAGCTGTTCAAATTTCAAATCTGAGAAAAATGCATCTAAAGTTTGCATAATTATTGGAATGCAAAATTCTTTAGTAACCATGTTAATAATTGAGTTTAATTCAAAGAAGATAAACAGCCTGCATAATAGGCTAGATGACAGTCAAGTTTATTTGAATCCCAGGCCTACCTCATTGCCATGCAGCCATGCTAGCCTTATATGACAAGTTTGACTATTGATGCTGGGAATATTGCAAATTTTAGTAAAAGTCGTTTAATTATTAAAACAATAGCCACTAAAAAAAGACCTAATAGTCTAATATCTTTGCTAAAATATCTAAATATCTTTAAAACTTAAATTGTTTACAAATTATTGTTTTAATGTAATTTAAACAGTAATTATTTACAATTTCATACCACAAAATGGAAAAAAATGAGTTTTATCACATGTTGGCCATTATCCAGGAGGCATGTGTTGTGACATAGGTCTAGTTTGGGGCTATCATGAAATGCATGGACAGGAAATCCTTCGACCATACACCACATTCTAATGGAGGTGTATGTCAGAAGGAGATATCTTTAAGACTGTTTGATCTTCTTATTACTCAGAGTCAAGAATTAGCCAAAGTCTGCTTATCAAGGTTAAATCTAAATTTCTAAGAACGATTGAGAACATCTACAATGCTTCATGTTATATTTCATATTTCAATTTCTGTAAGACTAATTGATTCTACATTGGCCCAATAGCTTTAAAAGACTGATTTAATAGACACATCTGTGATGATAATTGCACGGCTCCTTGGAGTACTGTCGAAAAGCGATTTTTTAAATTTTTCGATGCCTAATTAAAATGTTGCAGAAAATTGGTACCAGTAAACGTTCAATTTTGTTCAAACTTGGCAAATAATTCACCAATAGCATATGGAACAAGAGCAGCCTTGTGGAGAATTGAATTTCGAAACTTTTTAATTGTGGGCCACCCTAATATATATACACACAACCCAACTGACTATACACAGCGCTCTCGAATATACAGGTATCCGCACTAAAGGATTTTCATTGAAACGGCTGTTCATACAATACGAGCGATATGCACTCTCAAAAACACCTGTTTAAAACTTGTACATACTGCTTAATAGTTGGCACAAGAAAAATTTATACGATCCATGTTGACAAGTGAATCACTAAAATAATGAAAAGACTTAAAAGAGACAAAGCTATAGTTTCAATAGCAAAGATCACCCATGTCGCCCCCCGATTATCCGAGCAGCCTTTGGACTGGCACTGTCAAAGATCGAACTGCGATGGAGTTTTGCTTCCTAAGGCTGTTTGTTGAATTAAATGACGCTGTGAAATATCAAGTATGATTAGTCTCCCTCCTAATATTTACTTCGAATTTATTGTTCCGCATGCTTCACTCAGTGTGAGAATTGTGGAAAAATAACTGGGGGGGTTGAACCATTATCCACCAGGAATTAGGGTGTGAAAAACAGACTTTACTATGGGGCTCTAAGAAAGACTGGGGGTTGAAACCCCCAACCTCCCCGACAATTCTCACCCTGGCTTCACCCTACAGTATGGCAGGTTTGATTAATAATGGAAGTCTAGAAGGTCGATCGAAAACGAGGCAGTAATGATAATCTGTGGTTGCCTTTTGATACTTGCGTCATATCACAGCGTAATGAGCATCCGATTGGAGAAGGAAACTCATTCGTCTTTTCTTTATAATGTGTAACTGGATAATGAAAAGAGGCAGAAACAAAGTTATAGATTAGGCTAAGCTTAACGATATTGTTTGACGACAAGGATCATTAGCTACCATCCTACTTTATGCTTACGATGGACTGGTACTTGTCAGTGGTTAAAACCAGTTTGGTTCTCACCAGATTATAATTACTCTTATTCCAAAGTTTGTTGTTTGCATGAAGAATATATCGTGTTTAGCTTTAGAGAAAAGTTTAATTTGAACCCTTACGCTTTGTATTACGCATATTTCATGCAATTTAAAAGAATTTTTTGCAGGCGGATTTTAAATAATTTTATGCTGAGGAGTTGAATATGGCAAAAATTGCGACTCTTATTATTTTATTACGCGTTTTATCTTATATGAACGGTGTCTAAGAAATTTGTTATTTATTATTCTAGAAGATAATAAGCATGGGCGGAGTTTATCAGGGGCTAGGGGGGGCTAAGCTCCCCCAAGAAGGCCCAGATTCAGATTTTTTTACCACTGTAATCAAGACAATTTATATAGCATCGTAGGTAACAAGCTACTTCTAGGATGCTTTACAAACATAGCCTAATTATATTATTGTCAAAGTTTAGCATAAATGCAATCAGCCCGGAAGCAGGTGCATCTTCAACTGTTTTCTAAAGGCAGATTGAGTTTTTATTCCTTGAACTGATCATGGAAGAATGTTCCAAGCGCGTGGGCTAGCGAAAGGCACGATCACCCGCTTTAGTTTTGGTTGCAGGGACGGATACGTCGGCGGTCTTGGACGACCGCAGACGCGACCTACTGGGATCGTCTGCCAGCGATCTGATGCTTTCCACGAGGTAGGGTGGTGCACGGTTGTTCAGACATTTTGTGCATCATGGTGCAAAGTTTGAACTTGATGCGCTCGCCTATTCCAAGGGTGCGCGGACGGTTGATCACCGGACGGTTTATCACCGGACGATTGATCAACGGTCTAGTGGTCATTGCAATTTATTGACTAAGGATGAAAGAGAAATGTCGCAAATACCGCTATAGTAAAGAGAAACATTCATATAAAGCGATATGACACAGACTCAATCTGCCACATAATGATTGTATTAAATTTGTAATGAAATTATAAGAAGTGAAATGTGAAAATACACTTAAGCGGCAAGCGTTATTAGACAGGTAACTAGTCAGATAGATCTGCAACTATACACGCAATATTAGACTAAGTAACAGCATTTCAAACAATAGACTTTTCAGTTTTAGCACACATTTGCAATTGCACACCCTTTTTAGTTTTAGCACACATTTGCAATTGCACACCTTTCTTTTTATAATTGCAATTATGGACTTTTCAAAACAATTTTTCTTCAGTTTTTGCACACATTTGCTCTTGCACACCTTTTAAAAATAGTAATTGCAACTATGAACATTTCAATATAATGAACCTTTTTAGTTTTAGCACACATTTGCAATTGCACACCTTTTTTGTTATAATTGCAATCATTAACATTTCAAAACAATGAACTTTTCAGTTTTAACACATATATGCAATTGCACACCTTTTAAAAAATTATAATTGCAATCATGGACATTTCAAAACAATGGACTTTTCAGTTTTAGCACACATTTGCATTTGCACACCTTTTTTTAGTTTTGGCACACATTTGCAATTGCACACCTTTTTTATTATAATTGCAATTATGGACTTTTCAAAACAATTTAGGCCTTCTTTTCAGTTTTAGCACACATTTGCTATTGCACACCTTTTTAAAATAATAATTACAATTGTGAACATTCAAAACAATGGACTTTTCAGTTTTAACACACATATGCAATTGCACACCTTTTTTAGTTGTGGCACACATTTGCAATTGCACACCTTTTTTAGTTTTAGCTCACATTTGCAATTGCACACCTTTTTTTAAATTTTGGCACACATTTGCAATTGCACAACTTTTTTTACTATAATGGCAATTATGAACATTTCAAAACAATGGAATTTTCAATTTTAGCACACATTTGAAATTGCACCCCTTTTTTAAATATTATAACTGCAGTTATGATCATTTCAAAACAATGGGCATATTAAGTTTTGACACACATTTGCAATTAGACACCTTTTTTAGTTTTTTCAGACATTTGCAATTGCACACCTTTTTAAAATTATAATTGCAATTATGGACATTTCGAAAGAATGGACTTTTTAAAAGAACTGTCACTGTCCGGAAAATGGTATGTTTTTATGAGGTTTTGAAATCGATGACCAAAAAAGGTCATCAACTGATTTGGGCCGAGGAAATTTTTTTTAGCCCCCCCAAGATCGGCAACCAAACTCCGCCCATGATAATAAGTATGCAATGCGTTGAATTATTTATTTTACGTTGATAAAGGTTCTTAGCTTAATTTACGGAGACAATCATATCTGAGAATTTCTATAGCGCCAATTTAAAAATGGCTGTTCACAGTTCTGCGAAATCCTATGAGCTAAATAAATCGTGTCAGTATTTAGTGAAATAACGATAAGCATAATGTCATAAAGATGACGTTCAACGGTGCATTACTTCTGTGTCCAAATGATCAAGGGTCTTAAACGTGATCGTATTCTCCGAATTTCTAGAGCGACACTCAAAAGTCAAACGCAGGGCACCAGCTTATTCACGAGGGCTGCGTTGAGTCAGAAGGGTTGTCTGTGAGAGTAGTCCGTTGTGGTCCGTTTCATCATCTGGATGTAAAATGTCTCGGGTTCCCCCTCCAAACTTGGGACTTTCTCAAACAGATCACGCACTAACGACCTCTCGCCTCCTTCTAAATATTTTAATAATCTCTGCATGGACATCCTGGCATTGCAACAAAAAAATTATGTGTTCTCAACTTTTTTTATATAGCAAATGAGAAACTTAAAACAGGTATGTATGCTTCTTATAGTTATTTATTTTGGTGATTTATGATGCTGCATGCCGTCCATTCATTTATGGCGCAAATTACAATGCTTAAAATAAGCGTCCTTTTAATCATTTACTGTAACGTCCTGAACACTGCAAACCGCAGATGACATTTTGAACCCGCAAACGGTTTGCGGAGACCTGGTCCGAACTTTTTTTTTTTGGGGGGGGAACGGACGAGCGGCCGAATGACAATCGCCGAGGCACGAAGCGCCGAGCAGGGGGGATTTGGGCAGGGAGATTTCCCCCCCAAACCTCGAAAATTTTCGATTTTACACACTGCAATGGTAGCATTTCAGGTAGACATATTAACAACGTTTCTCGTCATTTTAGTGCTTATAGTCCTTGTTTAAGACTTCAAAAGTGCCCCCCCCATGTCGAAATGTTTTTTTTATATTTCAACATTACAGCGGTAGCATTTTGGACTGCATAAGCGGAGACTTGGCCTCGGGGATTGGGGGGAGGGGCGATTGATCTTGTTACTCCCTTAGGCCCCGATCACATAATCTAGAGATACCACGATGTGATTCATTGATTGGAAATGAATTTATCACTTGTTTGACGATAACAGTTTAGTAATTATATTATAATTTGACTTGATTTTAATTTGCACGTTTTTATTACCTATTATTACTTCGATGTATTATAATGATGTGCTGTGTCCCATTGTGCGTTTTCAAGTGGTGCAATAAAGAAAATACTTACATACTTACTTACTTACTTACTTACTTATCACTCCATTAAATAATACGACTCGGTGATTCGAGTGCCACCACGCGCATAATATTTTCTAACGGCAGAGGCATACTTTTTTCTATTTACAGAGATCGTAGCTGCTTAGCCACCTTTATAACGCTTTCACACTATGCTACATAAAGTTAAACTGTTCAATGCATCATACATGTAGTGACTTGCAACATCCAGGTTCAAGATGAAGAAGAGATTACGAAGGCAATGAAAAATTAAATACGTCGTCTTAGGCACCTTTAGAGTTGAATCAAACGATGCTATATAAGGAAGTAACACGATGCGCCATAAATCAAAGACAGGTCGTTTTTAGCAATCGATGAGAACTGCAGACATCGTGTACATCCGAGATTTATTATTGGATATTGTTCGTTTTAGAAGAGCGATAATCGATTTGCCTCAAGAAAGCACTGTATGTTGGCGGTGAAGGTTAATTTTCGGTGTTTTTTGTTTTATTCTCTAAAATTGTACATTGTCTGTATATGCTTATTGTTTTATGAATTCATTGTTTACGACATGGAGAAGAAGACCGTGGTCCGCCGATTCGAATAGGAAGAAGCCAGCGGAAGAACCTGAACGATCAGATCAGATTTATGTTCTTCTTTAGATGGTCAGTCGACGCTCTGACTGGTGTGGGGAATGGCGCTCCATCACAACGAAGCAGGGGCGGATCCAGGGGAGGGCCAATCCGGCCATGGCCCCCCCCATTTCAAATCACCATGGGACGTGGCCCCCCCATCCACGGTGGCCAAAAAAAAATTCAGGGTGTCAGTCATGCACAGGAGAATTAATGTATAAATGTAATTAAAACCTATAATAAAAATAATGTATAAATGTAATTAAAATCTAATCTAAGTCTCTCACGCAATTGCATTGTCTTTATATAAAGCATCAAAATGAAACAATCTTTCAACAGTATCCAACTATGATTTATGGCATGCAATGTATGTTATTCGTGTATATATTCGTAGTAAATTGTAAAAACATTAACACCAATAAACACAATTATAACTAAGTACAACTAACTATTAATTACAAATCAAGTTAACACTAACAACAGTGTTTGGGATATAATTTATTTTTAGGAGATGCCAAAAAAATTTCAGGGCGAAACATGTTAAGTTTTGAGTTTAGTCTATATGTGCAAGAAAATGCGGTGAATGATAACACATGTTTACTCCTTGTTTTTATTTATATCTTACTATATTTCATTCAGTAGTGGGAAATATTTTGTTTATTCTAGTCTTAAAAAGTCATCAGTTTTTGGGAAGCGAAATTAAACACCTTTTTTAAATTTCGCACGGAAGAATAAAAAGTCATCGCTCTTTTTAGACGAAAAATTTAACACCTTTTTTAAGATTTCGCAAAAGTCATCAGTTTTTTAAATTCTAAATTGAACACCTTTTTTGAAAATTTCGCACGGAAGTTTAAAAAGTCATCACTCCTTTTAAACGAAAAATTAAACACCTTTTTTAAGATTTCGCAGGGATGACTACAGCAAGTCATCAGTTTTTTGGGATGCGAAATTAAACACCTTTTTTGAAAATTTCGCACGGAAGACTAAAAAGTCATCACTCATTTTAGACGAAAAATTAAACACCTTTTTCAAGATTTCGCACAGATGACTACAAAAGTCATCAGTTTTTTATTCTAAATTGAACACCTTTTTTGGAAAATTTCGCACGGAAGACTATAAAGTCATCACTCATTTTAGACGAAAAATTAAACACCTTTTCTAAGATTTCGCACGGATGACTACAAAAGTCACCAGTTTTTTGGGAAGGAAAATTGAACACCCTTTTTGAAGATTTCTGGCGGATTATTTAAAAAAGAACATCTAGTTTTCGGGAAAGAAGTTTTTGGGAAAAGTCTATATTTATTGAGACCTTATGGCACTCTTATAAGCACTGAAAAGTACAGCTATTTTGTTAAGATAACAGCTTAAAATGCTACCATTGCAATGTGAAAATTCAAAAAGTTTCTGGTGGGGAGGGGCATATCCCCTCCCCACACCCCTCCCCTACCACTCTCGGCGCTGGGCGCCTCATGATTGTCTTCAGACGGTCAATTATCTACCCCTCCGGAAACCTCAATTCCCACAGAGGTCGGGCTAAATTAAACTCTGGTTTCGGCCAAAAACGACTAAAAAAGTTCATCAGATTTTTCAGCGAAAGATCAACGATAAATTTTCCGACCCCAGCCCAAAAATTTTTTGGCCCCCCCCTTCGAAAATTCCTGGATCCGCCCTTGCAACGAAGCATACCAGCGATGACGTCAGACGGTAGAGAGGCAAAAACATCGAATGCAGACAAAGCCATCCTGCTTGCAGAGACGTACGCCGAGACGAGCAGCACGAACAACTAGGCTGCATCAATGAGTTCAAAAATCATATACAGCTATCTGGTCTTTACTCTGCTTCGGAACATACAGCAGCAGCAGTCAACTCAGACGCTGAATGATGTCATCCGTGGAGCGAAGAAGAATCGAAGTCCTGCATGGAGAAAGCAAGAAAAATGATGTTACACCCGTAAAACATAATCACATGGTGCTTGAAATATGGAATTTTTCGGTTTACCGTACAGCAGGGGTGTCAAAGAGCTGGCCCGCGGGCCATTTCTGGCCCGCCGACGATTTTTTTCTGGCCCGCGGAGCCTTCCCTAAAGATTACAAAATTGGAGAATAAAAGTTAAAATTTTTATATTTTACAGTCAGCGCCAAATACATGGAGATTTTTTCTTGCTGACGTCACTTTTGCTCATACGCATAGCTCTGTGTACAGTCTGTATCTATGATTTCTGGTTGGTTGTCTGTTAACAAAATTATGAAAGTTAAGAAACACATATTATTTAAAATGTCCTGAGTATTGGCTGACCAAGCCCGGAGCTCCCTCTCAGATCACTACCCAATTTTGCTCAGGAGCTTCGACACCCTGGCCCGCCACTTGTTGGAAGATGGTCACACTGGCCCGCCACTTGTTGGAAGATGGTCACACTGGCCCGCCACTAAAAAAGGTTTGACACCCCTGCCGCACAGTAACAATCTTGCAGTATATATGGTGATACCAAACGAAGCTTTATCCACATGGATATAATATATTTCTTCGCTCTTGCTCAGCTTTTTAGGTGATTTCACTCTCAATACAGTGTTGATTGCTTTTATTATTGTTCGTTTATTCAACAATCTGGTTAGAGTACAATACAGCCATGCATTTTTCTTGGACAAGTTGAAGATTTCGGAGAAGACAAGATCCCGTACGAGATGATCCAGAATCTGCACAAGTCATCGCTGCGAGTTCTTCTGAAGATCTACAACGGAAGATTGCCTTTGGACTGGATGAGTCTATGGCATCTTGAGGCTCTCGAATTGTGAAGTCCATATTAAGAACGAAATGGCCATTTAAAACGCGTTTGGTTGTCGCAAACATTAGACACATTAAAAACATGTTCACATTGTGTCTCAAATAAGGACATTTCTGCACACCGACTGTGAAATTCCGAGGGGGTGGGGACAGTGGTGGCGCCAGGATTTCAGTTTGGGGGGCTGAAGCCTCGACCGAAATCTCATGAAAATTTTCCATTTTCGCCGCCAAAATTTCTGACGACCTTTTTTTTAGTCATCGACCGAAATCGTCGATAATTTGACTGTAACAAATTTCGGACGACCCTTTTTCAGGGGGGGCTGAGCCTCTTGTAGGGGGGCTTAGCTCCCCCCAGCCCCTCTAGCGCCGCCACTGGGTGGGGAAGGAGACGTAGGGAGGGAGGGTTGGACAATCTTTTCAGCCACAGTAGCGCGTGGCCGGGTGCAGCTAGTTAAAAATAACTTTTAAGGCAGCTTTCGTGACAGCCTTTCCTTCACCGCGCTGGTTAATAGTGCATATCAATATATAAACAGCTTTCTTTACATCGGCGACAAGCAGGCCTTGTGCATGCCTCGTTGCACCTGGATGAACAGGCCTGGCCTTATGGGCCGATCGAGGTAGCCGTCCTGGTCCCGCCAGCGCTCACAGGGACCCTGCGCTGCTGGCCATATTTTTTTTACTTTGATGAGAATTACAACTTCATCGCTTAGCAGCAATACAGGAGATATTTTGCTGCGCGAATGTGAGTGAGTGTTCGGCAAAGACTCCGAAAAAGATAGCGATTCTCCAGGTAAAGTGAGTCGCAATTATACTGTTGTGCATGTATAAATGGAGTTTTCTAGAATGCACTCGATATTATTGTTAATAATTACTGTTAACATTTGTATTATTTATTGTTTGTGGTTAATAAATATAGCCCACTTATCGATTTCCTTGTCTATCTTATTTATAGCTATTGTTTTCATTACTGTATGCTAAGGTGCCATCCATAAAATACGTCACGCTCCAGGGGGAGGGGGTGTAAGAAAGTGTGACAGTTTGAATTCTTATGTATATACATATATACATGAATAATTATGTATATACATATATACATGAATACATATATACATGTATACATACATGCGTATTATAAGTATATATATATGCATATATAAGTATATACACTTACATATGCATATATACATATTTAGTTTTTTTATATACATGTAAATTCCTGTTTATGGGTGCCCAGGCTAGCGGGATCACTCCCTTTCTGGTTTATACTCTTTCACAGGGATCTCTAACCTTATATTTGATGTTGTTTACCTTTTGATGTTCAATGCACACGCTTATTTTGTCATTTTGGTGTTTGGAACTGTCTTTTTTGCTCTCTGAATAAACAACTTGAATTTGATTTTAGTGCAATCATTAGCCAGCATGAGAATTGTTCAAAATAACTGGGGGTTAGATTTTGATTATGCGGATTTCATATGTGCAATGAAGACTCTACTGTGTGGTCGTTAGAAAGACTAGGAGATGAACCCCCAACCCCCTGGTGATTCTCACCCTATTATTGGCACCCTTCTTCTGTGGTCTAATAGTCCTTCCAGCTTATTTAATGAAACGTAAACTTAATTGCTCCTTTCAAAGTAATTGCTGGAGTTAAGGGCCTGGTTTGAAATTTTTTTATAACCCATTTTATTTCGACTTTGCGTTATTTTAAAAAGGTCACATTATGGTATTGCCAATGCTATACCGACACGAAGTCAACATCGCAATTTTTTGCTTTGGAAGCCGCACACAGCTTCTGCCACGGGCCCTGCATGATAGTGCACACCCTAGGTCCGGATCAGTGGATGCACCAATGCTAGATGATGTTCTAGCCTGTGTAGTCATGTACATCGGGTCATTTCAACATTTCAAAACATCTTAGCTTGGAATACTCTTATGCATCAAGGATCCCCTTGAATGGTGATCGCGATCTGTTTATCTTAATTTAACAGAACTGTTTCTTACTTAACATAATTTTGAGTTGCATCGTGCCACGCGAACGGTGAGACTCCCTTTAAAACATTTTTTCTCCAAGGTCCATGAAGTCGAAATACAGGCGGCAGGAAATCAGTATTTCGATCCAGACGACATCAATAAAGTTGTTGATTGAACAGAAAAAAGTCGGTAACTCAGTTCCATTAATTTTGGTTCCGGTAATCTAGAGCATCCGATGACCGAGTCTAATCAATAATAGCACCATCACAATAAATTCACGCGGCAGCATATCGATGATCGCATCAAGTGAAAGCGGACATCAAAAACCGAAGGATGATGTCCTCTAGAGAAGCAATAAAAAATCGAGTCTAATATTATTAGAACGTAGGGAAGAGGAATGAGCTCAATGACTAACGTATATTTTCTACAGCTAATTAAACTGGATTGGACACATATTGGTCTTGCACTGGCTTCCTTTCCCGCAGCGCATCTCATTTAGGACTGCATCTTTGGTGTGACGATGCTTATCAGGCTGGGCACCCTCTTATCTGTCTGAGCTTTGCTTCCCTCTTTCCACTTGCATAGACCGCCTCGCACTGCGCTCTGCTGTCCATGGTGACTTAATGGTTCCTTTCACTCGTTCGGCAACAATGCAGAGGCGTTCGTTCTCTGTGGTTAGTCCAACAACCTAAAATGGACTTCCTTTGACTCTGCGACACCTCACAAGCTGTTCTCAATAGCACAAACTTTCGAAGACTGTCTTTTTCTCGCTTGATCTCGGCCGGGAGCGCCTCTGAGTAGCTATCTTGAAGGGGCGCTATATAAATTACGATTGATTGATTTTGATGGTCAGGTAAAACTTGATAAATCAAACGTTACTGGTCATGAAGGTGATTGTTTGCAAGTGCCACTTGTCTCTTTTTGCTTGACTTATTTTTTTATGTCCAGAATTTAGTTTTCCTTCAGTCTGCTGATGATACATATAGACAATGATGATGATGAGGATGATGACTTTTTATGATTTAGATGTCTCTTCTTCTTCTAGAATGACGGAATATGCGAATAAATCAAACGAAGAAATGGCATCTGCATTCATTGTTAGCACATGTCATTTGCATCCAACATCGTTTTCCATTATGTCGGATCACTTGCATAACTTAGTCGGGTCCCAGATGCCTGAGTCAAAACTCTATTTGATTATGTGTGGCAGCGCTGCGGAATTCTATATCAGACCATTGAATGTAGACATTGGTGACATCGACTTCTTAGAACCCGCGACTGGTGAACTTTCATTCAGTGGCGACTTTCCAGTGCTACCAAGTGACCTGAGTGGCCTGGCCGATACGATAGAATGCTACAAGATTGAAGCATGCGAAAGTTATCCAGGTTTTGCACGGTTACGAGATTTCGGGGATATGCACTACAATTGGAAATGCAAAAAGTTTGAATTTCAGTATAAAACTGAAAGAAAAGACTTCGCGAATTTCAATATGGAAGTTATGGCAGTTGAATATTCCAATTACACTTTCGATAAAGGTGACACGAGCATCAGTGGTCCAGCAATTAAGCACACTATTCCTCATGGTTACGCAAGTGACATTGTAAGATGCGTGTGGTGCCCACAATGGCCTAAAGAAGCCCGAGGTTGGCTTGAACGACCTAGGAATAGTGGATGGCCAACCAATGAGACAATCGCGGAAGTTGTACAAAATGGTTGTCATGTGGTCTACGTTCAGCATTTTTCTTGCAGATACGATAAACTACAGTGGAGATTTTCATTCTCGTTGGCGGAAGTAATATTACTTCGGAGTTGGACTCAAATTCAACAGATTGTTTATCATTTGTTGAGATTCTTTGCAAAGAGAGTATTGATACAAAAGGATTGTCCAAAGGAAGACGAGATTCTCTGTATGTATCATCTAAAGACCCTAATGTTATGGACTTGCGAGGAGGTGTCTTCTGAATGGTGGAATTCCTCTTCTGTCATAACAATTTGCTCTAAGTTGTTACTAAAGCTTTCAGAATGGCTGCAAAGGAGATGCTGTCCGAACTACTTTATTCCTGAAGCAAACGTATTTCATGAGCAGTGGAACTCTACAATACTTGACAAGACTGAACGACTTGTAAGTGAATTCCACAACTCTGGAATTCTTTGTCGTTGGTTCATAAATAATTATATACAGCCAATTATTGCACATTTGCAACTCAATACAGTGAGCATAATGAACGTAAAGCCACATTTTTCACATTACATAATGCCTCTCTTTGAAATTTGGAAAAGGAATGAATCAAGATCATTAGAGATATTATTTGTTTACACATTAGAACATTCTTATAACAGTCGTCGCACGATAGGAAATGGGAAAAGTTCAGGACTGCGCTTGAGATTAACAAGTGGACATTATACAAGATGTATTGATCCAAGATCAAGCAGTGAACACTTACTGGGAGATCTTCCAACTATACAGAAAGTTTCATGTTTCACGTACTATGACAAGCTTTCGCTAATTTTACATATTGAATATGGTTTACAATTCGATGAGATTTCACTGGGTAGTAGTCTCTTTGTTGAATTTGTAAAAGCAATATCGATTCAGCCTAACATCATAAGGTCTCAGCATCACAACTTTCCGAAACCGTATAAGCTTACAGCACAAAGTGGTCTGTTTCAATTACTGCGAGCTCAAGATCTCCTGCAAAATTTAACTGGATCAAACAGCCGTGCTGAATTTAAACTTCTATCTCTTGTATCAAAGGAATACCTAAGAAAAGCTTTAGAATACGAAGCAGGTTCTACATCGAGCGGCATTACTTCTGCAGCTTTGGCATATCTGGCTGCTCTTCACTTTGCAACATCAGAATACCAACTTGCAATACGCTTCTGTTTCGCAATTCACGTTGATCAGAATTTAGACGAGGACAAAGAAACGTTGAATGCAGGATGTTTGTTTTTTATTGACGATATCACAAGAATCGTTGGATTGTGTGTACTTATCAGGAAGGTAATTGACAATGGCCTATGTTACATTGACAGACGGTTTTGTCTTGATCTGCGACTTTCGCCAGAGGTGTTTGCCAATTATTTAATTGCTTTATCTGCCCAACGAATATCCAAACGTTTAGACTTGCGTCATGAATTGCCAGATTCAGTTTTTCCTATGGACGAGTATCTGAAGGCTTTGAGAAAACCGAAGTATATTGCAGCGATGAAGTCGTGTCGTCATTTTAATACTGCCTGGCAAAACATACATTGTAGACCAGATTCATTTGCAGAAAGCGAGTCTACAATAACTGTGGATCCTGTGAAACTTAAAGATAGAGTAATTGATGTTCTTATGGAATATTCTGTGGAATATATGACATCATTTTACAGTACAATTCAAAAAGACTTTGGCATCCAGTGTAACACCGCTGAGTGCTTTCGTGCTTTGTATCTCTACAAGTGTCGTCAATACGAGGAAGTAAAACATTTGTGCGATCTAATTCTACTTGAGTCTGATCTGCAAAGCGATTTGAAAGAATCTTCGATGGTTAATATTTTGCTAATACCGCCTCTTGACTCTTATTTTGATACAGACGTACAGGCTTTGCTTGGATTTCACACACTTTTCAATTATCTTTCTCCTCCAAATAACACGTTGATACAGGCTACATTAGGCGTGGAGTCAACGTTTGAGCAATGGTTTGCGTGGCGTATGACCTTTCCTACAAAGTCACTTGAAAATTGTCTTTATTTTCATTACCCCTGCAGAAGTCAATATTTTCTTGGAAGACATTTTCTTGCAAGATATTTAAAAGTCCGATGTTACATGGACTCCAATATTCCGTGTAAAGATGCCGTAACTGAATTTTTTAATCAGAGAGCTAATCTTCCGTTTGAACACATCATTCGCAGATTTATTTTGCGAAAACTTCGCATTACTGGCAGATAGTTTACAAGTTGCACCATGTCAGTCAACAAAATCTGTTTTAGCACGACATTTTCAATTCGTTATGTAAATCAACTCCGTGCGACTCATGTGCTTACCAATCAACTGAAAATATACGGTAACCAAATTTGAAGTTTAACATAATATGATGCCGAAACCAACATCTAGCTAGTGACAGTAATATAACAAATTGTTTTATATACAAGTTGTTAGCTCTTTCTGACAGACGGATATAATCGACTGAAGAGAAAAACACAGCGAGGAGAAGATTCAAGAATGACGTCATTGGAAGTTGAAACCTGCCGAGGGGCAGAGAACTTAAAGAAAATAAACTTTGTAGTACATATAACCAGCAGCTAAATATTTCAAGGTGCACATTTCAAAGATAGGTCCAAGTAGATATCTCTAACATTAAGATAGTTGCCGTTTTATTGTTATTTTTACTCAGAACAACAGCCTATGTTCTTCACACATAAAAAAACAACCCATAAGTAGCAATAGAATAAAACAATAAAAGTGTATTGAAAAATGTGGAATTCGTACTCTTGTACTCTACACTGACGATATACTTTCCCAGTTTGTGTTTGTGCAGGGAGGGCCATAAAAACGTAATCAACTGCGGTTTTTTGCAGGTGGATGGACGGACATACGGACAGATGTCTTACCCGTAACGGTTTTTATGAAACCAATTGAACTTCGGTTTTTGAATCGTCCGTAATATCCATTGGTTCAATGTAAATCTGGTCAAACGAAGTTGCCATCGGACAGTTTTCAATTGAATAATTATTACGTCGAGCTGACCAACATGTGGTTTTGGTGGCATAATTAGACCTTCGACAGTTTCGCTATTATTTCTATACGACATCATAGTTCATATCTTCTGCAGACGAATGAACGAGTTGCACTGATATCGCTGGACTTCAGTAATCACTAAGGCATTCGATATATGATCAGACATTCAACACTAACCCCATAGCTCTCGTCCATTGAACTTCATGGCAACATCTATAATTCGTTGGTCGAATTCTTAACACTATAACTTCTACTTATTTACTCATTGTCATTTGATGCAAAATTCAAATACAGTTACAGTAGTTCTTGGTTTTGGTCCATCCGCATTCGATGTCAGTGGATACGATCTGCATTCTAAGCACAACGAAGACATCATTACTAATAATTATTATTATACGCCGATGATATGTATTTTGTGGGTGGGATCACCTATGCTGTATTCTATCAGAGACGAGATTTTCTCTGTTCAGAAATGGGCGTCGGAAAGTTATGAGAGCCATTGTACAATAAATAGCTGCTGCTCTTCATTATATATGCAATTTTTATAATTAAAAGAGGTGTTCTAAGTCAAACAATACATGCACTTTCATTATTTTATGATCGGAGTTGGATTGCGCGTACGCACGTCTATTATACCAACCACATAGCCACATAGTAGGAGCAGATTAGAAAGAGATTTCCTCAATGCCAGCGAAATCATTTTTATAGACGGCAGAGTTTTTTCATATCCTAAGATAAAAAGTTCCATTCAAACACCCTTGCAACATTTCTACAATTTTCTATAAATGCATAAAACCTAAAATTATGACACATTATTTTGTTGTTGTACGAACTCTAAAAATTGAAAGAAGGCATGCGCATAGACTTTTAACTGAGGATATTATATTATGTGCAAAAATAAAACCCATTGCAAGCAATTTAAAAAGATGATGGTGAGATTGGATGGAGAGAGCAAAATGATGGAGCTCGTTTACCTGGGAGGATAAATAAATGAAGATGGTGACTATACAAAAATCACAAAACTCAGGATTGATTCGGCAGCAGCGATGTTTGGAAGACTGATGACATTATTCATAATGACATTACAGCCAGAATTATGTGTTCCTTGACCTTTCCTATTTAGAAATGCTTCTTCATTAAAGAGATGATTTGCGTCGCCCTCACCCTTTCCCCGGGCTTTGGACTGACACCCCTAGCTTATGGACAGAGCAGGGTGAATTCTCCTAGTGATTCTTGTTGCGCAAAATATAACTTTCGAGGGGATTTGGAATTGTAAAAATGGTTACAGGACATTTTAAAGCAACCATTTTGGGTTTTGTATGGTATTATATTTTAAAAGATTTTTATATTCTTACTACTTACTTATAGGTGCGACCCGGTGGCTGATTGGTAACGCGTTTGCTCACGGAGCGGGCGGTTGCGGTTCAACTCCGGGTAACGACCTTGCATGGGCAAGTTGTTTACGCACACGTGCCTCTGTCACCAAGCAGTATAATTTGGTACCGGCGCAAGCTGGGAAGTAAACGGCAAGTCCTGGAAAACACTAGCCCCGTGTCCAGTACCTTGGGATTTGTCCATTGCCGGTTCAGGGCCAAGAAAAGGTGATGAGCGCCTTCTCCTACGGGCCTTCGGCCCATGGTGGACTTTACTTACTTACTTATCCATCCAACGTCAGAATTTTCATTTGGTGAGTGCGTGGATATGATGGGCGGATGGGTCTATGATTCCAGAAGATGTCTTTGACCTGGAGTGATACTTAACTGGCGTGAACGTGAGAGAGTGACTTTGACTTTGACCGTCGTCATCGTCATCGTCATCGTCATCGTCATCGTCATCATCATCATCGTCATCATCATCATCATCATCATCATCATCATCATCATCATCATCATCATCATCATCATCATCATCATCATCATCATCATCATCATCATCATCATCATTATCCATGGGTTAACAACCCGCAGGTGTCCAATGCACACTTTTTCGTTCTCCTCCAAAGTCCGCGGTCCTGAGCAGATCTGCTTTAGATGTTTATAGGCTTTGTATAATAAATAGAGACGAAAGCTTCTACACCTTTAAATAAGGTTCATGCATGTCATATAATAAAAATTATTGTGTCGTCAATTTCAATAAACTCGCAATCGTTTTGATGGTCCTTTAATAATTGTCCGATGCAATGTAATCAATAACCACGTTTTGAAGTAAATAGATCCAAAGTTTCAAAAGCGCTCATCTAGGGAGCAGGCGCAGCTCAAGTGGGAGGGCATTCCATACCACAAGGAGAACGTCAAGGCCAGTGGTCTAAATAATTTACAGTCGAAACTTTGATAGCCACGTGCATTGTACAGCATATGTCTGCATTAACCCTCGGGCTACCAAGCTTTTTTTGTAACACTGACTACCAAGGGGGGGGTGGTTACCACCCCCCCTGGATTTTGGGTTTGGTTTGAGATATCATAACTTGCAATACACCATTTGATTCAGCATTCATTTCTGCACAAAATGGTATATTTAGGTTCAGAAAATATGAATGCCCCTCGAAATTATGAATTTTTTACCATGGGTACCTGTCGATTCCACAAATTGTATACTTACGCATAAGGAATATATTAGATTCTGAGAGTTTTATACATGATTTATATATAAAAAGTAGTTTACATATAATAAAGTCCAATATTCAACTATAAAAACTAGTAATAAGTCTGTTTTATGTTCAATCAAAACAAAAAAAACACGTTTTAGCCGCTGAAAAACGTTTACGCAGACATATCGGCTTGCGTTGTAAAAAAACCCAACATTTTCACACATTTTAATTTATTTTGAGCACTTCCGGTCATCAAAAGACAAATTATTTAGTATCAGAAAATAGCCCTAAATGCCCTCTACAGAATGGCATAATTTATTTCTATTAAAAAATAAATTATGGATAAGTTATAATAGCAAAAACATGGCAATTTTATGAAAATAAAACACCTTTATATATATTTCAATTTATTTTGAGCACTTCCGGTTGTCAAAAGACAACCCAGTGAGCATGGAAATGTAGCCCCACATTCCCTCTATAGAATGGCATAATTTGAGTCTCTTAATATTAAGGGGCGGAAAAGTTACAGACGATATTCTAGGGGGGGTGGTATCCACCCCCCCTGGTACCTTGGGTATATCGGGTGTAACTTTTGAACGGTAGGGGGCATCATCAAAAATTTTAGCTCAAAATGTGTCCCAATGAACCCTCTACAGCTACTAATTTTTTCAAAATTTTATTCCAGACGGAACGCGTTTGATTTGCGAAAAACCTAGGGGGGGTGGCAACCACCCCCCTTGGTAGCCCGAGGGTTAATGACATGGCTGGATCCGATTTGACGAGGGTCTATGACAACAGAGGTCGTTATCCTGGACAGAAATTTGCTCGGCATATTACAGCACTTAGGCCTGAGAGCTTTTTTAAAAGTAGAGTAAGACCTACTTATTGATCCAGAGTGTACGATGAAGAGGTGTTTGATTGTTACTAATGCGAAAGAGTTAGCAAAAACGAAAATAAACCAAGATCTGGCTAAGTATTTTGTAACTACCTATATTGAAGAATAAAAAGATTAAGTACGCTTATATTTTATCAGTTTTTTTATCGTATGCTATATTAAAATTTATCATTGGGAAAAATTGACTAAGAAGGAGCTTTAGCATCCAACATCATTTATCGCTCGCTCGTTTCGAAAGTCTGATTAAGCACGTCGAGGTATGACAGAATTATATAGATTTAATAAAATGGTGTTTAAGATCAAACGCTATTGCAGGATGGATGGATCCGATTTGGTCAGGGTATATGACAACAGAGGCCGTTTCCCTGGGCAGAACTTTGCTCGGCATATTGCAGCACTGGCGTGGTTCGTTCCTGAGTAAGGGAATGAATAAATCAAGTCTGTCAGCAGTACGAGGAGGGCGAGAACGCACAGGCGTGGATTGCACACCATAATATGCTTGTGTACACAGCATGTAATTTTATTGCATCTCTATTCAATTAGGTATTTGGCTCTTTTACCTTAAGTCTTTGACTAAAGGACGTTTCATTACATCTGTTCATTCCTGTTTTATATCCTTTCAGTTTCCTATAATTGTTATGTGACAGTTGTGACACCGTTAGCCGATTGATTAGAGCCGGTCATATTGAACACCTTTTAAATGTTGCCAATTCATGCTATATAAAAAAACGTGACGCAGCGGTTTTTGTTGGTATGCCTACTCTTGTTCAATCCTCCCCCCTCGTGAGATAATATGCTAAGAAGCTTCATTCAGCAATTCATTCACTCGCATTATTATTGTTGCTCAGCGCCATAGATTCATGCATAGGATAACTTCTCCTAACAACATCTGCATTAAAGTAATAATTATGGTTAATAAAAATAATAAAACCTTCGGACACGATGACGTTGCATTTTTGCTAACCGGATAATACACTTTTGAGAAGAGGTTAAATGCGATCTTAACCTAACAACTGTTTGCCCTGTGACAGTGCCAGTCCCAAGGAAAATGGCGACGCTAGACAGTGTCGTTAAATAGAAACTAATACGATTGGTCATAATACGTTTATCTTGATCGTAGGACGTTTGGTCATATGACGAATTGATTTTATCATCGGATGAAACGTGTTGTTGTTAAACAACACTGTGCTATAACGATGATGATGATTAGTGTCGTCGTCCTCTTCGTATGCCCGGGTATGGGACTGGCAGGATGTAACCAGTGGCATATATATATAACCTGTATCTAAAACGTTTTAAAGGTGTCGACGGTGACTGTTCTATCAATGGTTCTTCCCATTGTCCATTATTTCCAATTATAATATTTAGCATCTTGTCGATAAAAGATGTCTTTAAAGCTTAATTTCTTCAATGTTTTTCAGTTCATTTTCGTTTATCTTTCATAAATTAGATATGTTTTTCTCTTTTTTTGCATTCTTGTGTTGATACATAGATATGATATAGATATCATAATCTTTTCTTGTCCTTGTCAGATCAATGTTCAACTATGTATCTGATAGAAGGGATAAGAGGGCGGTTTCTGAAGAATGGTTGCCTCTGAATCCAGGTTGTTCTGCTCGAAGGAGTCCAGCTTGCTCAAAATAGGGAACAAGTTGTAGTGAAACTAATCTCTCAAAAGTCTTCGAAAGGAATGAAAAATGAGTAATTTGGACAGACGTTTTTGATAATTTGATCAAACTCCCGTTGTAAAACGCTGGGTCTTTGAGCAAACATAATTAATAAATATGCATTTTTGCGTCATTATTTGATTGGACATTAAAATTATTTTGACCCATTTCTCATTACTTTTGGTCACCAGTTAATTGTTGCTTTTATATCTCTTCAATTTCCAATCTTATGCTGCAGTTACAACATTTATAGCTAATTGCTTAGAGCGGTTCTTCTTACATACCTTTTAAACGCTTGCAACTGATGATATATAGATTTACGGACCACAACTGTGTTTGTAATGGTGGATAAACATCCTTCTCTGAGACGGTTGTTATATAGCTTCACTAATCACGTCCTTCGCTCATAATTCTATCATGTTATTAGTCAGCTCCATTGACTGACATATTAAACAGTGATGCTTAATAAATTCGTCAAAAATAATATGGCTGATAATTATATTGAACACACTTGTAATACGACGATCTTGCATTTAAATACTTATCTGGCAATTATTCACTGTTGAGACGCGGTTAAATTAAACAGTGATGCTTAATAAATCCGTCACTATTTTCACTCTGGCACTGTTACATAGGTCTCAAGGAGGAGGACGACGCTAAATAAGATTGTCATTACACGTAAATCTACGACAAACATGTATTATGCCAAACAAATTTTCGTCATAAGCCCTCGTCAAATCTGGATCTATCCATCCAATAGAATAAAGTTGAATGGCGACATTTTAACATTTCATTAAATCCATCACTGGTTGCACCCTGCCAGTACCAGTCCCTGGCCTGTATAAAGGAGGAGGGCGTCGCTAATGGTCATTGTCATCACACAATGACGTTAAACTGCAACTACCATCACCATCAACATAATGATCTTTCAATCGTCTGGAAAGTAGCAGCACAACGCTATAATTATAGCGCTCACATTACACACCTTAAAAACGGCATTAACCTGTTCGATATGATCATTTTATACGCTAGAAGATTGATCTTTTACAATGAGCACACGAAGTGCAAATTCTGTAGCAATTTCAGTGATGAAAAAATCATTGCGATAAAGAAAACTTGATGTCGATGATATAGATTAATTATTATGTCTATAAAATGAGACGAATGCATATTTATCTATCTGAACGTTTGTCCCTACCTGCATTTGTTGCTTCATCTGTCTGTCTCTCTGTGTTTTTCTATCTTACTGTCGCTCTTCATCTCCTTCTGTGCATCTTATGAAAACCATGTGATTCTTAGTCACTATGGAAACACATAGCAACGTCTTATCTTCATCAACGACCGGTAAATGGAAACACAACACAAGGAAACTACGTCATAGCCCGTGTCACCATGGTAACTGCACTCTTGATAGTTGCCAGGCGTCACCATGGAAAACCGAGACATAATTTCGTATGGCAAGAGTTATTTTAATCATTTGAAACATCTAAAAATCATTTTCAAGTTGAAAGTAAAGCACAACATGCACACTCACCTGCGTACTTCAATAGTCGGTTTTGGCCATTAACTGGATGAAGGTCAGAAGTGCCAGTGATAAACTTTACCGACGCCTGAACTTTGAACGACATTGGCATTTATTTTCTTAATCGTTGATGTTTTCCCTTCGAAGCAGGTTGCATGTTTTCTGTCTTATAGGAAGGCTGAAAACCAATTGAATATGCAGTCAGGTAAATCCAGCTTAGACATAGTGTCAACGATTGCACAGTGTCTGAAGGAATCAAACGCCTTTGTATAGTCCATTGATATAATAACGACATGCTGATTGGTGGCTAAGAGTTCAGATATGTTTTGAAGAATAGCTATCAGCGCCGCATGGTGGTAAAGTCGACGTGATATGCAGCTGATACACGAACCAAACGAAAGAACTCTTATGCACCACCTTTTGCCTAAAACAGCCTAAAAAGTACTGGGTATTAGAGGGAAACGCTAATGTCATAATACATTTGGTACTTTTGAGAACAACCGCTGTCTTGGCTAAACAGTGTAATCAAAATCTGAGATGTTTTAAGATTGGAGTAAACCGCTTCAATTCTTGTTCTCAACACACTATGATCCTTGTTCTCACCCTTGCCCACTGATCATTCCACCGGTCGGTTTCAAAAACACCGAGGTCACTAGGGTTGGCAATTGGGTATTTTCTTCGTTGACTTTGCGTAAAGCTTACAAATATATATCGTCTCAATTTATGGCAACAAATGGGTTAGATTTTCTTCGTATTTTAATTTTTATCCAAACTATAATTCAAGACGACTGAAACAATAAAATTAACTCAAAATATTTGTACGTTTAACAGCTTTAGTTCTGACTAAAGTTTAATTAAAAGCTATAAACTGGATCCCTGAACACTAGGAGGAGGTCCAGTACATAGGCGGAGACCTGGTCCGAACTTTGGGGGGGACGGACGAGCGGCCGAATGACGATCGCCGAGGCACGAACCGCCTCGCAGGGGAGGGTTTGGGCAGGGAGATATGCCCCCAAACTTCGAAAAAGTTTGATTTTCAGCACTACAATGGTAGCATTTCAGGTAGTCATATTAACAAATTTCCTCGTCATTTGGAGTGCTTTTAGCCTTTGTTTAAGACTTCAAAAGTGTCCCGCCAATGTCGAAATGCTTTGAATTGATAATTGTTTAGTAAAGTTAAAAGATGTGTGTAAGAGACATCTCCAAATGGAATTCTCAGTTTAAAACAAGAATAATAGTTAACTTGTCTGATGATAATAGTTTAGTAAAGTTAAAAGAGGTGTGTAAGAGACATATCCAATTTTAATTCTCTGTTTAAAAAAAATAGTTTACTTGTATGATGATATAAGTTTAGAAAAATTAAAAGTTGTGTGTAAGAGACATCTCCAATTGGAATTCTCAGTTTAAAACAATAATAATAGCTAACTTGTTTGATGATTATTGTTTAGAAAAGTTAAAAGAGGTGTGCAAGAGACATCTCCAATTGGAATTCTCTGTTAAAATATAATAGTTAATTTGTTTGATGATAAAAGTTTAGTAAAGTTAAAAGAGGTGTGTAAGAGACATCTCCAATTATAATTCTCTGTTTAAAAATAATAGTTAAGTTGTCTGATTATATAAGTTTAGTAAAATTAAAAGCAAAGTTAAAAGAGGTGTGCAAGAAACATCTCCAATTTTAATTCTCTGTTTAAAAAAAATAGTTTACATGTCTGATGATATAAGTTTAGTAAAATTAAAAGATGTGTGTAAGAGACATCTCCAATTGGAATTCTCAGTTTAAAACAATAATAGTTAACTTGTCTGATGATAATTGTTCATCAAAGTAAAAAGAGGTGTGTAGGAGACATCTCCAACTGGAATTCTCTGTTTAAAACAATAATAATAGTTAACTTGTTTGATGATAATAGTTTAGTAAAGTTAAAAGTGGTGTGTAAGAAACATCTCCAATTGGAATTCTCTGTTTAAAATAGTAGTTTACTTGTCTGATGATATAAGTAGAGTAAAATTAAAAGAGGTGTGTAAGAGACATCTCCAATTGGAATTCTCTCTTTAAAAAAGTAGTTAACTTGTTTGATGATAAAAGTTTAGTAAGTTAAAAAAGGTGTGTAAGAGACATCTCTGATTGGAATTCTCTGTTTAAAAAAATAATAGTTAACTTGTTTGATGATAATAGTTTAGTAATTATATTACATTTAACTTGGGATTTTAAATCGTACGTTTTTATTACCTATTGCTTATTCGATGTATAATAACGATGTTCTATGTCCCATTGTTCGTTTTCAAGAGGAGTAATAAACAAAATACTTACATACTAACTTACTTACTTTCCATATTATTCCCAATGTCCAACTGGGGGTTGATTCGAGCCGGAAGGAAACCTGAGGAGAATGTAGCAGAAGCCCGATTATGACGTTGTGGCGTTATTTATTAATATTAATGAGAAGTTTAACGACATCTTATTGCTGTTGACGTCTTTTTAGATTTTTAACTGTGTATTCCACTTTTTTCTCCTCGCATTTTTTAAGTAGTAAGATTGATATATCATTCGTTATACGCGCAAGCAGCGTATGCTCAGTTGTTTCAGGCAATTGGCATTTAGAACACAGGTCTGTTGTGCTTTTACCTGGCACTTTCGGCCAAGTGTTATTAAGGACATGCCACATCCTAAGTCGGGTAATTTGAACTTCTCTTTTCCTGATGGAGTCCATAAATTTTATATCAGCTGGGACGCTGGGTGTTGGCAAGGTTTTTATAATAACCGGTAATATGTTAAAAGAGGTATCTTATCCACACAGTATAATGTTCGCAAACTATTCAACGTGGGACTAAATAACTATTGGTTAGAGCCCGGATTGCCCGGGAATTCATATAATTAGAAATATGAACTTCATCTGCTAAAGTTTTCTTTCTCTAGAACACTTACTCTACTGACGTGTTTGTGTAAATACCCTAACGCTTAAACATTGGGGGGGACAAATGCATGGGCCGTCCCCTCCAATGCCTCCATTGGGGGGAACCGTCCCCCCTGTCCCCCCTAGGTCTCCGCCAGTGGTCCAGTAGCTGACCGGTTCTGAATCGGTTCAGCAGAGGCTGCGAGGTTGGTTGAAGCCGGGGAGGAGCACAGATGACCAGGCAAAAGGGAATTCATTAATTCATTTTACGAATTGAAGCAGCGCCGCTTCCAGAGGACTACTCATAAACTTTCTCTACCGCAGTATGACCGATTAACACTGTCTTATGATGATGAGAAGGAGTTGTAGAAATGGATCTGAGCGTCATTGAACGGTCATTCATGGTCGAATATCCTGATGGAGTCCATAAATTTCTCCAGTAAACGATTGCAAACGATGCTAGAGATTAAGCGAAAAATAGTCTTCAAGATAGCAATCTGTTCTGCAATTTCGTTGGTTGCAAATGATGCAAGGTTTTCACTAGTCTACCAGAAACCTCTTTCGAAGTCTTACGTCCAGTAAGACTTCATTCGCGATATTCCTGACAACATAATGATCTGTTGCAGGAATATTTACAGTTCAGTTTTAAGTCTAATTCCGGATAATTGTTTTACTTTTTGCCAGCCGAATGGCGATTGCTTCAGATTTTCAAGTGTTAATAAATCACAATGAATAGAAATATTCCAAACGACGAAGAAAGAGAAATTTTACATACAATGAAAACAACAGAATTCGACAACAGTAGCCTACTCTCAATTAAATATAGCCCGCTGAATTGACTATTGGAATTTCACACCCAGTCTTTATAATCGTTTTTGCCTGTTCTGGTTGAAAGTAAACGAGAATGACTACACATACGAATATGCACACAATAATACGGCAATTTGTGTGTATCATAGACACCTCTCTTGTCAATTACATTCTGAAATAAGTAAGCCGGTTCACCACTGCTTTACGTTAAGCCATTCACGACCTCATCCTTCCACCGTCAGTTTTGCATTTGGAGAAATCACTGTAGCTCAGTTGGACGGTGGGGGAGGGTTAGGATGCAGGTGACTCAGAAAATATGACAACGACTCAAATACTAGACGATCGGCAACAGCAGAGAAGCCCACTTAAATAAAACACGAGCTTTCGAAAGATTTGTAATGCACACAAAAGATATCGATTAATCTTTAAAGGCATCAGGTTTCTTTCATATGTATGGCCTTTCTCGTGCAGCGACAGTTAAGGAGGTAACCTTTCCATTTGCAATGACCTCCATTAAAAGTTACGTTTACTGTATCTGACAGTTCAAACTTTGTTTCATGAATCATAGTAAATTCTTTATGTGACAGTTATCATGGCACTCATTAGCATCGAAAGCCGATTTGTTCAGAGCTGTTTCCATTACACACCTTTTAAACGTAGTAAAATAAAATTATATTAAGTATAATAAAAAGAGACGCAGCAGCTGCTTCAGTTGTGGTCTTCTTTACACAGTCATGCAATTGCCTACGGTGAGGATATACGGTTACTATTTAGCTTCCATGAGCAAGTCATTCACTGATTGATAACTTCGCCACTGGTTGCACTCTGCCAGTGCCAGTCCCAAGCCTGGATAAAGGAGGAGGGCGTCGCCAATGGTCTTTGTTTCCACACAGTGACGTTAAAACTGCAAATACCATCACCTTCACTGATTGATGCATTGACCCTCATTCACCTGGCGGCGGTGACGTCATCATTACAAGCGAATTTCGGCGACGAGATCGCCGTCTTCATCTTTTGTCCGGTGTCGGCCGAAACCGGATTCTGTGTTCGTGTTATAATCATGCAACTCGACATGAAAGTCGGTTTCTGTTTATATGATGCGTTCTTGAAAATAGAATGTTTCGATCCAGAAAATTGCAGCTTAAGACAATCATAACTTCAACTTGGCAGAACTGTGCCTTCTCGGTTTTATGTCACTCGCCTTGCAATGTCCTTCTCCAGAGACTCCGCTCCCATTCTATAACTTCTTTTCAGACAATTTACGCTGATATTCTGCTAAAACGTACAAATCTGATCCTTACGTATCATCAATTGACTGCATTTAAAAGGTGTTCAAGACGACCGCTGTAAGCCATCGGAAACAGCGACCTCCGCGTCTGTAATCTCAATCCTCTCTTATCTTAGCTTGTTACATGTTTTACGACACTGCCACATCAAAGATAATTAGTGTCGCCCTCCTCATTTATCCTATCTTTGGACAGGCACTGGATGAGAGCAACTACGTGGTCGAGGTCTATAAACGCTGTCTCACAAGATAATCAAATTAAATTCATTATTATCATATTATTTGCATTTTATATAATCGCAATCACTAGTCCAGACAGACAGTATACTTCGTTCTTAATTCAAATTTTTATATAGAACTGATTAATTCGTTTGAAGGGTGTCCAAGGTGACACGCAAAACCTATGCTAACCGACTAGTTTCGAGATTTTAACCTATTCACGTTTTATGTGTTATCCTTATAATTATAAGACAAAGTTGCCACGATTTTAGGCGACCGTCGTAACCAATTGCAAATATGACCATCTTACGTATTATTATTATTTGAAATTTTCTCATATGTCATGTCATGTCATGTCGTTTTCATGACATGAATTTTCTCATATAAACGCGTCTAAATCATTTAACCTCATCCGTTTATCACATACCGCATTCCAGCATTATAATTTAATCTCATTTCACTTCGGCTATAAAAAGTACTCTCTGAATAAAATTAATTTGCCAAACAAATTTCTTCCACTCAGGTTGAACTCCTCAATCCCTGTGCTCGAACTGCTCTCATCTTACCAGAGCCTTAGTAGACAGTACATAATTATTTATAACCAAAGAAATAAACGTTTTGAAGGTGTTTGCAAACTAGACACCGTTAGAACACGTTTACATTGTGCCTAAAATAAATAGTTTTTCAATTTGCTGCAATCCTTTTCACATCTGAAACTCAACAAGAAACAGAGGAGAGCAAAATACAATTTAGCTACAATCAAATATCAAGCGTGGAGTTCATGCGTTTTGCATGTGTGTAATGGCAGGGGTTTCTTTCCATTGCGCTGCAGCATTTAAATGTTAGAGCCGTAATTAATTCAACCTCACTATGTCGTGCAGTGTTATAAGCAGATTGCTACCGTTTATTAACAACATGTTTAATATGTTACGACCGTAAATTCCGTAGATGATGTCATGGGTCTGGACTTTTGGAGTGTTCAACAATGACACTGTCCTGATGATTAGTTAGCGTCGACTTTTGTTATGCTTGAGACTTTCTCTGTCATAATGTATATATAAGATAGTGATTGAGTCATGTATTTATTATGTAGCATTGCAATTAGCATTGAACAGTGATAGCAGAGATAATCGACGAAGCCCTCATTCTTCACTAGCCATCGGACTGCAACTTATTATTTTTATCGCTTGTTTTATATTATGACCACAGCATTTCAGATCATGCAACTTTTTATTTTTAGTAAATGTTCAGAATGTTAAGAAGCAATATACAAATAGAATAAGGATATGTTGCCCTGAGAATATTATTCAATTTTGTTAATTGCCACCGCAATAAGATTTTTGAAAAAATGAAACATTCCTTAATCGGAAAAATCTGGTAAAAGGGTGAGGTTATTAAATTATGTCATTACACATGCATCACCTGCTGTATTCTGAGAATTATATATAGCCTTATCCTTAGTGTTTTGCGAGGAATTGAGTGTTCTATGATGATATTTATCATCTAAGGTCGTCGCCTAGCGGCCAGCGACATATTTCCAAAGTTCAGCTAGTAACCGCGATTTCATGGTGCTTCTTTGCAAACTTTCTGAATTTGACAATAGTAGGCGGAGTTTTGAGTGGACAACCGCTGAGTCGGATATTTTTCCACTTTGTTTAAGTATTTCTCTTTAAAATTTGAGAGAAACATATAAAGCAAATTCGTTTAAATGTTATGACCTTTTCAGAACATCGTTTCAAAGCTTCTGACAGTTCAATTTTACACATAAACAAATACAGTTGCACACATAATACGTGTAAACGAATGCTGTCGAATTTTACCTAGAGGGGGAATGATACACATATAAATTTTATATGGGGAATATTTCGTGTGTACATGCAAACAACGGCCCTCGATTTTATCTGGGTGGTAAATGTTCATCCCAAGGAAGAACTTCTCCCCCCCTCACCACGTGAGGTCTAGATTGAACAATGGCCGCTGTGCAATTTACGACGCTGCATCGTGACGAATACGACCTGTTTTCAATCGTTTGACGGGCAAATGTAAAAATCGGTCTGCTGTAAAACACCTTTTAAATGTAACTAAACGAAAATATAAATTACGTCCTTTAGAATCGAATTGAACTTTCATTCCCAAGGACTCACTGCAATTATAATGTACGTCATTATGTTGAACATGTTTTAAAGGTGTTATTAGTAACAGTGATATAATAATTGTGTCTTAACGGGAGTGTGTGATATCAAAAATTATTAGTGACACCCTCCTCCTTTAACCAAGCAATGTACTGACACTGGTAGAGTGGAACCAGAAACGGAGTTGATATCAGCAATAAAAAAATACTAGATAACTCCTTCACTCGCAGCGATTGGGGTCCCGCGTCATTCAACTATCAATGGGGACCCTCACATATTGGATGTCCTGAAAACCGACTCCGCCTAATAGCTCCTCGAAACCCAATTCAATTCATTGGGCACTAGGCAACAGCTGACTCAGCGTTCTCTCTATTCAATTCGATTTTACGAGTTTTTCTTCGCTGGTGCATGATCTCGGGGCCTCCTGTTCTTTGAACTCACCTTTGCAGATATGTCTTACACGTTGACCGTTGCTGGGAGTATAGCATAGAACGCGATGCCCATTGGATATGGTATTTTCGTTGTTACCAGGGAGACCATACTGTGATAAAATTTATTTGTCTTCCACAATCGCTTCCTTCGTTTTGCTGAGCAAATTCTGTTCACAGTTCATTTTGTACCTCCTTTATAATGGACCATGCTTTCTCGGCGACAGGATATTGGACCATGAATGGCCGTTCAATGACGCTCAGATCCACTTCTACAACTTTTTCGCATGTAATCCTCTTTCATCATAAGACAATGTTATTTGGTCATACTGCGGTAGGGAAGTTTATGAGTAGTCCTCTGGATGCGGCGCTGCTTCAATTCGTAAAATGAATTAATGAATTCCCTTTTTGCCTGGATATCTGTGCTCCTCCCCGACTTCAACCAACCTCGCAGCCTCTGCTGAACCGATTCCGAACCGGTCAGCTACTGGACCTCCTCCTAGTGTTCAGGGATCGAGTTTATAGCTTTTAACTAAACTTTAGTCAGAACTAAAGCTGTTAAACGTACAAATATTTTTAGTTAATTTTATTGTTTCAGTCGTCTTGAATAAAAATTAAAATACGAAGAAAATCTAACCCATTTGTTGTCATAAATTGAGACGATATAATTATATTTGTAAGCTTTACGCAAAGTCATAGAAGAAAATACACAATTGCCAACCCTAGTGACCTCGGTGTTGTTGAAACCGACAGGTGGAATGATCAGTGGGCAAGGGTGAGAACAAGGATCATAGTGTGTTGAGAACAAGTATTGAAGTGGTTTACTCCAATCTTAAAACATCTCAGATTTTGATTACACTGTTTAGCCAAGACAGCGGTTGTTCTCAAAAGTACCAAATGTATTATGACATTAGCGTTTCCCTCTAATACCCAGTACTTTTTAGGCTGTTTTAGGCAAAAGGTGGTGCATAAGAGTTCTTTCGTTTGGTTCGTGTATCAGCTGCATATCACGTCGACTTTACCACCATGCGGCGCTGATAGCTATTCTTCAAAACATATCTGAACTCTTAGCCACCAATCAGCATGTCGTTATTATATCAATGGACTATACAAAGGCGTTTGATTCCTTCAGACACAGTGCAATCGCTGACACTCTGTCTAAGCTGGATATACCTGACTGCATATTCAATTGGTGTTCAGCCTTCCTTCATGACAGAAAACATGCAACCTGCTTCGAAGGGAAAACATCAACGATTAAGAAAATAAATGCCAATGTCGTTCAAAGTTCAGGCGTCGGTAAAGTTTATCACTGGCACTTCTGACCTTCATCCAGTTAATGGCCAAAACCGACTATTGAAGTACGCAGGTGAGTGTGCATGTTGTTCTTTACTTTCAACTTGAAAATGAATTTTAGATGTTTCAAATGATTAAAATAACTCTTGCCATACGAAATTATGTCTCGGTTTTCCATGGTGACGCCTGGCAACTATCAAGAGTGCAGTTACCATGGTGACACGGGCTATGACGTAGTTTCCTTGTGTTGTGTTTCCATTTACCGGTCGTTGATGAAGATAAGACGTTGCTATGTGTTTCCATAGTGACTAAGAATCACATGGTTTTCATAAGATGCACAAAAGGAGATAAAGAGCGACAGTAGGATAGAGAAACACAGAAGCAGGGACAGATTAAGCGACAAAGGAAGGTAGAGATAAACGGACAGATAGATAGATATACATTCGTCTTATTTTCACTATATATATATATATATATATATATATATATATATATATACATACAAGCACTCACATATTTCGCTCAATAAATGTCAATAAATGGCAACGCGGCCACTGTTGTCATAGGCCCTATGACAACGTTGCCCTGGACAGATTTTTTTTAGCATATTACAGCACTTAGCCATCCTATGACTACGCGCTGTTATGACGACCGGGTCTTTTCAAAATGGTGAGTGGTGATAACTGTTGTTATAACAACGGTTTTTTGTGAATGTTATTGCCCATGATGCCATAAAACGTCGTATGTAGTGATGTTGAGTGTCCTAAGATGTTGGCAAACGGTGTCAAAATAATGAATGTTTTGACACCTGAAAAACGAATGCACTAGCACTCATAAAGTCAGCATTTCTTAAAATACTGCTACTTTTTTACCCGTTACGGTCATTAAACCGCTTTACTCATGTCATGATGTAGGAAATACGATGGTGACCGCACTTCCTATCTATCGTGTGTATTGATTTTGGCTAGAATCTTTTTCTGTCGATGGTGGCGCTAGAGTCTCACCGTGTGCGCATCGGCGGTGTTTGCTTCAGGTTTATACGGACAATGTTTTGAAATCGTATTAAATGATGTGGGCTATGCGATATTTTTTGTTATTCATTTTATTTTACTTTTTTCATTTCTAAAGCGTCACTTCAATATCGCTACTCAGAGGCGCTCCCGACTACAGCACGGGCACTGCATTGTATTTTCACGCCGAATTGTTCGATCTTCTTGTGTGCGTGCGCGTGTGTCTGAGTGTGTGGGTCTGTGTGAGTGTTTGCATGCGTGTATATGTATGCGTGTGTATGCATGTGTGTATGTGTGACCGTATGTATGTGTGCATGTGTCGGTGTGCGTGCATGTGTGCAGTGTGAGTGTATGTATACGTGCATATGTGTGCATGGGTGTGCATATGTGTGTATACGTGTCTGTGTTTGTATGTGTCTGTATGTGTCTACGTATGTGTGGTTGTGTGTGCATGTATGTTTATGTATGTGTGAGCGTGTGTGTTTGTATATGTACGTATATGGGTGTGTGTTTCTGTGTGTAACTATTGCTACTTACAGACAGATAGACAAACACAGACAAACAGAGGAACACAGACAGACAAACGCAAACAGACGTACACAGGTCAAGATAAACGCAGACAAACATGAACGTTAGACATACAAACACACACACACACACACACACACACATATATATATATATAAGCTAGCTGGGGTACCCGCCGTTACCCGGGAAATTAGGATTCGACCCGCTCCGGCCACAATCCCACCCACTCTATCCCCACCCACAACCCCACCCCAACACCCCACACAGAGACAGGTAGACAATGGCATACAGACAGACGTACATAGGCAGGCGACATAGACAGACATAGTCAGGGTGAGATATAGACAGGCACAAACAGACATATTTACAGATTCTATGCATAAGACAGAAACAGAGAGACATAGGCAGACAGATATAGACATACACAAAAAGATATGTAGACTGACATGAACAGGCAGTCTTTGACACACAGACAGACACGGACAGACAGACGGTAGCTGTACGTGTAGGCTTAATCTACATCCACAATTTCCAGTATTGTAGCCATAGTAGACTAATACAATAATTAACTGTAGGCTAGTCTGTACTCATTGTACAGCATATATTGGTACTGTGTTGTACTGATTGGTACTGTGTTGTACTGTATTGTACTGGAATTGGATTGTAGTGGAACTCTGCCTAAATTTCTGTACTGCTCAGGACTGGTAGATTTCCAATGAGCCTGCATTTAATACGGTGAAGGTGGGATTCTGACTGCGGCAGTCTGTGCTGCAGTCTGTGGCTGTACCGGTACTGTTTCGTGTATATGGTACAGTGCAAATTGGATACTGGCTTAGGGATAAGATACTAGTCCAAATTGGGTAAAGGAGTATCAGAGAATTAATATTTTCCCACTAATCGCACTTCCAAATATGTCAAAAACGTATGAGCACACACGCGTTTACTATTATACGTGCCATGGATAAAGCGGCACTCGGAGCGCCACCTCTGCCATCTGGCGAATGTAATTAAATTAGCCAAATTCGAGGCGTGAGTGCGGTCACCATCGTATTTCCTACATCATGCTCATGTCGTGAACGACTTTGTCAGCCATGATTGCCGCTGATACACGAACCATAAGAAAATATGGAAAAATATGAGTATGTGCACCACTTTTGCATAAGACAGCCTAAAAAGTACTGGGCATTAGAGGGAAATCACAGGAAACCGGTAGCATCATAATATATTTAGTACTTTAAGAACATCTGCAGTCTTGACTAAACAGTGTAATCAAAATCTGAGATGTTTTAAGATTGGACTAAACCGCTTTAATTCTTGTTCTCAACACATTATTGATCATTATTCTCACCATTGCCCATTGATCATTCCACCGGACGGTTTTAACAACACCGAGTTCTCTAGTGATTGCAATCGGGTGTTTTCTCCTTTGATTGTGCGCATTATTTACCAAAAATGATATCGTCTCAATTAACGACAAAGAATGAGTTGGATTTCCTTCGTTTTTTAATTTTTTTTCCCAAACTATTGAAGATGACTGAAACAATTAAATTAAGTAAAAAGTTTAAACTCTTAACAGCTTTAGTTCTGATTGAAGTTTAGATCAAGTAGCCATACAGTGGATCCCACAACACTAGGAAGAGGTCCGGGTTCTAAGTGAATCGCTTCAACATTGTCCAGAGGCGATGGGGTAGGTTGAAACCGGAGGGAAGGCAGATAACAAGCAAATAGGAAATTATTGACCAGACAACGCAGATGACGAAACTAATGACGTCACGACTATTTAGACAAACAGGCAAGATTCATCCATCTTTAAGGTGTAAGTTTCTAATTTCGTTTTCAATGATTTTTAACAACTCTGGGCGTTCGGCTTTGGGTGAGAGAAACTACAATAATACTAATAATTACAATAATAATAATAATAATAATAATAATAATAATAATAATAATAATAATAATAATAATAATAATAATAATAATAATTTTCGTTTATTCAACAATCCGGTTACAGAGTACACTTGTGTACAGTTGTTGAAACAGTTTGCAGGAACTCAGATTATAGAACACACAGGTTTAAATCTCAACTGCGAATAGAAACTTCTCGAGCAGGTAGTAACGTTGACTTCAATGACCCTATGATATTGAAAAACACTCTAAACTACTACACTGTTACGTCCACGGTCTTGTGTCCGTGAATAGGCTAATGGGGACATTTTAAACTCTAGCTGTAGATGAGTTACACTTCCCGTCAGCTTTTGTATGTTGGAAATTTCACTTTTACAGCGCTGCACCAAACGCTCATAAACACCGTGCAGAAACAGAAGCAAAACTGCGTCAACAAAATTGAGTAAAAACTGGAAGTAAAATTAATCAAAGAACTAAACTATCACTGGTCTGTTCTTTTAGTAGTTAAGTTTTATGTATTCTGTAATTTGTGTTCTTGTAAATTGTTACAATTGCATACTAATGTACACTGTGACAGATTGTGGTCTGTCAATTGGGTCATTTAAAAGAAATATTGTTATTGCACGTGGCCCACTAGCGGAACCCAGGTTCCTTATCATTTCAGGGTATTTCACAAGCCTAATGACATCTGAGCTCTATCTTCAATCTATTTTATTATGTCAATAGGTAGTTACAGTTTAACGTCACTGTGTGGTAACAAAGGCCATTATCCAGACTTTGGACTGGCACTGGCAGAGTGAACCAGTAGCGGAGTGGTGTTAATAGATTATACGCAACACATATTTAGACTTTGTTAAATTTTTATAAAGATGTTTAAATCTGTTAAAAAGGTATCTAATAGCATTCATCAATTATACTTTTGCTAGAGATTCATGTATTGTATCTATTCATTTATAGAGTTTCAGCGGGAATGCGTTATGTCAAAGAGGAATATTGTCGCTACCCTCGTCTCTAACGGATTAAAATTGGCAATGCCACAGTTTGACTTAAAGTTTGTCAGATTTAGGTTTCTTTTGAACGCCCAACAAGTACATTTCATTATACAAGTTGATTCCAAAACTAGTCTATTTATAACCTGGTAGTAATACAATTTAATGGTGTGTAGTCTAACCTTTTTGCAGTAATGGCGACATTCAGTTTTGATGCTACGTTGCTATTTATGCACATTTTGAAACTCAAAAGTCAACTTGAAAATTGATATTTTTTATATAGGCGTTATGTAAATGGCGATATGAATCAATAAATAAATAAACAATCGTTTGCTTGGTGGGTGAAGTTCAGGAAGTGCAATTCCATTTAAAAATGTGCAAAAAATGGATTCCGAAAAATAAATATAATGGCGTCTAAGTTAGGCCTTGACAAGCAAAGTTGGAGTTAAATATGTATGCATATAGGAATTCATATGCATTTATTATCGCGCTCCTTCAAGATATCTACTCAGAAGCGCTTCCGACTACAGCGTGGACACTGAATCGGAGTTTCACGCCGAAGCGCATGATCAATTGCGAGTGAAGGACTTGCACAACGTCCCTACAAGGTGGTTTGAGGTGGATTCTAGCCTGCAAGCCGCTGGCAGCAGGTATACCATTAGAGCACTTGTGGAGGCACACGGAGTAGGTAGGAAAAGGTATTCATAGCCGGTGTCACGAAATAAAGTCTCCCCCGATACAAAGTCTCCCCCGCAACAGAGTCTCTCCCTGGCTGAAACTCTGTATTGAAAGAAATTTTATGAAGTAAAAGTATTACATCTTTTCTTGTTATATAATCTGGCAAAATAAACTAACCGTTTAGCCTGCTCATCTCCAAATTTGATGCAACTGTAGCCAATTTTACGCTGAATGGGGGAGACTTTATTTCGTGGACGGCGGAAATATTCTCTCCCCCCACGGAGACTTTATTTCAGAATATAGTCTCCGAGGGCGAATTTATTCTTGAACAGATCCTCCGGGGGGAGAATCTGTTTCGAAATAAAGTCTCCGGGGGGAGACTTTTAGGGGGAGACTGTCACGTGACACCTGCCTATTGAATTACAGTCAGTGACACACATTTGAATTTTTGGTGAGTGTCCGTTCATTTTCTAGCGTCAATGAAAGCGTTTATAAGGTGTGTAAATATGTCGCTGTAGTTTCTTTTTGCAGCAACATCTTAGAGCCGTTGATTTGACCATGCGACAAAATGATTGCATAGGTTTCATAACTTCCCGTTTTCCTTTCGTTGTGTCAACACCGACCTGTGTCAACTTGTCGGTTTACATCGAATTTTGCAGTTGGCGTTATCTCAGACTTTCAATGGTCCTCTCCTGAAGTGGCACTAAATACATTTGCGATTATGATATGTCGTTTTATTAAAGTAGCAATTATTAGAATTAATGTGATCAATAGTTGGGGCATCTTTAAACAAAGAATCTGCTCTATCATTACCAGTTAATCCAATGGGAGCTGGGATGAAATAAATCTTATTTTGATTAGAATTTAGTTTGGTAATGGGATAGCACTTAATATCACTGATCACATTGCAACCAGCACATCATATAACGTCACTGATAACCATGGGCGGAGACTTGGTCTACAACTTGCGGGGGACAAACGAGTGGCCGAAGGAAGGACGCGAGATTTTGGACGAATGGCTGAGTCACCGACGAATCTACCATCTTTTTGCCGGCAAAAATTTTGGACGACCTGTTTTAGTCATCTGGCCGAAATGTCGAGGGAAAAACAAATTTTCTCTGTCAAAAAGTTGATGACCTTTTTAGTCATTACGTCATTAATTTTGTTCGAAGATCTCTTCTTCTAACGTTATAACGTTGCCAGTGGGTTCGTGAAGTGTGAACATGTCCTAACAGTTAGCGATTGAGGGGAGGGGCAAATGCATGGGCCGTACCTCCACCACATCCATTGAGGGGACCGTTCCCCCCAGTTCCCATAAGTCTCCACCCGTGCCCGAAATTCCCGCTGGATGACGTTCGCGCTGTAATAAGAGAACGTCTATGTCATCTGTATTATACTTATATTTTTATTTTATGAATAAATGTTTTACTGATTCAACCAAGTTGCTTATTGTTCCTCCTTACTTCTCTGCCTTTATGTAACCTACCAGGGTGCCGTTTGTCAAGCAGTTTTTTTACAATAGACGACTAAACTACAGCTACAGTTCTATCACCGACGACTGAAAACGCTGCTCTTTCAATAATCATACACGAAAACATAATAATTTCTCTTTTAAATTAGGCATGTAAAGTTGGTTCATTTATGATGGACAACTCTGTAATATTTCACACCTTTTTTAAATGTGATATTTGCTAATAAAGGCAGAACAATTTTCAAAAACACATTGAGAGATTACCTGCTTCAAAAAAAATTCTAACCAACGACACTATAATATTTTGTTATGTTATGAAAAAAATGGAAACGCTGAATAATATATATTCAGAATAGTTTCAGCGGTCTTTGTCGCAGCGAGGCGCTAAACTTATGAATTAACAATAGCTTTCATCATCATCGTCATCATAGCCATAACAATAACCATAAATTTTATTGAAACCCGAGACATCGAGAAAAAAACAAGTACAGTGACTGTAGAACACAAACTGTCTTCAAGGGATCAAAAGGGGCATGACCCTAAGGAACCTAGGTTCCGCTAGTGGGGCACCTGTAACACAAAGTAAATAATGGCAGACATAATATTGAAACATAAGTGTACATTAAGCGATTGAATGATATAACGTTAATTTTGAGTGCTGCCGACAATACATGTAGAAGAACCAATTAATTTGAAATGAATTTTGCTACCAAACTAATGGACTAGGTTATTACATAGGGCGCGGTGGTGTAGTGGTGGATTGGGTGCCTTAGAGACAGGTTCGAATCCACCTCAAGTCGCCGCGTAGGGACCTTCAGCAAGTTCCTCACTCGCAATTGCTCACGCGCTTCGGCGTGATACTCCGATGCAGGGTCTGCGCTTACATTCCGTCGAAATCCCAACTCATTCGGATTAATCTCCAAATTATCGCACTCTACGACGATGTTGTGTACATTGTTGCTGAATCAGAAGTCTTTGTCCTTTGTCTCCACATACACGCTATGGACCGTGACACCTACGTGTAGCTTCTCCAGCCGTTGAGTGATGATGGAGGTTGGCACGTGGAAATGCACGTAGAACACTCTGAGGCGATAATGTGACTCATCGTATTTTGGAAATGTGGAACGGATGGTCTTTAACGTTCGGATCATCTTCTGCTAGAAAGCGGGACTTGAAATCGACGGTTTTGAAAGTGATCTCCCATTGAAGATTCTTTTCTCTCTGGCCAATTGCTTCAACGGCTGACACACCGACAACAACAACGCCAGCGACAAGACTCACTACATCCGGGCGAATATACGGTTTACCTTCTTGCAAGAGTAAGAGTAATGACAACGGTTTTCTCCATTCTGTCTCGGTAGATGCCGTCGATCGAAGAAATACTCACGCTGGGTTTTGACATGACTGCTTAGGAAGATCTAAAACGTGCGACGAAAACAACTCTTGCGATCGATAATCCTCAGGTAAGAACAGGTACAATACTTTGATCTCAGCCAAAAGTCTCGGAGCGCTGTGGTTAGACTGCTTTTTGAAGTGAGCCCAGTTTGAAAAAAAATAATTTATCACAGGTAGGAAACAGCGTTTGAATAACATGTTGACAACATTTTAAAGGTGTGCAAAGTCAAATAAAAAGTCCGGTCGTAAGAGGATACCGTCCCACTTTGAAAGGTCGTCGCATAGCAATCGGCTTACTATGACATTGTAATGCAATTTGATGCTTGCAAGGCCTTTGATACTCATCAAATGTTTTATCAAATAATCTAATCACTCCATAGTTTATCGACATCGTCACGGTTAAATTCCACTCCGATAATAAATGTAGATTATACGTCAGTTTATAATGAAATTAAGAATACAGAATGGTTTTTTTTAAATGCGACGCTATGCCTAAATAAAATCTGAATCATTGTAAATGGCTATTATACAAACAAATCCAATTCAATAGAAATATCATCGGCTGAGATCGAGAACAGTATCACACGGATGTACTGGTGGCCAAAAAATACTTTTCTCACGATTTCTAAAACACCTTTTGTTAGTGAATAAATTGTCTTATAGAAATGAAGCTTCGTCCTAAAAATTTGAAATCGTCCAAAGAAGGTTAGGCAATGCATTAACAGGATATCGGAGTTATCATCGAGCTTTCTAAATGCAAATTTCTCAGTTTTTCTTTCTATATCATTAGATTCGTATTGGTAGCACATTTTTTGTTAAAAGCAAAACAGTAATAGTCTTTAAAAAATACCCACAGGCGACCGTTTATAGCGACAAGATGAGTTCCCACCGATGGAAATTTGTAATCTTTTCAACTTAAACTTCTTTTTCAAACAAATTTCATTGCACAGTTGAACTAAATATGCACAAAGGCAACTTCGAAATTAGCGTTTAGAAATCTCTACGCAATTATCCATTAACTAAATTGCCTGCTTTACATTTTTGCAATGTGTTTTACCCCCCGCCCTGAAAAATAAATGCGGGCTGCCATGGAAGTGCAACCTCTTGTTTTGCTGTGCCTGCGCCAATGCACCTGCTTTAAAACCCCATCATATCATTAATTAACCATGAAGTAAGGACATATTGGCTCATATCGATGCAAAGTAGAAAGACACGGGACAAAAATGGCGAATGGGAACCCAGGTTTTCGAACTTCTTGTAACGCAGCGTATTTATATGTTCTAAGAGTCACAAAACTACCTGTTGTTTATTTATTTGTTTCATAAATTTATACAGCGCCTCTCCAAGATAGGCTACTAAGAAGCGCCCCCGGCCCAATCACGGCTAAACAAAACAGTTTTTAGGCTCTTAAAAAGTAGAGTGGATCGACCCCTGGGTATTAAGCGCAGTGTAACAGGGAGACCAAGTTGTTGGACCAGCAACAGATAAGGAACCACGCTGTCGGATATCAGTCCGTGAGTTGTTATTATTATGATCATAATTATTATTACAAATATTATTGCTACTATAAAATATGAGTTGACATCTGGAATTTTCTCTAAATAGCTAGAGTGTTTAGATTTCTAGAAAAACAAGGAATTGCCAGAAAATTCCGACACCTTTAAACTGTTGAAGACGTGGTTATATAGAAATGGTGCACTTAAATAAAACTGGTGTTTACTAGATCAAAGCTGTAGAGCTCTTAGTTTGGTGGAGTTTTATAACAAACTTATACTTCGAAAAAAGGTGTTCAAATATACAAGTCAGCTAGCTCAGATGGATGGAATGGATCTAGATTTGACGAGGGCCTATGACAACACTGTAGCCCTCTCCCTTGGCATAAATTTGTCTGGCATACTACAGCAGTTTTTTGCGCTTGCTGTGGTAGTAAAAGTGGTTCAAATATTTGAGTTTTCGGGTCCACTAACCGCCATCTGTCCTTTAGGGCGGGTTCCTCACCGAAATCTGGCTCAAAACCGAGTACCCACCCGCGCCCCAGCAGGGACGAGATTGCTTGAGTGGCATTCTGCCTAGCTACTGGGTTTCAGATGAATGACTTTGAAACTTTAGTTATGGTATTCTTCTATCTGCTGGGTTTAAGGTGAATGGCTTTGAAACTGTGGTTATGGTTTTAAAATAGTCATCTTTTTGCTTTTCGCTCCACTCCGAACTCAACCCCATGGTGAGGGCATTCTGTCCAAGAGCAATCAGTTTGAAATCTGTCATGGAGTTGAGCATTAATTGTTGTATAACGACATTGTGTCGGTCGTAACAAAGATGACTGTCGTTGCCAACCCCATTTGTCTAGAGTGGAGACTTTCTTTCTCAGTAGGAGCAGCAGCGTGGGCAAAGGCAAGTTGAAGTCAGAATGAAGTCGTTATTTTGTTGCTACAAGATGTCGTTAAACTCTTCAAGTAAATCAGACATAAAATGGATTATGCATAATTCTACTAATTCGATTTCATATAACATTAGGCTAAAACTGTAAAAGGTGTCTTGAGTCAAATATCAGTAACACCCAGTTTGACATTTTAGCAAAAATACTCCAATCAGTTTGCGTAAAGTTTATTTACCATTTGAAAAATGCATTGAAATTATGATGATGACAATATATTTGTTTTACTGATTTCTTGCTGACATATCGCAACCAGTTACAAATAAGAAATGATGCAGAAAAATCAAATTGACCAGCCAAATTTCAAGTAATGGTTACTAAGGACTTTCATGACACAAAATGTCCCAAAACGTTGAAGCCGATTTTCTCAATTGTAAGAATTTAGCAAATTGCAGATTCAAAAGCATATAACTTCAGTTAGAAAAAAGATATTTTTATTCTGTTAAAAGTATTTTGAAGCAGACTAACTGTAGAATATGACTGAATAAAAAGTCAAAATCGTCATAAGACGGGTTTCGAGACATTCCGCCACTTTTAGCCAAGCGGGGCTACAATAAAAAAGTACGTAGGCTAATTTAATAGCAACCCATTGTAGATAGTTGCAGAACAATCTCAGCCTTTTGGTTCTCGCAATGAGCCATATACAACACCTTTAAATCTAATTGAAACTTCAGTATATATAGTTTACATATAAAAAATACTAATATGATGGTAAGTCTACTTTTGAAATCACAAGATGTCGATAAACATTTAAAAACTAATAATAATGCAAATATTGAAAATATAACAAAGCACAACTGTTGTGGTCCTATCTAATTCAATGGCCTTATAGGGTTACCTTCAGACCAGCCGGGATCTATAATGAGGAGTTAAGAGGAAAATTACATTATAAATGGACCATGACAATTTGCAAATGCATATTAATTATATTGTGTATAAGCTTATAGTTCAACTGAATGAACGATCGGATGAATGAGTGAATTTATGAATGATGTGATGGATGAATGAAACTGAAATTATTCAATCGATGCATAACAACTCAAAATTAATAGTCCAAAAAGTATAAACAATCTTAAGAAGGTTCGGTTAGAATCATACGTCCATGATGACGACAATAGATTATCTATGAATTCAATATTTAACAAAAAATACACAATACAAAATACCGTGGACCCCGGGACGGCGGAGTGGCGCGTGGGGAGGGCGACGAGGCAACAATCCGCATGGATGATCGTGGCGCGACGTGTGGTACGTATCCTGCATGCATGGATCGACGAAGGTGAAGTATAAGGTCAGCAACACAGTCCCTTCTCAGAAGTGGATATCACGGAGAGCTTGGCGAATTTCTGGAAGATTCCGTCGGCGAGTCCGCATGGGGTCGATATGAGGACAGGCTCCTGCCCCTTCAGAGCCGATCAGGCGTCGTACCGACTCCTCGGCTCGTCGTATCGGGTACGCAGGCCTATTATCCCGGTCCGTTGTTCCACGGAGTCCGTAGCCCTTCGTCGTCACAACGTCTACCTTTACTCGATCGTCGCCATCACCGTTTTTCGCTGCTCGGCCTCTACACTCCAGCAAGCAAGTCCACTCGTTCCCTTTCCCTTGCCGTCCAGACTTCAACTCCCTCTTCGGCCGCTCGTACATGTATATCCATTGGCCTCAAGGTACCCCCCCAGTTGCCTTCTCCTCCCCCACGCCCAGGTTTGGGCCGCCCGAACGGGTGGGCCACTCCGCCCAGGGTGGATGGGGAGGGTAGGACTTTCTTCGCCACGCCCAGGTCGTCGAGGTCACCGATCCTCCGAGGTCACGAGGTCACTCGTGTCGTGAGAAGCAGGAGAGAGAGAGTGCACCACTCCGCCCAAGGTGATGGGGAGAAGTAGCCTACTCCGCCAGAATATATATTTATATATAGACTATATAATACATGCATAATGGTTTCTATATACATGTATATAGATTTTATAGCCTATACGAAAAATGTTCGACTCTACAACAATGCACATCGATTGGAGAGATTCCGCTGTGTAATAGCAACATTATGCAGCTTATTAACTTGATTTTTGTCCACAAACTAGACGCGGTAAACTTCAAAATGTGCGTGACGTAAGACACGTCTGAAACTTTTATGATGTGCTTTATATAAACACGTAAGAAGCTAACAGTTTCAGAATGACGGCGGATCGCTATAATAATTCATGATCGCTCATAGTGGTTGATCAGATTATTTTTTAGTCGTAAATCGTCGATTATGGATATTAAGTCTTGAAAACTATTTTGTTGTTACGGGTTTTTCATGGATTCACGAATGTTGAACGGAATTTAAATGAGTTGATATTGTAAACCCTGGAAAATTGATCGAAAGTCGTCGTATATATTTCCGAGAAGGACATTTTCACACTTGTTTGGCGGGAAATAAAAATTATTCTAAAATGCCGAAAAGAACGCGACTCACACAGTTGTGCATTCGGAATGGACGAAAATAGCAAACGAAATCGATCGCTCAGTGCTGCTTCCAAAAATCCATCAACGATCTTGAGTGAAGTTTCGTTGAGTTAAAATATCGATTGCGAGTAATCATTCGGAAGTTGATTGATTACAGTGAGGATCAAGAAATTAAGGTAAGTATGAAAGAATATTTTTATTAGACTATAATTATGACCAAAAATATACCATCACATTAGCCAACAGAAGAAATAAAATGAAAATACTTTGGCAAAGATCACACAACAATTTCGTAAAAAATATTTCTTTTGACATAATAACTCTAGGTTCCGTTCTTCTGGAATTTCTGGTAGTATACAATGCTATTGCCACAGAATTCACCCTCGAATGCCCAAGGGGGGGTCCGACCGGACCCCAGGCCCGTTTTTCCCGGATAACTTTTTAACGGCTATGGATCTGCAAAAATGCTTTTAGGTATTCCTAGAGCAACCATTTGGGCATCGAATGGTATATTTTGCGCGAGTATTGTCCCGCCCCATACCCCACAACATAACATAACATAACATAACATGGGTTTTAAGTGGTTCAGAAGACACTGGGTCTGTGTTAGAACCACTGCAAATTAACCTGGAACACCTAGTAGCCCAATTTTCCTAGCTTCCTTTTGAATGCTGAGACCGTGTCCACCGACACAGTGCTGTCATCCAAGCCGTTCCACATGTCTACAACTCTAGCACTAAAGAATTTCTGTCCCAATGTTCCTCTCGGCTTCTTAAACAATTTGTACCTATGACCCCGAGTTGCTTTGTTTGGTGCTAATTCAAAGAATTTCTCCCAACCTAGTGCTTCCTTTCCAGTAATGATCTTGTATGCTTCAATTAGGTCTCCCCTGCTTCTCCGTCTCTCCAGTGTTGTTAGCCCACACCTCTCCAACCTCTCTTCATAGCTCAAATCTTTGTAGCCCCAAATCATCTTCGTAGCTCTTCTTTGCACTTTCTCCAATTTTTCAATGTCCTGTTTCAGGTGTGGGTTCCATGCCTGAATGCAGTATTCCAACTGTGGCCTAACCAGTGATTTATACAACCTCAGTAACGTGTCCTTGTCTCTAGTAACTATTGTCCTTTTTATCATGCCTAATGTTGAATTTGCCTTTTTTGATGCTTCCGCACATTGTCTTGAGGGTTTTGCACTCTTGTGCATAATCACTCCTAAGTCCCTTTCTTCCTCGCTAACCCTCAGTACCTTACCTCCCATTTCATATGCAAACTCCTGGTTTCTTTTCCCCATATGCATCACTGAACACTTTTCCAAATTAAAGAGCATTTGCCAGTCCTGCGACCATCTAAACATTCTTCGTAGATCTTCCTGTAGTATCTCTGCTTCTTCTTCATTACCCACTGCTCTACATAGTTTTGTGTCATCCGCAAACTTAGAAATTTTCGATAGAACCCCATCATCTATGTCATTGATGAAAAGTACAAACAACAGTGGCCCCAACACTGATCCTTGTGGCACTCCACTTAGCACTGCTGCCCACCTAGAATGTTTATTGCCTATTCCCACCTTTTGTCTTCTATCTGAAAGCCAGTTTTGAATCCACTTGAGTACCTGCCCACTAATCCCACATGCTTGTAACTTTTTAATTAGTCTTTTATGGGGTACTTTATCAAATGCCTTTGCAAAGTCTAGGTAAATCACATCCACTGGTTTTCCCTCATCTATCTTCTCAAAGACCTCCTCAAAGAATTCCAACAGATTTGTCAAACACGAGCGTCCCTTAGTAAACCCATGCTGACTACCTTTTATAATATCATGTTCCTCCATGTGCTTAACTATGTTATCCTTAACAATTCTCTCCATGACCTTACACGCCACACTGGTTAGACTGACTGGTCTGTAGTTACTTGGTTCACTTCTGTTTCCCTTTTTAAACAATGGCACTATAAGGGCATCCCTCCATTCTTGTGGAACCTCACCGCTCTGTATCGATTTATTGAAGATCTGTGCCAATGTCTCTCCAATTTCTTCCCTCACTTCATGTAAGAATTTAGGATGTAATTCATCGTTTCCAGGACTCTTGTCTGTTTTTAATCTTTTCAGTTGTTCCACCACATTTTCCCTAGTAAACATTATTTGTGTCAATCTTCCACCGCCATTGTCCAGAAATGCTCGGCTAGGCTCAGGAATGTTCCCTAAATCCTCCAAAGTAAACACTGAGCTGAAAAATTTATTCAGTACTTCAGTAGCTTCCGTGTCGTCCACAACAACTTCTCTACCGTCCTCTTCCTTTTTTATTGGCCCTACTCTGTCTTTCCTTTTCTGCTTGCTTCTAACATAATTGTAGAAACTCTTGCTGTCCTCTTTTACATTTCTCGACAACTTCTGCTCAAAGATTTTTAGTGCTTCCTTATTTGCTTTATTGCAGATGTTTCTTTTCTTCACATAGTTCATCCTCAATTCCTCGATTCTTGCTACACTATCACACTCGAGTACATTCTTTGTTTCCTTCTTCAACTTCTGATAATTCTTTCAAGCTTTATTCTTTGCCCTTCTCTTTTTTTGAACCTCACGTGTTACCCACGGCCTCCTCTTGTTGGTTCTTTTGCGCTTCGGTATATTTTCGTCAATAATCTCTCTCATGACTTCATTAAACTTCTTCCAAGCTTCGTTCGCTCCCATTCCACTCACCGCACTTTCTAGTTCCTTTTCCTTCAACCTGTTCCTCACTAATTCATAGTCTGCTTTAAAGAAATTGGGTTTGCTCATATAGGCTTTCACTTCCTGAGACTGCTGTACATATAGTTCCCATCTTACAACCTGATGATCACTAGTGTTAAAATGCTCCCCCACACTCACATTCTCTACCATATTTTCATCAGTCGTTATCACTAAGTCCAAAATGTTGTCTCCTCTTGTTGGCTCCATAACATGCTGTTGCATAAAGCAAGCATCAACAAAATCCAAGAACCTCCGATCTTTTTCTCTCTCCCCTTCCAATGTTTCCCAATCAATATGATAGTTGAAATCTCCCATTATCAAGGACGTTTCCTTATTGGCCATTTCCAGTAGCTTGCACATCCCTTGATCAGCTTCCTCTGTGGCATCGGGTACCCTATAGCATACTCCCACAAGCATCTTAGACCTGCTCAGTTGAATTTCACACCAAATACTCTCCTTAAATGTCTCATTGCTCATATCCTGCCTCTCTACTGCATTAATATGGCTCCTAACATACAGTAAAACACCTCCAGCTCCGTGTCCAACTGATTTCTGATTAGCTCGATCCTTTCGAAATAATCTGTATCCATCTAAAGCAAGCTCACTGTCTGCGATTTCCGGCTTTGTCCATGACTCTGCTATTCCAATTATATCAGGTTTCTCATTGTCCACATACAATTCCAGTTCTGCTCTTTTTGCCCTACTAACAATACTCCTAACATTTGCAAACATGCACTTTAAACTTTTACTGCCCCCAATTTCCTTACATCTCCTGTCCTCACTCCTGCAATTTTCTTTCTTTATCTGCTTTATGTCCTTATTTTTGTGACAGTTAGTGAGCCTACTCTTTACTGCACTAACCGTCTCCCAACCAAGTTTAAAGTCTTCAGCATCATGAAGACTTGCCTCGCCACCATGTCAGCACCTCGAGCATTCAGATGCAGACCATCTCTCGCCAAATACCCACCTCTCCACGGATTGAATTCCACCTCGCAGTACTTAACCTCTTCTTCCTCGCACTTACTCCTCAGTCTCCTGTTCACCTCCACTCGCTTGCTATCTAACGCCTCACTTATGTCCTGCCTTGGCAAAATACCCATCACCACAACTTTACCCTGTCTCTCTGCCTTCAGTCCATGTATCATCTCTTCGTATTTGGACATCATCTCATCTGTCTCATCCATCCGGAGATTATTAGTGCCGACTTGCACAATCAAAGTGTCTTCCTTACTCTTCTCAATTTCCGAGAGCATCTGCTCAATTCTTGCGCCTGGCTTACAAACAGTTTCAAAACCAGCCCACTGCTTCTGCAGATTCCTCCCTACTTGCCTCACCATCGAATCTCCTAGCAGCAACACTCTGTCCTTCCTTTCCTTGGGTTCTGCGTTGTGCTGTTTCTGCGCCTTCTTCTGCACCAGTGACCAACCACTGTTTCCTTGCGCCCCATCCTCTTGCTCCTTCTTGCTGCTCCCTTCCGCCGCTAACTCTCCCTCCTTCTTCTGGCTACTGGCTATCTCAAGAGCACTCAGGCGCTTCATCATTGCATCTAAGCACTTCGCCATATCCTCCGAACATTTCGTTCCCTCTTCCATACATTTCTCTAAACTGCCCACTTTTAGCTCTAAGCTGCACACTCGCTCACACTTCTTGCATGTGTCGGCCGACTCATCCACGAAACCATCTTTGGTGCCGTACATGCCGCAGCCAGAGCACACAACTAGATCGCTCTTTTTCACCGACATTTTTATCTTTACTCTATTGCTGACCGATCTCAGGAATATAGTAGCTTACTTGCTTACTCTCAACCACGTGTTTCCACTGTTATCACCTAATATCACTCACTTGCGCCTAACCACAACCACAGCATATACTAAGGGTCAGGGGTTATTTTAACGTGCAGCTGAACACAAAGTGTGTAGTTGGGAAAGAGATTTGTGCAGTTGAAAATCAGATCTTGTGCAGTTACTTTTTGCCTAGTTGCGTGAACCGACGAACTTTTTACCACTAACAGCCCAAAGTGAACATCTTTGAGGCGGGTTATTTGGGTGATATTTATGTTCAGGAAAAGAGCAGGCCTGTTGAAATTTGGCGTGAACTATAATAGATATGGTGATTACATGCAGTTTTCAATTCAAGCATTAGACCGATACGGCGAAGGTCTCCCGTGTGCATGAAGTAAGAGCGGGGGAAATGGGTGATGTAATCGGATACAAGGTTCTGCTAAAAATCACACGTAGGCTGCAGACAGAAGAATTTGCAGTAGGCTAAATGTATGGCCGGATGCAGCCTGATTCAAGGCCTACTGTAGGTTGATATCCTGATAAAGTTGTAAAGGCCGGGGTTATCCTTCATACTATAATAACAACTTCTTGGCCATCGTAGTCTACTTTCTCCTGCTTTTGCCACTTACTCTGACAAGCTGAAGCAGGAAGGGACGTAGACAGTCAGACGCACGCATAAAGCAAAATAGTCTACTATAATATGAACTACCATCTCGCACAGGGGTGTAGACTTAGATGGGATAGGATCGAGGAACGGAACCCTGAACTTGTGGTGGTGACGGAGATGCTTATATCTTATATCCCCAAAAATATTTCAAAAATATTATGACAAACATTATTATAGATTTCTATGGTGTTATCCACTGCTTGTCTTTAATTATCAATTTTGACACAGATGACAGCCTAAACTGCCACATTACGTTGTGTAAATTTAAAAAAAATTAAGATAAAGGTAGGGGTAATTATTCAAGTCTTAAACCACGTCTCTGAGTACCAAATTCTGATTGAATTTGTCAATGTAACAGCCTAAAATGCTATTACAACAGTGAGCAAATGACGGTTTTTTTCAAACAATGGACGAGAAAAGAAAATTATGAGTATTTTTTTCAAATGACAGCTTTAAATGCCAGATTAACAGCGTGCAAATGAACGAATTAAACAATAAGGGGGAGACTCTCTAAACTCTAAAAACCATAGCTGTCAGCGTTTAAAAAGAGCAATTTTGTTCAGATGACAGTTACAGTGTGGAAATTCAGAAATGTAAACAATGGGGAGGGCATTTATTGAAGTCTAAAACCATGCCTTTTGGCGTGAAATTTGTGAGCAATTTTTTTGAAGATCACAGTCTAAAAGTTGCCATTATAATGCTGTAAAAAATATTTAAACAATGTGACGGGACACTTATTAAAGTCTAAACCATGACTATCAGCACTGAAATGATGAGCAATCTCGCTAAATTACAACTTAGAATACCACCAGTGTGGAAATTGAACAAAATTCGAGAATGGGATTGGTACATCACCTTCCAAAACCCCTTCCCAGCTAGGTGCTCGTGCATTGGAAATTATTGTCCTTCGGTCGCTCGTTCGTTTCCACAGACCCAGGCCCAAGTCTGCGGCTATGTTCACACACACACACACACACACACACACACACACACACACACACACACACACACACACGCACACACATTCTGGTTCTCATGAATGAATTACAACATAGCTTGTAGCATATAAAATTTCCAGCAGCCGTATCCTAAGCCAACTCATGGTGTGGTAAAATATCATTTAGGCCTACATGTAGATCTGCGACGCGGCTCCTGATTAAAACTGCTACTAGCCTAAACAGTACATATTGGTGTTGATGTACGTGGGTGTCAGTATATGCCTATCTATCAATGATGACCATTTGGGAGGTTTGCTAATGATATTTTTATCGGTCTTACATCGTATTTTGCAGTTAGTGGGTTATGTTTTATAAAAAATTTGAAATTAGCTCAAAGATTTTATTTCTTGGGGAAATATCTCATCTTGTCTGCTAGCTTTAGCTTTAGCAAAACAATATCATGTTGATCTTAATGACCAGGGTTTCAGAGCCGAAAAGCAACATTTAGACGTACCCTTACATAGGCCTACTAGCGAAACTTTGGAAGTGTCCAGGAACATAGCACCATGTAACTTTATTACACTTAACAATCTTTCTGAGCTATTTCCAATTCCATCAACAGCAGAGGATCTGTAAAGGATCTTTAAGGGCTCTAGCCGATTAAGGATATTGAAAAGTCTAAAACGTCAAAGAACGTTTAGCTGATTTCATTCGTTAATTCATTTGGAGATTTTGCCATGATTTTGCCATTATGAACTTTGAGTCAAACATTGTCGTAACAATTGATTTTGATCTTTAATATGAATTTTTATAAAGTCGTAAAATCTTAATAATTATTCAAACATCTAAAGCTCCAGTCGAAGGCCAAGCGCAAAGCACCAGCTAGCTTATTAACGAGCGCTCACCAAAAGCTGCTTCAGCTTTGGGGGACAAATCCCTGGTCAAGGCCTTCCTTATGTCCAGTCTCAAAATACGTCATTTATGTGCAGTTGAGAAAATTTCTTAAAATAACCCCTGCCACTCTCATGCAAACTGTCAATTTCTGCAGTGTGCCATCACTATAATTTTACAGGGTGCTACTTAGACACCTTTAAATGGTTTTTCACAGCGCTATATGTGCATCAGTTAACCAGTCGTCAGTTAACTTCGCGTCCTTGTCTGTTGTCACGTAGTTCTAAGTCATTGACAATAACCCTCGATTTGCAACGTGATTGAAGAAAATTATACGGGAGTTGACGACCGCACTTTTACCGACCGTCCATCAGACCACGCCGATCTCATCGTCGACTAGGAAAACATTGATCATCCATCCGATTACTTAGACACCTATGAATCTGGTCCTTATGATGGTATAAAAATTCAAGCTACCGTCCATATGGTATTGCTCTCCTAATACGTCCATGAATCTGTACTTTTCGTAAAAATCCGCGAGAAATGATTGTAACAGTAATCATGACACAATATTCGGTCTGCGGACGATTTCTCACAGGACGACCGGTTGTCCACATGGTATGTGTGTGCCCCTGCAATAGCGCCTATCAACATATCTTTTCGGAAGAGCGCCCGATTAAAGCGCGGACACTGAATCTGATAATCACGTCGAATCCATTAGCAATTGCTAGTTAACCCTCAGGCTACCAAGCTTTTTTGTTACACGAACTACTAAAGGGGATGGTTACCACCCCCTGGATTTTTGGTTTCGTTTGAGATATCATAACTTGTAATATACGAATGGATTCAGCATTCATTTCGGCACATAATGGTATATATAGGTTAATAAAATAAGAATGCACCTCGAAATTATGAATTTTTTACCATAGGCACCAGTCGATTCCACAAAACGTATACTTACGAATAAGCAAAATATTATATTCTGTGTGTTTTAAACTGTTAAACATGATTTATATATACACTAATAGTTCACATATAATAAAGTCCAATGTTCAACAATAAAAACTAGCACTAAGTCTGTTTTATTTTCAATCAAAACAAAACAAATGTTGTAGCTGTTGAAAAACGTTTACGCAGACATATCAGCTTGCGTTGTAAAAAACCCAACATTTTCACACATTTTACTTGTTTTGAGCACTTCCGGTCATCAAAAGACAAATTATTTAGTATTAGAAAATAGCCCTAACTGCCCTCTACAGAATGGCATAATTTATTTATATTAAAAAATAAATTATGATTAAGTTATAATAGAAAAAAACATGACAATTTTATGAAAATAAAACACCTTTATATACATTTTAATTTATTTTGAGCACTTCCGGTTGTCAAAAAGACAACTCATTGATCATGGAAATGTAGCCCCACATTCCCTCTATAGAATGGTATAATTTGTGTCTCTTCATATTAAAGGGCGCAAAAGTTATAGTCGATAATCTAAGGGGGATGGTATCCACCCCCCTTCTGGTGCCTTGGGTATATCGGGTATAACTTTTGAATGGTATGGTATATCATAAAGACATTTAGCTCAAAATGTGTGCCAATGAACCCTCTACAGCTACCTAAACGTCAAAATTTTATTCCAAACGGAGCAAGTTTGATTTGGAGAAAACCTGGGGGGGCAACCACCCCTTCCTTGGTAGCCCGAGGGTTAAGTGTGACGCTAGCTTGTGACACCGGCAGTGTTGGAGGGCGAATAGCAGAGGGTCAACAGGTTTATTTTTTGTGGAAGTTTTACGTCATTATTCAGACGACAACTAAAACAAGTGTGCAGCAGAGTTACAACATGCGACGATGAGACTCAACATATTGTTTTCGATTATTAGTTTTTGTACAATAATAAACAACATAAATGGGGTGTTTGAGAAACTGACCTTGCAAAATACTAATTTAGCTGTAGTCCCGGAATTCTCAATTAGGCTGACTTAGCCTATTAATCAGGTTTATCGGCAAATAGTAACGACGCGGGATCTCGTGAAATTCACAAAATTCACACATAGGAACTAAGTAAACTTAAAGAGTCAGTACATCCAAGAGCGTAAGTTGACGTCATTATTATTATTATCATTATAAATATTATTATTATTAAATAAATTTGTAACGCGCGCAAGGTCACACCGGAATATGAATCTGAGGAGCGAAAAATTATAAGCCATCAATCAGACAATCATAATATTATTTATGAATCACCCCAATCAAGTTACTTACTCAGAGGCGCTCCCGACCGAGATCAGGCGAAACAAACAGCATTCGAGAGTTTGTGAAATTGATAGCAGCTTAACAATGCGAGGTGTCGCATAGTGAAGTAAAGCCCATTCCAGGTTGTTTGACCAACCAAAAAGAGCGAACGCCTCTGAATTGTTGCAGAGCGGGTGAAAGGAACCATTAAGTCAACATTTGATTTGTGTTTGGCGGTTTGTTTATTTTGGTTTCGATGAAATTGTTTTCTTGTTTCATTATAAGAGTTTGCTGTCACTTCTGTAGGCCTATCAATAATGATGCCGAAATACTAAGAACTCAAACTTTCATGTAAAAACGTTTGAAATCCGAAGAGAGAAAATTTTGTAGGAGACATGATAGACATGCACGCTTAGTAACCCTCCTCCCTTAGTAGACAAATGAATTTACTTACTCCAATCTGTCGATATTCACGAAAATCTTCAACATTTTATCATGACTTTCGTCATCTGCTTATAGACGTAAACAACAACCGCGTCTTATTCTCATTATTTTATAGCATTGATTGATAACGTTTCAGAGGTGTGCAAGGCAATCTGCCGTAACCACTCCGTTATTGTTGACAAACCATTACATAAAGATTAAAAAACAATTGATATGGAAACAGGAAAGATTGGAGACTTGCAGTAATTTAATAATAGTTAACTGAATCACAAATAATATGAACAAAATTAATTTGAGATATTTTCCATAAGCTAATTTGATCGATTGACCGATTTATTTATTTATTTATTATTTACTGATTGGTGACTTAAAATCATTAAATTAAAAAAAATAGCTCAAGTAAAGCAATAAAGTTATTTGGAAACGCGAATCGATTGCTGTAAAAATTATGTGCCCTGTGATTGCAGTCTACCTTGCATAAATACCACGGTTTTTTTTATTGCATTTCCCGACGAGACATCGTGTCGACTTCCGTATCGACTTACATGTATGCATGTTGAAAATGGTTTAGTTTACAACGATGGGAACATATAGCTAGAATTTTAAACTTTTTCAGCTCCTTTATATTGATGATGCAACGAGGATGTCACCGGATGACAGCGATGTAACAGCGATGTAAGAAGACGATGGAACGGACACTTGGAGCAGGATCTCTACTAGAGCAAGGATAGACCCACTGAGATACTGAAAGACCCTGGATGGATCCATATTTGACCTCTTTGTGGTGGAGGGGACGAAGATGCTTGTATTCCCTCAATATTTCAGAAATATCATTCTGAATTTCTACAGTGTTATGCACTTTTCAATGTTCATTCATAATGAACAATTTCGTTAAGATAACAGCATCAAATCTTACCATTAGGCTTACAGTTTGCAAAGTGGAAATTTTTTAACAATTTAATGAAGTGTTAATACCACCTAAGAACTGAAATCATGAATAATTTTGTGAAGATGAGAGTTTAAAAAGCTACGGTTACAGTGTGGAAATCCAAAAATTATTTGACAATTGGGAATCGACACTCTGAACTTCTGAAGTCTTAAGCCATGACTGTTTTTTTATTAGGATGATAGTTTAAATTCATACAATTACTTCACTCGCAATTGCTCAGCGCTTCGGCGTGAAACCCCGATGCAGTGTCCGCTCTGCATTCGGGAGCGCCTCTGAGTAGATAGAGCTTGAAGGGACGCTATAACAAGTGCACATACAAACAAACAAACAGACAAGCTTAAACACCTTTTATTGAATATTTCAGTACTATATAAAAGCCGGTAGTTAATATAGGAATTAATTCTGTTTCTAGTCGAGTGATAGGTCAGTCACATTGAAATTAATTCGCATTGAAATGTGATCAGTCACAATATGTCGCTTCAAGCTTTCTATAGTAAATCTCAATAAAAAGCAATAAAAATGCCTTCTGCGTATGGGTCCACTGACATGGTAATGTCAGAACCAAGAGAGTAGATAGCAGGAATCAGAGGCGGATCCAGGAATTTTCGAAGGGGGGGCAAAAAAATTTTTTGGCTGGGGTCGGAAAATTTTTCGTTGATCTTTCGCTGAAAAATCTGATGAACTTTTTTAGTCGTTTTTGGCCGAAACCAGAGTTTAATTTAGCCACCACCTCTGGGGGGATTGAGGTTTCCGGAGGGGTAGATAATTGGCCGTCTGGAAGACAATCATGAGGCGCGCATCGCCGAGAGTGGTAGGGGAGGGGTGTGGGGAGGAGATATGCCCCTCCCCACCAGAAACTTTTTGAATTTTCCCATTGCAATGGTAGCATTTTAAGCTGTTATCTTAACAAAATAGCTGTACTTTTCAGTGCTTATAAGAGTGCCATAAGGTCTCAATAAATATAGACTTTAATTAAAAACTTCTTTCCCGAATGATGGATCCGATTTGACCAGGGTCTATGACAACATAGGTCGTTACCCTGGACAGAAATTTGCTCGGCATATACTGGTTCAGTACCTTGCTCTTAAGTGCTGTAATATGCCGAGCAAATTTCTGTCCAGGGTAACGGCCTCTGTTGTCATAGACCCTGGTCAAATCGGATCCATCCATTTATCTAAGTTGATTGAGGAAATACCTCGACGATATTGCACATTATTACTATAATTCATACGAATGATGGCAATCATTTAATAATAAAGATTTCAATCGACGCCACAGTCCCGATCAATTGTTCAGGTCGTCAAAATCCGTTGAAAATTGATTTCCAGTCCAGGATTTGGAAAACCCTAAAATCTACTGCTGCAATCAAAGTGCATGTTATTATTTTCCACTTGGACGGACGGATGTCCGATCTGTTTCTATGAAATTCTTTCATTGCCTGTGTTTGAAGTTATGTGGCTGATCCTACGCTGCACTCATCTGTCACTAGACTTCGGACTTGTACCAAAGCATCACGAGCTGTAGCGTTACATAATAATTATCGTATTGAGTTACCGGCACAATGTTTGAATGAAGGTAATTGACACAATTTTCGGACTTGCATCGGATATTGTATGCCATCTGCTACATTTCTATCATCATCTGCAATAATTTTCAAGGTGTGTAAGGGCATCATTTATTTACATTTATTTTTCAACATCATAACAGCATAATATAAATATGATGAAACACGTTCAGACGAATGAAGCTATGAATGTAGAGAACGAGCCTTGCCGTGACTGCAACATAATGTTCTAATGGTGGAAGTCTGTAAGATGCAGAAATTCAGGATTGTCGAATTTCTCCCATTTTGCTTTTGTCTTACGACATGACTAAACCATGCTCATCTATTCACTTATAATTTTTTTTATCTATCAGCATAATTGTCTCTATTCCAACTTCCTCTATACATACATTATCATGTGTCTATTCGTTTTTCCGCCACTAATGTGATGACGATTCTTGATTACCATCGTTAAAATCAGAAATCGTCTATTTTTAAAGTACTATTTGCACACATTTTAAAGGTGTCTTTTGATCGCACCAACTAAACGTGTTTCGAATGTGGTTGTATTTGCAGTTTGACATCACTGTGTGGTAACAAAGACCATTAGTGACGCCCTCCTCCTTTAATTAGATTGAGACTGGCACATAGCAGAGTGCAACCAATGGCGAAGTTATTATTCATTTCCCGTCACTAATATGGTGCATAATGACAGCTCATCTGCATCCAATCAGGATAATGATCATTAAATTTATAAATCGCTCATTTTTCAAGTACTATTTGAACGCATTTTAAAGGTGTCTATAGATCGACAAAACTAAACGCGTTTAAAGGTGTCCAATGGCACTCGTCATAAAGTGATTTATTTAACTCATAGAGCAACTCTTCTTTACGAAAGCAAAGGTGTGTTTGCGTCATTACACAAATATCCACAAATATCCATACCAATCTTTTTACTGATCTTATCTACAAGTGTTTCTCTCTCTGTCCGATCATCTTTCGTATTAACTAATAATTGCGAATCTTGTCTCGTCTGGTTCTCCAAGCTATTATGCTTAGACAACTCCATTGGGGGGGAGCGGAGGGGCGGGGGGCGGTAGAGTAACGGTTAACACGCTGGCCAAGAGTATGAGAGGTAGCAGGTTCGAGCCCCCGTTGGGCGGATTTGCTTTGTAGGCTGCTATTAGCGCCGTTGTAATTGCAAGCTGTCTGTTCAGTTAGTAGTTAAGTTTAATTAAGATTGCTGCATAACTTGTAAATGTATAGCGCAGTGCGTCTCGCAGGCGCTCAATAACGAAAAGATTATTATTATTATTATTATTCCGCCATTAGAATCCTCCTTTCGTCCACCAAGACTCTGATTCGTACATCAGTGTTGGAGTAACAAACACAATGAAGAGTTTTAGTTTCGTTCCTATTGATATGCTGCCTCTCACAAAACATTGAATCTTCCTAACATCGCTGATTCTAAACCAACCATACGGTTTATGTCTATAATTGAGCAGTGTCAATAATCCGTTAAAATTAATTTTACCATGTGCGAATTGTACGTCAACACATGCTCCAGGTCATCTCCATTAAATCTCACTTTCAGATCTTCATGTTCTTTCCAGTAATTACTGTTGATCTTTCCGGAACTTATTCTAATTGGGCAAAAGGTCGATCGCATATAATGATGAAGGTCGGAGTATTGTGCAGAATTATTTATTGATAATTGAATAATATTGAATAATATTTTAGATCAATTTCTCTCATACAAAAGCCGTGAAATATTGAAAATCATAGAAAACGGAGTGAGGTATTTACACACCTCAGAAACGATTAAGATATACATTATAAATAGCTCATAGACCTTTAAGAGTTTAGTGCAGTTGTCTTTAAGCAGCAGTTATAATGGTATTCGTTTTATTGACTTCTTGCTGACATTCCGCAGCCAGTTACAAATGTCATGTCATGTCAATCGCCGACGTCGCCGCGCGACAGTTGGCCACATGCATGGACTATATGGCTCTCCACTGTCGTTTATCGCGTGCAGCGGCGAGGAGATGAGATCCGGAAAGGTGGGACCAAGAAAGCACGTTGTCAATCCAGCTAATACGCGGTTTGCCCTTGCGTCGATATCCCTCCACGTGACCCAGCATGATGGCTTTTTCCACGCAATCCTGAGAGAGCCTGATGATGTGACCGAAATAGGAGAGTTTGCGAGCCTTGATGGAACTCAAGAGCTCTGGTGACGTCCCGGCACGCTGATAAACTTGCTTCGTAGTAAGCTTGAGCATCCAAGAAATGCGCAGAAGCTTACGGATACATTATTTTGTTCTCGAAATGGAGATCATTAGACACCTTTAAAAGTTCTTCATAAGACTAATAAGATATCTGAGATCTCTGACAATTATTGCATGATGACTACATAATCACCAAACTTCCCAACAACCCTACTGCATATGTAACATGTATCAGTGAAAGTCCTAACTACCTTCTTGAGGACAATCCTACATTCGAGGTTCTGTGTAGAACGGCGGATGGGAGGCTCTTCGCTGCCCTCCTACTTAATCCAGGACATGTATTAAATCCACTCCTCCCGCCATTGAGGCCCCACCTTACTCCATGAGGCCAAGACTACATGACAGAATCATTCCTAGGGCGGACAACCTAACGAGGAAATCATTTTTAACGAGGATGCTTTATCATATTTAAATGTAATACCAAAGACCTTGGTAATACCATATAAACCAAAGTGAAGCATAACTTGTTGGTCATTAAAAGAATCTTCTTTTTTAAATTTAAAATTTATATTGGATTTGGACTTAGGATTTTGTGCTATTCTAAAACACTTTGACATTGATTGAATATAGAAATTATGTACGTTTGTTTATTATACTTTGTATGTATACCAACATGCGGATAGCAATTGGTATATTAAAGAATATTCTTATCTTATCTTATCTTAATTCTGGAGAAAAGAGGAGGTTCACGCAAATCCAACTCATCATACGATGTCGTGAAACAACAACTTGACAAACTAACAAACACGTTGTTGCGAATACGACCTCTGTTGCCGTAATATGGTATGATACAATGGTAGTAATTTTTTCGAGAAAACCGTTTTTAACTCAAATTTTATAGAACAAGCGTTCTTGAAAATTCCTCTTTTCCAGTTTAGAGATGTACTGACAGGCAATCAACGAAACTAATAATATTTCGACCTTTTCAAAATTAAATGAAAGACGTCAACGGCCATTGTAGTCACAAGATATCGTAAAACATTAAACACTTTACCCACTCTAAATTCTGCACACTCGTAGTGAAGCAGTTGTTTAACCTTCTTCCTACTCCAAATGACTTGTAATGTGTCGTGCATCACACAGTTAAATGTTTTTTTAAAGTCAATGAAGCAGCTGCATATTAACTTTCTCTTCCTTTTCGCTTTTCACCCTATGAGTTTATATATTAATAAATGTTTTAGCTTCCGAAAAATTAGAATGGACTGTGTCGCATAGATACCAAGTGATTCAAAAAGTGGCAGATATATCGCATGGAAGGGGTGATAATGAAAACTAAAAACCATATTAAAATCAACAAATCAATCAAAATGTTTTATTATCTAAAACACCATAAATGCATGGGGGTGAAAATGAAAACTAAAAACCATATTAAAATCAACAAATCAATCAAAATGTTTTATTATCTAAAACACCATCATTGTTCAGACCATTCATTCCAAAATTTGTTGGCCAATTCGGTGTGAAGGGGATAATCAACTGATCATTTTACATTTGGGCAATGAATATTATTAGAAAACAATCCGGTCTAGAATAATGCAAGTAACAAGCAATCATTTTTGTGAACTTCATTTTTTGACTGGATTTTGAGCGGTCTGACGTTGTCTATAAAAAAGAGAATACTATGCACCTTTAGAATGTCGCCACGTAAATGTGCACAAGAGAACTCCACGCCGTTGCACTCTGTGTGTGCCAGCTCCACGTCTGAGTAAAGGAGGAGAGCGTCTTATGGTAATTGCTCCGATCCCATCTGATGCTGTTTGTGCTTGAGTAAACGCATGTAATAGATGAAGACATTAGACACCTTTGAAACATGGTCAAGTGAAACTAAAATAAAATTAAATGTTTTTTTTAAACTTCTAAAGAAAAAAGCTCTTAAGGCATGTAATATGCCAAGCAAATTTCTGTCCAGAGTAACGGCCTCTGTTGTCATAGACCCTGGTCAAATCGGATCCATCCATCATTTGTTTTTAATTCTATGGAGTTTCTATGATTTAAAATTGTCTAGAACTGATTAGACTTAGACTTAGTTCCTCCTGTTTCGATCGGAACATTGGTCGACAAGTCTTCGCCTCTCCGCACGATCGCCAGTCGCCTCCTCCGCCTCGTCCCAACCCAGTCTCAGCCAACACATTTTGTTTATTCCACAATAATAGACTACAGAACACCATAAAACCAGTGCATCAATCAAAAAAGCAAACACACAGAATCCAATACACAGCAATAACTTGTGTCTGACTGAAAACATATTTCTAAAATAATGTTACATAATATAACATATTTACCAATATTAGAAGATCAAATGTTTTTGTTGTATGCATAGACAGGTGCTTCATTAACTAATAACAAGCAAAAACGCATAATTATGCGTAATACAAACAAAAGCAAATTTGCATAGGTCAAAAAGTCCGACAACAACGTGTGCATAGCAATAATGCAATACCTATCACACCAATGGAAAATGCATCATTAAAATAATAATTGCTAAATATTTACATATTAAGTTTTGATTGACATGATAATGAAAGCATCCATGACGACAAATCGAAAAATGCTATTTACATAATCCGTTATAATTAATTATAATTTTTAGCCGATGCAATTCATTTTGATATAAATTAATCGTCAAAAAACTTTTAAAAGAAATTTCATATTTATATAATTGACATTTATTTCTTAAAACCTTAGAATAATCTTCAATGTTACAGTCAAATAAGAGGAGAAGAATTGTCTCCATCAGGTGATGAGTGAAGGAATGTTCCTGCATAAAGGAATTAGTGACATGTTTAAACACCCGAAAAACGTTATAAAAGTTTCCAATAAATTCTCCAGCAACATCATGCCATGAATTTAGAGAATCTGGCTTTCATCTTTATCGATTATCTGTAGGATTCCTTGGGGAGTGGTAAATATTTTTATCTATCAGACATCCTCAGATTTTCTCAAATATTTCTTAATCCAATAAATTCTACCGTGTTGCAGGGGTCCGGTTCTGGTCCATCATCATACGTTGTCAACGCCTCTGATCTGCACCCAGTCTATCAGCAGAACAAAATTGTTAAGTTTGCGGATGATACTTACCTCATCATCCCTGCTTCGATGAGAACAACTCTGAAGACTGAACTTGCCGCAATTGAGATATGGGCTGTCAGGAACCATTTAAAACTTAATCCAACAATGTCGCGTGAGCTGATTTTCAACCATCGTTCAAAAGGGGTTGTCCTTCCTCATCCGCTGCTAGCCCTCGGGAGGGTTGACTGCATGGTTATTCTAGGTGTAACCATCAGCAGTGACTTACGGGCTTCATCGCATGTTAGTCCTGTCCTGAGTTCTTGCTCTTCTTCCATCTACGCCTTGAGCGTCCTAAGACCTCATGAACTGCCATCAAGTGCCCAACACAACGTTGCCAGAGCTACAGCAACAGCGCGCCTCCTCTGCGCTGCTCCTGCCAGCATGGTGGGGCCTAACTACTGCTGACGACCGATCAAAACTCGAGCGTTTTCAACGTAAGATGCGACGTTGCGGTTTTCTGACGCCTGATATTAAGAGCGTTGAAGCACTTGCCGTCGCATGATGTCTAACGAAGCATAATTTTAAAATGTGAAAATGTTGCCGTAATGAATATTCACCTTGCTGGTTTTTAAAAAAGTATTTCCTATGCACCACTGCTGAGCATGGTACCCGTCTTATGTCCATTCGTCCATCAGTCCATCCATCCACCCATCCATCGATTCTTCCGCCCGTTCGTCCGTCCTTCCATCGATCAATCCATTCATCCATCCATGGTGCAAACAGCGGCGGAGCACAGCTGTAACATCTTAGTTTGTTTCAGAAACTATTATTGAAATAAATTACATATAGATTTACGATACGATATTTTGTGTTTAGTGTTCTTATAAATATTAAATTTTATTGTTAAAACACCTTCAAAATATGTTCATGCAGCGTTATATTAAAGCACTGTCTTTGACAACTGATTAGATGCTTCTGTTGAAGCCATAATAATATTCTCGTTCGCCACCGTTTAAAAGACTTTTTTGAACAAAATACTTTTAACATAATCTTTGTCGTCATGATGTGGCATCGGCAATTACAAAAAGACAACTCGGAATGCAACAAACGAAGGAATTGGTTGTTGCGACGGCACACAGGATCTATATGAGATGTAAGGGTGAGTTCAGAGTCCAGGAGCACTCCAAGGTCACGCACCACCGAAGAAAAAGTCATAGATGAGAATTGAGAAGAGAGAAAGCACAGGTCGAGCTTAGCAAGCAGTTGCCTATAGTGCCCAACCTGACGAATAATAATTATTGGGTTTTTTCTGTTGTAACACGTAGCCAAATGTCACTACAACGAATATAATTGGTCGAGCAATTCACAGTGAGCTTAACCTGAAAGACAAACCACTAGCGGTCTCAAGCAAACGCGTAGGATTTACCATCTGACAGATGACATGGAGACATAAAATAATATAATAATATATTTTCTTTAATTAAACGCCTGCAAGACGCACTGCGCTTTACATTTACAAGTTATGCAGTAATCTTAATTAAACTTAACTACTAACTGAACAGACAGCTTTATAATTACACGGCGCTAATAGCAGCCTACAAAGCATATCCGCCCAACGGGGGCTCGAACTCACTACCTCTCGCACTCTACGCCAGCGTGTTAACCACTACTCTACCGGGCCCCCCCATTCGTACTTTACACATGGATGGATGTTCAGAATCATCTGATTCAAGTTGTGTTGATAGCGTATAATAGCGACGACAGATGGCAGTGTTGACAAACACGTTGACGCTGCAGACGAATTGTTTCTATCTAATGGAAGATGACGACAGTTCGGATAATCGCAGAGCAATTCCCAGTTAGCTTAAACTGAAAGAGTAACCACCAGCGGTAGGAAGTTGATTGCATCCCGACCTCGAGTATTATTTGTCAAATAATAATTATTGTAGATTATGACTTTTCTTAATCTATTAGGCTCCATCAAATGACGAAAAACTTGTAAGGTTAGATAATCTTATCGTCGATACAGGTTGGGATAGGTTAAAAACGCAGTGTCGTTGGTTGAATTTTAGACACCTTTAAAGCAGATGAATAAACGGCTATTTATTGGTTTATTGCAGACGAAGAATAACTTTTCTGTATTTATTGGCTTGCAGTTTATCTATCCGGATACAATCGGTCAGTTTTATTAAATCGGGTAGAAAATCGATATCACCATGATTGCCATGTAATCACGAAGATTTGCTGGTGTCATAGAATTCTGATAACATGATTTTGTGCTAACGGAACAATACTTCAGTGCAATATATTCCGTGCAAAAGTCCACAGATGTTGATAAGCAATGGAAATGAAGTGATATGTGACTTTATACATAGGACATTGAATCTAATGCGTTCGGTTTTAACCCGTATTCAGACCATCACGGCATAAGATAGCGAAAAATCTCTCTGACGCTGGATATACAGTATATATGCCTTGGCAGTGCCAATCCAAATCATAAAAAGAAAGGTGATGTTAAATCGTCATTGGCGAGTTTAGGAATCGCTGCACGATCCCGTCAAGATACAATTATTCTGTCTTTACTGTTTAAAGATAATATGGGAAATGGAAGAAGTGAAGGGAGACAGCAAAAGAAAGTCTTGTTTATGACGCTACAGAATTTATCACTGTTTTCCATGAATACATAGGCTACCGTAATTCCTGCTTACTTATAATGGCTCTGACATTAGCACATGGACATACAGAACACCAACTTACACACATTCATAGACTTGGGACTGGTACCAACACATCACGAGCTTGTGGCGTTATATATCGTCTCGAGTTTTAGGGAACAATGGTTGAAGTAACATAATTGAAGCAATCTTATGACTGCGCACTCACATCAGATACTTAGGCCATCTGCTCTATTTCTATCGTCGTCTGCAATGATTTGTAAGGTGTGTAAGGACATCATTCATTTGTTTACATTTATTTTTCAACATCATAATAGTTTGTATGTGCACTTGTTATAGCGCCCCTTCAAGCTCGCTACTCAGAGTCGCTCCCGACTGCAGAGCGGACACTGCATCGGAGTTTCACGCCGAAGCGCTGAGCAATTGCGAGTGAAGGACTTGCCCAAGGCCCCTACGCAGCGACTTGAGGTGGATTCCAATCTCGAACCTTTCGGCTTCAAGGCAACGACGGCACCACTACAACAGCTATAAAATTAATATAGAAACCGTACATTGTCGTGACTGCAACATAATGTTCTAAGATGTAGAAATTCAGGCTTGTCAAATTTCTCACTTTTTGCTTTTGTCTTACCACGTGACTAAACCATGCACGTCTATTTTACTTATATTATCTGTCAGCATATCTCTCTATTGTCCTACAAAATGACTAAATCATGCTCATCCATCTACTTATATTATCTATCAGCATATCTTTCTATTCCAACTTCTTCCATACATATATTATCCTGTGTCGTCAAGTCTATTCATCTCCCGCCACTAATATGTTAGAGTTTCGGATTACCATCGTTAAAGTGAAAAATCGTTCATTTTCAAGTACTATTTGAAAGCATTTTAAAGGTGTCTGTTTATCGCACCAACAACGTGTTTTGAATGTGTCCAATGACATTCGTCAAAATTGATTTATTTTTCTCATAGAGCAACTCTTCTTTACGAAAGCAAAGATGTGTTTCTGTCTTTACACAAAATTAATATCCACAAATATCCAAACCAATCTTTTTACTGATCTCTCTCTGTCCGATCATCTTTCATAATTGCGAATTTTGTCTCAATCTTGTCTCGTCTGTTTCTTGTTATGCTTAGCCAGTTCCATTCCGTCATTAGAATCCAGCCCTCACAATCAGACATCAGTGTTGTAGTAACAAACGCCTTGAACAGTTTTAGTTTCGATCCTATTGATATGCTGCCTCTCACAAAACAGCGAACCCTCCTAACATCGCTGATGCTAAACCTACCATACGTTTTGTGTCTATAATTATTGTACAGTGGCAATCATCCGTTATTAATTTTACCATATAAACATACACATGCTAAAGCTCATCGCCATCCAATCTCACTTTCAGATCTTCATGTTCTTTATATTAATTATCTTTGATCTTTTCGGAACTTTACCTAATGGACAAAAAGTCGATCGCATATAATGATGAAGGCAATGGGCGTCGGCGTATTGCGCAAAATTATTTAATGCTCATTGAACAATTTTTCAGATCAATTTCTCTCATACAAAAGCCGTGGTATATTGAAAAGCAAAGAAAACGGATTGAGGCATTTACACACCTCAAAAATAGCTAATTCAAACATTATAAATAATGCAAGACCAATAATGATTGTTTCATCTGGATTATATTCGGCGTTGCCCTTCTAATTGCGGCTCAGTTCTGGCACCACCTGAAGATGAATTGTATTGTATAGTATTGTATCCGACCACTTATAAAGCGCTTCTCGCAGCAAGAGCATTTCAGAAGCGCTCCCAGTGTGTTCAGCCCTGCGAAAGCAGGCAGGTTTTTTAGACGAGAGAAAGACTAGGAAAGACTACCAGAGAGGAATGCAGCGCGAATTGGTGATGGAAGCCCATTCGAAAGGGAGGGACCAATGCATGCAAATGATCTGGATTGAGCCATGGCGGTCTTGACTCGAGGTACAAAGAGGTCAAGCCGATCAGAGGACGTAAGAGGATGCATCGAGGTTGCAGAAAGGGGGCGAAGTATCTGATCGCACAGATACTTCGGCGCAAGACCGCTTTCAGACTTAAGGACCAGAATCAGGACTTTAAATTGTATGCGGACCGAGAGAGAAAGCCAGTGTAGTTTTTCAGTCATGAATGTAGAAATGTGGGAGAATCGAGGAAGACGGGCAATGAGCCTAGCAGCAGCATTGAGTACAGATTGCAGAGGAGCTAGGCGAACCTTAGGCAGGTCAATAAGGACAGAATTACAATAGTCAATCCGAGAACATACAAAAGCGTCAGCAATTGAGGTAAAGATCGAAGATGAGACAGATTTGCGAATAGCCCTGAGACGCTTTAGTTGGAAGTAGGAATAGCGAGTATGATTGACAATGTGCTCAGTGAAGGTAAGAGCACTGTCTAGGGTGACACCTAGGTCTCGAACACTGGAGGAGAAGTTGAAGTGAGGAACAGTTTGAGAGAGCAGTATGTAGTCAAGTTTTTGAAGCTGTTTAGGAGTGCCAAACCAAATCGACTGGGTTTTGGAAGAGTTCAAAGAAAGACGATTAGACGACGACTTACTATTACCGATGTAATCACATCGTGTGAAATCAAAGATCTTTGGAATTGCCCTTCTATTTTCTGCCAAATTGGGACTGGCACTACCAATGTACGAAAGCGACGGATTTACTACATGTATATGTAACTGCAATATTATTCATTGCGTTATAACGACCATCCGTTCCAATGGTCCCAAAAAGTACAACTGAGTTACGACCATGGAGTTTCTTTATTTGTACCATAATTCTTAACGGATTTAAGGGTGCCTAAGTCAAATCCATAATTTATAGCATCAAAGAGACAGCTGCAGGCAATTGGTAATTAGTAGACTACACATGTTAAATGTAAGTAGGTAAGTAAATAAGTATATTCTGTATTAATCCAGCTGCATAACCGCACTTCGATTTACATGAAATTAGACATCATAAAGCATTCTTATTAAAAACGATTTTCTCATTAGTTGTCTGCCCGTGGGACAATTCCTTCATGTTGTCTGGTTTGCATGGAATAATGGAGTGTCCTTATAGGAGGGAGAGCTTGGTTAGAACATGCCCTGAGTCCGTCAAGACAGCGGTGAAGAGGTTCCTGTCTGCCTTTTCAAACAGCTGTTCGAATGTTGGGTTATCCTCTGGAATAATGTAGCGATGTCTAACTAGACGGTCATCACGGACAGTTGGTCTTTCACACACCGCCAGAGACGCGTATAGCATGCGAGCCACAGTTGTCATTGTCACTATACATCATGAAGTTTGATCCGGCGAGGCCATAAGTTGTCATGATGTGCATGGCAAACACATCGACTGTCTAGCTTGAACACATTATAATAATTACGCGGTTTACATGCATTCTGCATTCACATTTGTTCAGTCATCAGTTCTTCTGAACGCTTCACCAAACTAGATGCGCTTTACAAATACAATTCAACAGAATACACTAAGGTAAAGTAATGTACATCACACTAAATTACAGTGAAGTACACTAATGTGCATCATAATACCGAAAGCACAGTGCAGAACAATGTATTTCATTGCATCACATTACGATACGTCACAGTACAGTACCGAACATTGCATTACACAGCAGTTAGATAAGAGCAGTGAATTACAGAAAAGTGCATGCAGTACATTGCATTGCATTGCATTATATCCAACTACATTGACTGGCATTACATTGCAGTAATGTACAATATGGCAAATACAAAGTACAGAGCAATACATTGCATTGCATATTTTAAAGTACATCACATTACATTACATGCGAGGCGCTACGATTACCGTAGGTTACTAATTAAAACAGACCAGTCTTTGATAGACACAATCATAGCAGCCAATACTATTGGTAGATATGCATTTCATACCAGACGAGACGAAATTAGACCAGGAAGCCCGACATCGTGGCCAATGTAAAAAAGATCGCACACATGCTAAATTCTCTCTCTAATAATAAGTATTATTATTGATTATTAGACACCTCTCTTTACATACCTTTTTAATAGTTTTAACCATTGCTATATAAGTTTGGAAAGCAGCATTCAGATAGTTATTGTCCTTAAAACGTGCGATATGCAATATTGGTGTCCAATAAACCTTTGCGATGATATTTAATGCTACGAATACTAACACAGCTGATTCTGATTATTATTATCACAGTTCGTTGACCGGACGTCGATTCTGTTTAGCTTCTGTTAAATGTATAGCGAGATTTGAAAGCGTATTCCAGGTGATAATTAACGTCGCCCACCGCCTTTACCCTGGTCTGGGACTGGCACTGTGGGAGTGCGGTCAGTGGTGGATTTAAGGCATGGTAGTTTGAGACCTGTGGCTTGGTTCGATTGCACTAATGTATTATATATTAGGCCTAATAATGTAAGAATGTGCAGTGGTTATAGCGCCCCTTCAAAAGTTGGCCCACTACTCAGAAACGCTCCCGCATACAACATTCGCAGTTTAGAGATATGGGGTAAAGAAGAAGGGGAGTAGGGGGAGCAAAATCAAGAGCAAATTTTAAAAAGACGTTGCACTAAATTTGGAAAGTCATCGCCTTATTTATAGCGAATTTCAAATCGTTTATCAGGTGTGAAATTCAAGTCATTCGGTTAATTTCCTTTGTGTAACAACAAGTTTGAGCAGAAGACCATCTACAGTAATCTGTTGATGAGATATCGCTTTATTTATAGTGTCACATAAAAAAGTTTTAAAGGTGTTTATAGATCAGTTGCTTGTGCAACAACATCTGCTAGTTGTTTATGTCACGTTATTAATGACCATGTAAAAACGAATGCTCTTGGTCATAGAAAGGCAGCAAAAGTCATTGTATAACATTATCATGATAGTTATTGCATTCTGTTCTGTCTGTTCTACTTTCTCGTGCATTCATTCGTGTAGTAGATTTGTTTACACAATCTGTGCATAATTTCGATCGAGCAGCTCCCACCAGTCCTACCTGCATCATCTCTTCTGTGATGTATTCTCATAGGACCTTATTTGTTCACAGACTTCACATGGAAGCTTCCACTTCTTCTATCAGCATATCCTCCATTTACTATTGGCTATAGATTGCTAGTAGCTCGTTTGCAACTGTTCTCTCCACTGGATTATTTCCGTTATCCATCTCTTCGTAGTGTTGTTTCCATCAATGCTGAATCTCTGCTTTGTTTTCCCTTCCTCGTTCTTCACTGTGGCTAGTCTTGAGTTTACTACTCCACGTAATTTCACTCCACTTGAAGCAGTTTCCCTGTGTTCTGTTTTCCTTGATAGTTCTCGGCCTTTAAATACACGTCTACTCCATCCATGTCGTGCCTCATCGCATCTTTTCATCTGGCGAGCGCGCCTGGACTCAAATATGCGACTTTCAACGCATTTATTAGATACCTCTGAATCGCTTGTTTATATTGCAATAAATGACTATCTCTCTCAATCGAAGGTGCCTGGACTCAAGCATGCGACTCTTTTACGCATTTATTAGACACCTCTGAATCGCTTGTTTATATTGCAATAAATGACTATCTCTCTCAATCGAAGGTGCCTGGACTCAAGCATGCGACTCTTTTACGCATTTATTAGACACCTCTGAATCGCTTGTTTATATTGCAATAAATGACTTTCTCTCTCAATCGAGGGTGCCTCTACTCAAGCATGCGACTCTTAAACGCATTTATTAGACACCTCTGAATCACTTGTTTATATTGCAATAAATGACCTTCTCTCTCAATCGAGGGTGCCTCGACTCAAGCATGCGACTCTTTAACGCATTTATTATAATACCTCTGAATCGCATGTTTATGAAGCAATAAATGAGTTTCTCTCACAATGATTATTAATTTAAATCCATCATCTGCCACAGGGAACCAGCAACTTCTCTGTGCCGGTCCTAAGCCCGGATAAAATGAGGAAGGTTTGCCAGATGGGTGGAGATACACTGGCAGTAAAATACCAAGACCATAGAAATTCGCAAAAACCACGACACAAGTGACATAGCGACCCAGATGCTTCAAGGTGTCATGATGTGGAGCTGACATGCACAGTCCGGTCAGTACAGACCAGTGGAGAGAGTCGGGGGGAGAGAGCTTGGGACACATACGGGCATTGACCCAGGTTGTCCTTCGTGCCTCTCTCCCCACATTCTCTTCATCAGACAAGGTGGTCTAGCTGGTTCAAGATGTTAATGGTATGGACCTGCAGACCGGACAGGTTGAAGATGGGCAACATGACGCGAGACAGACTCAAACAGAGAGTGGCGCCGGACACCTACGGGCGTTTAGCCCAAGGATTTCGATGATGATGACGATTAATTTAAACATGCCCATTGAGCGCCGATGATTATTTTCCTGCAGAAATATCGCGTGAAATGTCGCAACGAAACGAAAAATAATGCCAGCAAAACTAACAACGAGGGTGGAGGGCAAAATATTTCTCTCGTCTCCAGCTGCCTCTGAATTGGCAACATGGTTCGAATTCAACTCTGCCAATAACGTTGCAATGCGCTGAGCTCAGACATTATCTACTTTTTAGATCACTCAGTAGGCTGATTGCATTCTGTTCTGTCACCTTTCTTGTGCATTAGTTCTATAATAGCCATACCGCATTCGTTCGTGTAGTAAATCTGAGTACAAAGCATGCGCATCATTTCGACCGAACAGCTCCCAATTGCCTGCTTCATCTCTCATGTGATGCTGCCTTCTCTTGGGACCTTCTTTATTGTCAGACTTCATGGAGGCTTCCCCTTCTTCTCTCAGTTTATCATAACTTATCTTCATTTATATCTTCAGTATATCATATATCTACATTTGCTCATGGCTGTCACTTGGTGGTAGATCGTCTAGCCCTTTACTCTCCACTAAATTACTTCCGTTACACAGTTTTTCGTAATGTTGTTTCCATCGCTGCTTAATCTCTGCTTTCTTTTCCAGTGGTTTCCTTCTTTGTTTTTCACGTGGCTAGTCTTGTGTTTACTACTCTACAAATATTTCAATATTTCATTAGACACCTTCAAAGCAATTGTAACTGGGCGATAAATTAATAAATTTGCGCATTGATCCAATGTCCCGTGGTATAATAGTGTTTAAAATAATTAATATCAAACTGTCGCCATAACGCTTGTATTATACGTAAATAAAATTTAGATCTTTAATTATTTATCGGGTTTGTTTGCATGTGCACTTGTTATAGCACCCCTTCAAGCTCGCTACTCAGAGGCGCTCCCGACTGCAGCGTGGACACTGAATTGGAGTTCAACGCAGAAACGATGAGAAATAACGAGTAAAGAACTTACCAAGGATATTTATTAGTTTGTTTTTTACACTGCAGTTGATCGAGACACCGAAGCTATAATTGTCAACTCTTGAAAGAAGTAGCTGATGGAAAATAGTCTCAAACGCTTGAATATAACGACATCAGTTCCCAAAAAGCCAACAACAAGGAAAATGAGGGTAAATGAAAGTAATGACGAAATTTTTTACTTGTAATTTACTGTAACTCAGTTATAAAGGTTTCTAACAAAATAATTTATTTATCCTGCAAAAGTTAGAATACAAACGCGTTTGCTTCAATCATTTCCAATTTTGCAAGAAAACCAATACGTTTACCCATCTTAGCATTTTCTTACCCGAGAACTTATGTGGCCCCACTGTTTTATGGAGACGTCATTTCTAAATTGTATAGGGTGGGGGCATTCTACTTGTCGACGTCTTGTAAAAGAGACGATCATTAGCGTTTGTCCTTATCCTCGTTTGTCCTTCATCATGGATGCGGCATCGTTTATTAGTTCAATCGATCATTCATTTCCTAGCTAAGATCATAGATGAAGCATTATACAGACGTGGATGCTACGGATGCTATTTAATTTTATTTTATAACTGTTATTCTTTTCTATGTATCCTTTCTTGTGTTGGAACGCTCACATCGTACAAAGTCTTTGACTAACATTGTTTCATGGATGGTGAATGTTATTTATTTCCTTTATTTGTTTATTTCTCGTATTTACTGTAACGAACTACTCAGGATCGCTCCCGACTGAATCGCGGACACTGCATCGCAGCTTCACGCCGTAGTTCTAACACACGTTTCAGGGTCAGGACACCTTTAAAATCTGCAATATGTTAATATAAATACTGTATTTGCAAGCTTTATAATAATAATTTGGACCGCGATGGCTGCAGCGTCATTATTAATATCAATAATTATACTATCATTCTGATGCTGCTGCTGCTGCTGCTGCTGCTGATGATGATATTGATGATGATGATTCATAATACATTCATACATACATACATTCATACATACATTCATACATACACTACGGGGCTGTTAGCGCATAGGTTAACACACTGGCATGGAGAGCGAGAGATATCGAATTCGTTGGGCGGACATGCTTTGTAGGCTGCTATTAGCCTATTAGCGCCGTGTATTGCAAGCTGTCTGTTCAGTCAGTAGCTAAGTTTGATGCTAATTTTAAGATTACTGTTTATCTTGTACATGTAAAGCGTAGTGCGTTTGCAGGCGTTACGATAAAGAAAAATGCTATATGCATGTATTTATAGAAGATGACTGCGCTCTGAATCTTGCCTCGACCATTCACTTTATCTCGACAATCTTTCCATTAACCACTTCCATAATCGTCATCTTTCTCCTAAATTTTAAATCTTTCCTTTTCGTAATCTTTCTCCAATCGCATATCTTCTCTGTCATTATCTTTCAAATATCCTGTTTCTTTCCCCAACTAAATCATTCTCCGTTCCTAAATCGGTCTGTATCATGATCATACTTCTATCCTAAGTATTTTGTCATCCTAATCTGCATCATGAATTACATCTTTAGATATGTAGCTATCGTACAATATTATTGCTTTACTCCGCTTGCCGTATCAACCTTACAGAACCACGCTATGACTTTGATCTTAATGAGAGTCGAAGTTGTGGTGCTACGGATTGAAAATCCGGGTATAAAATATAAAAAAACAGCCATAATTATACGTACATGCCTCTTTTAATTATGACAAAAACCTATACAAGAACGAAGCAACGTTGAAAGGTTGCGTATCGGACAGGGGCTAGCTAATGTCAACAAATAAAGGTGCAAAAATAAATATAATAACCGGCGGTAAAGAATTGCAGAGTCAACAAATTAAATGTCTTCAATTTCATCAGCCTCTCTTTTCTCGACCTCGGAAACTAACGTTGGTATTTCAATCAAACGATGTTGTCGTTCATCTATTACAATCGTGCCAGATTATATTTGGTATCATGGTCTTTCTGCTGAAATCCAATGTCATCGAATTGACTTATCGTCAATTCTACGATGTCTTCTAATCATCGGTGATGACGAGATGGTGAGAGCGCATGGATTTGAAATTCGCCCACGCTTAGAAAGTGAATTCACGGTAGAGGAACGGATATCACACTGAAATAGAGAGCATGAGGTAACGAGTTCAAGCCTCCGTTCGGCGGACATACTTTGTAAGCTGCTATTCGCGCCGATTATTGCAGTCTGTCTGTTCTGCTGTAGTAGTTTAATTGTAATTGCTATTATAATTGTAATCGTACATTTATATAGCGCCCCATCAAGAGAACTCCTCAGAGGCCCTCCCGACCTGACACCAAACCACAATCAACGAGAATGGTTTTCAAACGCTTGCGGAAAAGGGGCAAAGAAAAAGAAGCTTATTACGGAGACTTATTAACCCTCAATGGGTCCACGTCAGAAAGTTACGTTCCCGGTCCTTGGGGTGCAATTGCACCCCTATTTGTTTGTACGTATGTAAGCATGCATGTATGCATATATGTACGTATGTATATAGCCTATGTATATATGCATGTATATATCCTATGTAGGCATGCCTATGTGTATGTATGCATGTAGGTCTATGTATGTATATATGCATGTATGTATGTACACTTGTACATACCTACATTCATACATACATACATACGGGCATACTACATAATACGTTCATACATGCAAACATGCATGCATACAAACATAAATACATACATGCATATATACATACATACATACATACACACATACATACATACATACATACAGACATACGTACAAACATCACGATACATGCATACATACATATGCACACATAGGCCCACATGCATACTTACATATATGCATACATACATAAGATATATACATACACACATACATAAGCATGCATACATACATACATACATACATTCATACATACATACATACATACATACATACATACATACATACACACATACATACATACATACATACATACATACATGCACTCATGCATGCATGCATGCATACATAGGTCTAAAGGCATACTTACATGTATGCATACATACATATGATAAATACATACATACATACATACACACACATGTATATATGCATACATACATGCCTGCATGCATGCATTCATACATACATACATACATACATACATACATACATACATACATACATACATGCATACATGCATACATGCATACATGCATACATGCATACATGCATGCATGCATGCATGCATACATAGGTCTAAAGGCATACTTACATATATGCATACATACATATGATAAATACGTACATACATACATACACACATGTATATATGCATACATACATGCATGCATGCATGCATTCATACATACATACATACATACATACATACATACATACATACATACATACATACATACATACATATGATATATACACACATACAAATATAGTCACATAACAAATTAATGCAGTAATTTTCACGAATTACCTGAATTTGTTCATCATATCAACGTCATATACTTGGGGTGCAATTGCACCCCAGATAAAAATGTGCTGGTAAAAATTGACGTCGACTTTTTTAAAATCGTTTTTTGCATGACTAGAGGGGGGAATGGTACACTTACAATGTCCTAGAAGATCACTGCTGAAATGTTGATAATAACACGTCAGTAGCCATGGAAACGGGCTTGGGGTGCAATTGCACCCCAAGGACCCATTGAGGGTTAATAGGTAACTTATTCCAGAAAGACGGACCGTCTATAGCAAAGCTACTGTGCAGCACTGTGGAAAATCGAGCCATAGGGACAACCAGGTCACCATGCGTAGCAGAGCGAAGGAATCTACGACCTGGAATGATACGGCGTCCTTAAAATGTCACGAATCAAATTACTTTGCAATCGACAAATGGTAGCCCGAGGGTTAATAGATTGCCTACGTTTCCAACTGCCCAGTCGGACAGAACATTTTTATCATTGGCTCTGAACTATTTGGGCGCTCGAGATCCGTTCTGACTAAACAGAGTGTGCTAAGCACTCGACCAACGGTTTATTTGGTTAGCTCCTCTTTTCATCAGTTCATTTTGAAGAGTCATTGGCTAAATTTATCATCCAGAGGTAGCGGATATTCAAATTTTTTCAAATGTAGGCCTAAAGGCTGAGTCTTAAGCATAATTTTATAGGACTAATTATTTATCTGTAATATCTGTAACCGACAGGCCTAGGCAATACTCGCTATTTGCTTATCGGAAAATTACATTAGATGTGTGAAATAAGAATCAGATGTGTGATTGTTGTGACAGAAGCACTTTTTCAGGTGCAGGGATAACTAGCAAACGAAGCTGACATTCCTCAAATAGCCTAAACTGAAGCCCCTATGTCCCACTATAGCCTCTCTCACTCCTCACACTCGTAACTCATGACGGTTGAGCCCCCCCCCATGATGCTTTTATGTTGAAGATGAATCACTAAGCGTCTGCCTACGACTTAACCAGTCAAAAATTTCGCAGTAGACTTGAAAAATACTTTAATTCAACTTGTTCATTACACTGATCCAGAATCGAACGTATTATTTTGTCAATATTCTCTCGTCTCTCAGATGGATTGATAGCTGTTGACGAAATAGAGCAGAAGTGCAGTTGCTCTCTTTGCGCACTGGCCCTACACTTCTAGAATTCTAAAGTAAGTACTGTGATACCATAGACTGCACCAGAAGTGCAAGTAACGTACATTTAAATATTAGGCCTACGTAATTTCAAATATTACAGCTGTATGCTATGCTGCTGCTGATGAATATGATGATGATGATGATGATGATGATGATGATGATGATGATGATGATGATGATGGTGATGATGATGATTGTGATGATGATGATGATGATGATGATGATGATGATGATGATGATGATGATGATGATGATGATGAATCTCTGCCCGAAGGCAGGTTCATTGGCCTTACGCCCCTGGGGATGAGATGAGTGAGGTGATTTCCCGTTGCCTTCCTCACAGACAATGATGGGTAAGCAACTTGCCCAAGGTCGCTCCGCAGGAGCTTGCGCCCCTGCGTCCCACCCGTGCTAGCCCGAGATATCTAAATCTCTGAATGTCAACTCCCAGCCCGGGGCTTCAACCGCAGTCCGTTGCATCCAACAGACGTATGCCGCTCTCGCTTACCGGTGTAGCCAACTAGGCCAGTATGCTATGTATTTCTTTATATACTGGGCGGGTGAAACGCGAAGGGTTCCGCGAGCAAATACATGCTTTGGAAAGGTTACGCCACCAGAAAAAGGTTGAAAACCACTGCCCTATGGGTTAATAAGAAATTGATGAGCAGGGACGCTTGAGACTGTAGAGAGGCTTGAGACTGGCGTCACCGCAAATTGTCTTTGTTACAATTTTCCAATAGTTAACAACATCTTAATAAAACCAAACAATTAATCTGTCAGTTAAGTGTATTGATCTCCTTGTTCTACATGTGTACAGTTCAGCTACTTCTGTGTTATTGCCCACTACTGGTTTTACAGTGCTTAACTCAAACATCAATTACATGTAGAGAAGCAATCGGTCAATTGTCAATGTGTCATTATATATAGCAATCTTAAGTACTGTTTAAAAGGTGTCTTACACGACAATAACTTTGCAACTCACTCGGAGCACCTCGATTAAGAGATTCGCGGAGTAGAAATTTTTTTATTGCCATTGATTACATCGTCACGCCAGTGGAACTTGGAGCCGAAGGATTCCAGTTCGAATCCACCTCATGCCGCGTAGGGACCTTGAGCAAGTCCATCACTTGCAATTGACCGTGATATCCAGCGAGAAATCCAATGCAGTGTCCGCACGGTCGTTGGGAGCGCCTCTGAGTAATGAGCTTGAAAGGGGGCTGTAGCAAATGCGTGAAATAATTGCAACCATTTAAAGCTTGTTTGTGTTTAACGACGCAACTGTCGAAGATGATTAGTGTGTTCATATACACAGACTAATTCTACCAATCTCAAGTCTGAATGTTACAAACAATAGACTACTCTACACAAACTGTGGGAGAATCTGTTGAACTATCGTCTTCCATGCTTCAAATTAATAATTTAATTCAATAAAAAATGCGTCCAACGAGAACGGTAGAAGGAGATTCAGTTGTTGGACACTGCTCGGCATCACATACCACAAGTGTCGCCCTCCTCGTTGGCACTGGCGCTGTCAGATTGCAAACAGTGGCGAAATGAAGATCAATTTTTATCGATTCTCAAAAGTGTATTTCCGGATAAGAACCAGTGCAAGATCATCGTGTCAGAAAGGTGTTCATTACTAGTCATATTATTTTTAATGCATTTATAGAGCGCCGCTATAATATATAATGTATCAATATAGAACTCTTTAGAATTTTCATTTCTTAAATTTGGACACCATTTCAATAATGCATATCTTCTTTAAAAGAGCCCAAGTTCATGACCATAATGTGATTAGACTTTTGTTTACGTCTCGTCTTATTGTGAATTGAAGTTCATTTTAAAGGGTGTGTAAAACTGGCAAAAACATGCGCATTACTCGACCGTGTATTGCAGGCTGTCTGTACAGTTATGCTAAGATTGATGTTAACAGTCGAGTGCCCAAGGTATTTTTTTGTACACGAAGGCCCAACGGGGGGGGGGGGTGCGCGCGGACCCCAACGTTTTTTTGTGAATATCTTGAGAGGGGATTGTAATATCGTTAAAGAATTTGGTTCTTTGTGATCCCAGAGAAATCTGCAATCGACTGATGTATCCTATATCACAATAGCACCACCTGGTGTAAAATAGCAGTGTAAAAATCTCGTGATATACATTTTATGCTTGCTTGCGTGATTTACCGAAGGATGCCTATTGTGTTCATGTTAATATCTTGAGAAGGGATTGGAATATCGTTACAGAATTTAGTTCTATGTGAATCAAAAATGAATTTTCAATCGATTGATGTATCTTGTACCACAATAACACCACCTGGTGTAAAATGATAGTGTAGACATCTCGTGATATACATTATAATGCTTCCCTGCGTCATTTACCGAAGGAAGCTATCATACGTCCGGCGCGTCCGCATGCCAGTCAGCTGCTTTCACTTCCAGCTATCGACGGACCAGTTGCATTATGGTAGACTAAATCGTAATCGCAATTGCAAATTTGTATAGCGCCGCTTCAAGAGAAACTTCTCAGAGGGGTTCCTGACCTGATCACACCATGCCACGATTGAAAGGGGTAATTTTCAAACAATTGCGTAGTAAGTGGAAGTACGAACGTCTGTGTCACTGTGTGGTGTTAGGCCTAGCCTACTTGTGGGTCGAGTAAGAAGGGTAGGCCACTGCCGTCTACAACATAACCGGCTGAGAAGAAAAGTTGAGCCATTTATTCGCGTAACCTTGACAGAACGGTTGCCACCGTTTGTATGAACTGCCCTAAGCCCTCCGTTTTGACGCACGCCTGTTGCATGCAATAATTATTGTTGTGATAGGCCTACGCAGGCTTGCAGATTTTCAAATGTTGTGCTGCAAACATAGGCCTAACAAAGTGTTACATTGTCTGTAAATCTAAGTTCAACAATTTATATGAATCTTTCTTTCATATAACGTGCGCTGACCATTTATTTATAGGCCAGTAACCATGCGTATGCATGACTAAATGGCCGTATATCTTGCGGTATCCTTAGTATATCATGTGGTTGTGGGATACAGGGTTGGAAAATACTCACACAAAATATATCATTCGATGCCCAAATGGTTGTTCTAGGATGTCCTAAAAGCATTTTTTCATATCTATAGCCGTTAAAAAGTTATCCGGGAAAAACTGGCCTGGGTTCAGGTCGGACCACCCCCCCTTGGGCATTCGAGGGTTAATAGCAGCTAAACATGAAAAGCCATCCATCCATGCATGTACCATAAAAAGGAAATGCTCACCAACGTCAACGAACCGCAACTCCACACATCTTAAACAAGGGTCTACACACATTGATACACGGCCTACAATTACTTACGTCTACCTCCTTTATTCTCCAGACTGGGGATTGGTGCCCTGCATCATTATATGTGGCGTTGTATATCGTACATGAGTCTCAGTATCGTGTGGATAATGGCTGAAGATGTATGTCATGTATTTTGAAAGCTGGCATTATAAGACAGCTGCTGAATTTCTTGCGTCAAGTCTAATGATTTGTTCACAACTTTTTGCAACATTATGGAATGCGTGTGTTCCCAAATTATTTTTTTTTTATGAATGAAGAAACAGATGAGTAATTTATAACGATTGGATTGGCCAATGTAAAAACGGTTGGAAGACACTCTCTTATATACGCCGTGGAAATTGATCATTAAGGGTGTATAATTTTGTTCTGCCCGATGAATAAAAAGTAGCTTTAACTCGCCAGCAGCTAGTAACGTTAAATATGACAAATAATGCTAATTTCTTTCCGGATTGTGTCTTCTCAACCAATATCCGTGACACTGGTTTAATTCAGGACCAAGAGCTCAGTTTTGATCCACACATTCACTCACTCACTCGTGCTTGTTATTTTCAACTGCGCCAAAATAGTGTGTACTAATTTGGCCACAAAGCCATGACCATCGTGCCAGTAAAATAACTTAAAAGCTGTTCAGTGTTCACTCATCATCACGGAATGTGAGCCATGATTTGTAAAACTGCATAAGTTGCAACTGACCAGGAGGGAAAAGAAAAATCCTGTAGAAAGGATGGAAGAAAGCAAGAGAGGAGGAGGCTTGGGACTGGCAGAGTGCGACCAGTGGCGGAGTTGCCTCTGTTGCAACTTGCCCTGGTCATCCGTCAATTCGAAACAATAAAACGGTGTCTTCACATACACCTCAAAAACTTATTTCATCGACCTTATAAATTCATGCAGTCGTAACAAGCTGTGTTGATTCCGCCGTTTTTTTCATCGAGGGTCATTGAGACATTCAAAATTATAATACCATACTTCATGATTATAGGCCAATTATAAAACGTAAAGTGAATTAATTAACTATTCTATTAATCAATTAATTCATTCATTTAAAGAATTTGTATAGCGCCCCAATAATTTTTCCAATGCTCCGGGTTATATGAATACCCTGCTTCAGAATACCTTATAGCCGATGACATTAGAACTCTGGAGCTGGTGTGGATCCGTGTAATTCATCCAACAGGAGTGATTTACGTTGGTGCTCTCTACCTCCGAATCCTATATAATGAGAAAAGCATTCTTCTCGCGAGGACTACTGGTCTAGTACCTTGCTCTTACATGTAAGTGCTGTAGTACGCCGAGCAAATTTCTGCCCAGGGTAACGGCCTCTGTTGTCATAGACCCTGGTCAAATCGGATCCATCCATCCATCTCGCGAGACTTGAAACGTCCGTTGAGATGATCTTACTGTCAGAACCATGCGCATTAATAATACGTTAAACTACCGTCATGTGTGGGTTTCCGTCAAAACCAAGAGCCGAGGGCTCTTATCAGTCGCTGACGATGATGATCGTAAATGCATCCAACAGTAACCACCGAGCGTATTAGTATTAGCGTATTAGGCGCGTGTCCAACCTGATGCAACGGTTAATGAACTGCGAGATCAGCAAAAGAACGGGGTACTCAACTGGTCACATTCCCCACAGAACACGAATTGAGCACACTATGAAAAAAACCATACTGGCTCGGACGACGCCCATGATAAAAAGGCCCGCGATGCCCAGTGTGAGAGTCAGGATGGGTGTCGATAAGTTTGCTACTGGTTCAACATCTTCACTGATAAAGACATAAATAACCGACTGAATAAAGAATCAACTGAATGACAGACGCCGCGTTAAGAATGGACGATGGAATGTGAGAGGACTCAACGCACTGGAGAAGCTTGTCAATTCTTTGTAACGAAATGGAGAGACTAGACATTAGTATATGCGGTCTGTCAGAAACCAAATGTATGCGTAGAACTCTTCTTTATGGATCGCTGTCAACATCTTCCGTTCTCTTCTTAAAACTAACTTATTTTCTCAAATACTTGGAATGGCCATGATTCGGAGCGGCGCTACATAATCTAGTATTCACATCGCATTAAATTGCTTTACTTTGCATTGCATTACATTACATTGCAATATATAACGGGAGGAAGAAACGGTTAATTCGCTAGTCTGGTGTGAAAAATACTGTAAATAAGGTGATGTTTTGCACACCTCAGAAATATTGACATATTGGTTATAAAATAGTTTATTGTGAGTAAAACAAGGCAACTCCAAAATTCAATAAAATTAGGAACAAAAATTGTGGGTACTAAATTTCATACCTTGTCACCGGTCATGAAAAACCACTGGACAGATGTTTTTAGGACTCCTCATGGGAAGGAACAATCAATTTATACTCGTACCTCTGATTTCTTTTCGTCACTTGATACATCATTTATTTGTCCCTCCTTTCCTACTATCCCATCTTGGTGCAAAACTAAAGTTGAAGTTGACTTATCACTGAACAAAATTATTCGTAAGAAAACTGATCATCCAGAATTGTTAAAACATTCTGCTTTAAAAGTAATGTCTAATTATGACGATTGTGTACATGTATATACTGATGGATCAAAAGCAGATAACCTTGTTGGTGCTGCCTTTACAGTGCCAAGTTTTAATGTAGATAAGAAGTTTAGATTGTGTAATGACTCAAATATTTATGCAGCAGAGTTGACTGCAATTCTGGAAACTGTTAAATGGATAATAAATTGTGAATGCCTTAATAATTGCAAGTTTGCAATTTTCTCTGATTCGTTAAGTGTTCTTACATCAATTAAGAAATCTTGTAGTCAGTTAAGACCGACATTATTGAATGATGTGCTGTATTACATAAGCAAACTGGATGCTAATCAAATTAGATTTATTTGGATTCCAAGTCACATTGATATAACAGGAAATGATAGAGCAGATACTTTGGCTAAGGATGCACTAAGTATTGGTCATGTAAATTCTATCAATTATCTTGAATATGAAGAAATTGTTGCGTTGATTAAACTTTATATAGTCAATAAATGGCAAATAGAATATAGTAATGATAATAAAGGTCATTTTTATAAATCTATTTGTCCAATTGTGGATACAAATATAAAATATCTTGAACCATATAGGCCCAAGGAAGTCCAGATTTCTAGATTACGTTTAGCAGTAGCAAATACTAATCAAAGATTATACATTATAAAAAGGCATTCTAACGGTTTATGTGATACATGTCACGTGCTAGAGTCAATTAAGCACATCTTATTAGACTGTAAAAAAGAAGATATTTATAAGATTCTAAGAAATAAATGTCAAATATATAAAAATGAAGTTTCTATCAAAAATCTTTTGACGATCAATTTGTAACAAAATGAAGTGTATCGGCTAATTAGAATAATAACTAACGGCCGGATTATGTAAATGACATTTCTCGATGTGTCTGTAAATATATAGCAATTATGATTGTAATGGTGCAGATTTGTTTTGTTGTGAGAGGTATTGTGTAATTGCGATGTAGGATACACATTGATGTGGATTTTTGTGCCTTACGTAAAATTTTTTGGTTTTGATTTTGTATAATTATATTGGTTACTGAAGCACCTGTTTATAACAAAAAAGAAATTTCTCTTCTAATGTCGATGAGTATGTTGTATTATAAGACATATTTTTCGAAATATGATTTTATTATGGCAAAACATAAATGTTGCATATTGGATATTGAATACTTGTTTTAATACAATTTTCTTTTTATTCTATGTGATTTGAGTTATACATTAAGTGTCACATGGTGTTTCATTACTCTGTTGCAGGTGAATAAACATTGCTATTGTTTTAACATGCTGAAACATATATGATGTCTAACAATATGGAAACCTAACCTTGAATAGTTATGATATATATGTATATATACATACATATTGGTACATGTGAATTATGCCAGAAGATATTATTAGCTTAAAAATACTTAGTATTTGAGACCAGAGTTATATGTGTTGAACATTTATAGCCACGATTGCTTTTTAATGTCACAGTTTACATTTAATGCGTGAGACAATTGATGAGAAACAATGTTGCTTAATTAACATTAGATCCTATTGTCTGAGCATAGAGAATATAAGATGAACTTTTTTTATTTTTAAAAAGGTATTAGAGATTGAACATTGCTGAAATTGTGAAGCTTCAGTTAGACGCATTTTTATGGTGTTTTCTAGGACACTAGAAATTTGTTTTCATTGTATTGTATATTTTCTGTATTGTCGTCAACGGCCATTGATGTCATAGGACGACGTTAAACTGCTGAATAATAATAAATAAAAAAAGAAGAAAGCTCTTAAGTGCTGTAATATGCCGAGCAAATTTCTGTCCAGGGTAACGGCCTCTGTTGTCATAGACCCTGGTCAAATCGGATCCATCCATCCAAAGAGTGAGTTTAAGAGTGAGTTTAAAAGTGAGTTAATTAAGAGTGTCATTGAAATTGTAAAGTTCCGTTTAGACACCTCTTTGGTGTTGTTTATATTCTATAAGTTTATTTTTACTGCTCTGTACACTTATATTGTATTGTATTGCCTTTGTTGTCATACGATGACGTTAAACTTTGGAATAATAATAATAATAAGAGTGAGTTACGTTCTTCTCCTGATAAAATTTATTTTACTACAAAGTCATCATCCACAGATGCAATTAATAATTTAAGTATTTGCAGATAATGTTTCACTCTGCATTTATAATAAAATTCTTATTTCACGATCTACTAGTGTTTCAAAGACTTTTCTTCACATGCATATAATTTGCATTCATTATGTGAAGACGACGCGATACCTTCCTGGCTGACAGATGGGTGCGCTCTGAATAGCCACGAGTCGTAACAATTCGCTTCAATCATCCTCTTCGCAATGTGACGTCAACATGCTACGTTAATAAAGTTGTTGATGTTAAGGAAATGTTTTCCATGTCAATGAAACGATTTGTTCATTTGTTTCAGTTTAACTGTGTGTTAAAAAAGATCTATAGCATCGCCCTCCTTCGTTTTCGATACATAGGATTGGCATTGGCGGAGTTGAAAGTGATTTGAGAATTATAACAGAACTTGATGGATGGATGGATCTGATTTGACCAGGGTCTGTGACAACAGAGGTCGTTACCCTGGACAGAAATTTGCTCGGCATGTTACAGCACTGAAGAACTTGAGACTGCACTATCAATGTTATATCAGAATCTACTAGTGTTTCATAGGTGTCTTTTCATTTCGATCGCTAATTCGCCACAACCTCAATTAGACACCTTTAAGTCGAGGCTATATGATATTATAAATATATTGCAGTTGAAGCTCGGTTAAATTATACGATTATAAGGTAAATAAAACGCTAAACAATAATAATCAGAATTTTAACAATGAGGATATTATAATTGGTCTAAAATCTTTTCATATAGGACGTCTTTCGATGATGTTAGTTCGACGTTAGTGCCATTAAGATGCTTTCGCAACTCGATAAACAAGATTTCCTTACACAATGTCATGCTATAAATTACTTTAGAAATACTCAAAAATGCAAAATTACTCTCAATCTACTATGCTTGAGCGGAATTAAAACTCCGACACGAACCGCACTCTGGCAGTGCCCGTCCCAAGTAGCACTAAAGGAGGGGGGTGACGCTAATGATCTTTGTCATCGCAGTGACGTTAAACTGAAACTAGGCCTACTATTTATTAGGTGCTCGCAACACAACGACGGCTAATGCAGCCATTGTAAGATATGGTTAAACACAAGATGCTCAAATTGCAAATGAAATAAACCGGTATCTTCCAATACTCTATCAGTTCCAGGCTCAAGCTGGAGAAAGGAGGAGGAAGAACCCAAGTAATTCTTCTTATAAAGAAAATCGATAAACAGTCATTTTCTGTCAAAGAGCAGCTTTCCCGGTTAGCCTCTTTGAAGTTATGGAGATAATTAATTTAATAGGGTGAAATATTATTCAATTGGCTGTGACTAGCGGACCGCCAGGCGGCCCTCGAATTTCAAATACTAGCGGACCGCCAGGCGGCCCTCGAATTTCAAATACTAGCGGACCGCCAGGCGGCCCTCGAATTTCAAATACTAGCGGACCGCCAGTGGCGGCCATCCAATACGGAATACTAGCAAGCCGCCAGGCGGTCGTCTAATGCTGAATACTAGCGGACCGCCAGTAAAAGTAAGAAGCAAGTGACAGTAACGTATGTATGTATTGTATATGGTGTCACGACAACTCGTCTACCCACAACTCGTCTAACGACAAGTGGTCTCCGGACAATTTGTCTAACGACAACTGGTCTACAGACAACTGATTCAGCGCTTGAGAAATGGAAGCTGGATTAAAGTTTTTACAGGTGAAATGGAGGTTGGATTGATGAAAAAACGCAAGAGAAATGAAATCTGGATGATGGCTCTTTTACAGGTGAAATAGAAGCTGGATTGACGAAAATCACGTAGGCTATGAGAAATAAAAGCTGGATGAAAGAATTTCTTGATCTGAAATAGAAGCTGGATTGATGAAAAAACGCTTAAGTAATGGAAGCTGGATGAGGGTATTTTTTATATCTGAAATAGAAGCCGGATTGACGAAAATGACTGGTGAGATATAGAAGCTGGGTTAAACCGTAGTTTAGGCTGATAAATTATTTCCGTTTTCGATATCCCGTAGTTTAGGCTGATAAATTAAGAAACACCAACAATCATGAATATAGCGCGCCATACAACGCGCTATTCCAATTTCCGAGCATTCGCAACCGGAAGTAGCAATGTAAACTGAAAACGCGAGAAGAAAAATTGCAGTATATAAATGGAACCTGGATTGACGAAAAAACGTTTAAGTAACGGAAGCTGGATGACGACCTTTTACAGGTGAAATGGAGGCTGGGTTGACGAAAAAAACGTTTAAGTAACGGAAACTGGATGAAGACCTTTTACAGGTGAAATGGAGGCTGGATTGACGAAAAAACGTTTAAGTAACGGAAGCTGGATGAAGACCTTTTCTGCAGGTGAAATAGAAGCTGGATTGACGAAAAACGCAAGAGAAATGGAAGCTGGATAAAGGCATTTTTATAGTTGAAATGGAAGCTGGATTGAACCTGGCGATCCAGAAATTACTTGTATATACATTTTGCAGCCTCGGATAATGTTCAAATAATTTATCAGCCTAAAATACGGTACAAAGAATTTATCAGCCTAAACTACGGTTTAACCTTCGCCATACGCGAACAAAAAAACTACGTCTTCTATGCTTGGGGGTCCAAATGACCCCCAAGGTATACCTGTTCCTGGGCATGGAATTTGATAATTTTTGTTTCGTTTCTAATGTTTTATGGGTCAGGGAATTCATTGCAGCTACTGCCAAATGCGTGACCTTCACGGATGACCTTGAAATTCAAGGTCACATGATTTTTCAGGTGTATCTCTGCTTCTTCGCATGCTATCTTGAATATTTGTTTTGTGACAACGGACAACTTCTTCACCGATGTTACTCTAGCTCAACATCTGTTAGATAATTCTCTGACCCTAGTCCGAACATTGAGAAAGTCGAAAGGATGCATACCTAGAGAAATGCTACCAAATGCTAAACGAGAATTGTTGTCATCAGTGTTTGGATTTTCCGATAAGATGACAATTATAGTGTCATACGTGCCAAAGAAAAATAAGGCTGTCACCTTATTGTCAACTGCTCATCACGACAATGTGATCTCGTCCGAATGTCACAAGAAACCAGAGGTCATCCTTCCCTACAATAGCACTAAAGGTGCAGTTGACACTTTGGACAAAATGTGCAGACAATATACAGTGAAACGTTCTACCAGACGATGGCCATTGACACTTTTCTTCACCCTTCTGGATATAGCTGCACATAACGCATCCGTGATTTGGTTTCATCAACATCCTGAATGGGTGGATTCTGCAAACACTAATCAGAAGGACAGAAGGAGAGCATTCATAATGGGGCGCGGTGGTGTAGTGGTGGCGTCGTTGCCTTGAAGCCGGAAGGTTCGAGGTTCGAATCCACCTCACCGCGTAGGGACCTTGGGCAAGTCCTTCACTCACAATTGCTCAGCGCTTCGGCGTGAAACTCCGATGCAGTGTCCGCTCTGCATTCGGGAGCGCCTCTGAGTAGAGAGAGCTTGAAGGGGCGCTATAACAAGTGCACATACAAACAAAACAAACAAACAAATATTGGAAATGGGGAAAAGTATGTGTCTTCCATGGATCGACAGCAGAAGAAGCACGCCCTGCGTAAGCGGCAGAAAATCGATAAAGCGGGCTTTGGAATACGTGAATCTGCCTGTTCCTACGACAACACAAAACGACACAGTCATCACTCCTCAGAGAGGACGATGACACATGTGCGATCGAAAGAATTACACCAAGACGAATCACAGATGCAGCACGTGTGGTCAATTTGTTTGTGGTAACCATTCCACACAATTATCTACCTGTACCGAATGTAGTTAGATACACTGGCAACAAGTCATAAACAAATTATGAGAAGTGAAACGATGTAACATAAGATGTAACATAGCATATTCCAGTTGTGTCTTGCTTATATTTTGTTGAGTTCCTTGTACCAAATAACCATAGAAACCAAAAAACTTCGTTGTTCTAACAGGTATAGTAGCAGAGATAGGTATGGTCATGTAAAAAATCATGTGACCTTGAATTTCAAGGTCTTCCGTCAAGGTCAGGCATTTGTCAGTAGCTGGAGTGAATTCCCTGACCCCTAAAACATTGGAAACAAAAAAATAATCTCCAAGATACCTTGCGTAGAAGCAGAGATACACCTCATTGTATGGACACTAATGATATGGACATGAATTTCACTCTAAGATCTCACCAAAATGACGTCACAGCGTCAGAACTAAGCGTCAACGTATGACGTCACTCATACCATTTTGACAAGGAGGAATTTTTAGGAAAAGTCACCAAAGGAAACTTTTTGGTGCCCACATTTTAGAAAGTTACAGATGAAAATATACCCATGGGGGTCTATTTGACCCCCAGACGTATGGCGAAGGTTAACCCTTAAGCTGGATGAAGGTATTTTTGGATCTGAAGTAGACGCTGGCTATTGATATTAATGTAACGTTCATTCTCCTTGTTTCTTGAATTTTTGCCACCATATGTACAGCATAATCGAAGCGAGTAATAACGGAGCTCCTTCTTTGCACGTGCTGCCTTCTTTGGTGCATACTTCATCATGGATTGCAACGTTTTTGCATCACGCATTGTTAGGTTACAAAAGTTACTCATTTCATACTCTTTTTTGCAATTTTCTAAGTCATTAAAACAAGAAAACGTTTGTCCGACATAAAATAAACTATCGGTAACTGCCGCCATTGTAACAATATTGAAGAATCAAGACTCGACATCATGTGACAGGTTACACGTGACTGGCGGTCCGCTAGTAATTGAAATTGGACGGCCGCCTGGCGGTCCGCTAGTCACTTCGTATTCAATTAGCTCATTAAATCATTTTACACAATGCTCTGACGCCCATTATCTTCATGATTACATGATATTACATGCAGGGCTGTACTGGCAAATTTTGAGGTGAGTATACGCTGATCTCGGGAAAAATTTCCGATTTGTGCCGCCTGAAAAATTTTCAGGAAAAAGATACCAAATCATCCGCCCAAAAAGTTTTTTTTTTTTTTTTTTTAGTCACCCGGCAAAAAAACCATCTTAAACAGCCGTATGCGCCTGATTTACTAGCGTATACCGTATACCCTGCTTTTTCCCTGCGTATACCCTACTTTTCGGGAGGTGAGTATACGATGCCGTTTTTCCCCGGAGGTGAGTATACGCTGTATACCCGCGTATACCCTTGATTACAGCCCTGAACGTACAACATCATGGAGTCGGCTGCCAGTCAAACCATGGGACACAAGGATACGAAGTGCATAAAATGATTGCTTTGCTTTACAGATGATATTATCAATGTGTGCAGAAAACCCCAATCTATATGAAAGCATGATGCCAAGAACCTTAACTGCATCAACTGGCTCAATCCCTCTGATGGGGGGAGGGCTATCAGAAGTTTTGGAACGGGGACGTCTAAAGATGACTTCACATGACTTGCTATGATTAAGGCGCAAGTTACAATTTCTAGCCCACTCTGCAATGTGACCAAGTTCAGCATCAGTAGTATTAACCCTCGGGCTACCAAGGGGGTGGTTGCCACCCCCCTAGGTTTTTCGCAAATTTTTCTCGTTCCGTCTGGAATAAAATTTTGAAAAAATTTGGTAGCTGTAGAGGGTTCATTGGGACACATTTTTAGCTAAAATGTTTGATGATGCCCCCTACCGTTCAAAAGTTACACCCGATATACCCAAGGTACCAGGGGGTGGATACCACCCCCTAGAATATCGTCTGCAACTTTTCCGCCCCTTAATATTAAGAGACACAAATTATACCATTCTATAGAGGGAAAGTGGGGCTACATTTCCATGCTCATTGAGTTGTCTTTTGACAACCGGAAGTGCTCAAAATAAATTAAAATATATATAAAGGTGTTTTATTTTCATAAAATTGTCATGTTTTTTCTATTGTAACTTATCCATAATTTATTTTTTAATATAAATAAATTATGCCATTCTGTAGAGGGCATTCAGGGCTATTTTTTAATACTAAATAATTTAAAATTTGATGACAGGAAGTGCTAAAAATAAATTAAAATGTATAAAAATGTTGGGTTTTTTGCAACGCGAACCGTTATGTCTGC
>OX457049.1:13527839-13537839 GCA_949752735.1 Lumbricus terrestris
ACGCAATATTCGCATGATATAATAATAATAAATTATGCAAACTTGCGTACCACTTTCACTTTCACACTTTGAGCATTTTCACACACAAACACAAACACACAAACACACACAAACACAAACACACACACAAACAAAAACACATGCAAACACACAAACACTATTCATCAATCCACCCTCTCTTTTATTCTTCCATTATTCCATTCTTCCAACCATCAACAATACACAAATCCCATTTCCATCCATCCATCCATTCCATCCACGCATTTCTTCCATACTCCTCCTCCTCCTCCTACTCACCCTCTGCTGATTCGACCACATCCTCCGATGATCCAGCTGGTAAAGTCCTCCTCCGTCCTCTCTACCACCTGACCCTCACCGTCAGTTGAACATTGGAACGCATCCTCCTTCTCCTCATCGCTTGTATCTTCTCCATCTCTCTCTTCATTCACTGTCCTACACGCACCCTCCTCACTTCAAGGTCAAGAACCTCCAAAAGGTCAAGGTCGTTGCCTGCCGAATCCTCCGTCATCTACCGCGAATCAAACGACAAGGTCATCGCCAGATTCACATTCACCGGGTTGGAATGATTTTCAGCAGGCGATGATATTTATGACGAGGTTTCATTGCAATGATGATTGTAGCGGTTAACGACCTGCGTTGGATGAAGAGGTCAGTTGGCGATGATATTTTGCACACCTTTCTAACGGGAGTTCAAACGTATATAAATAAACGTTGGTGAACCATTTGCTGAATCATCATCGCCCTTCTTTAACGTATGTCGTCAACGCCCTCGTCGTGTCTGCCGAGTCTGAGAAGCTGAAGTCGCTGATGATCAGAAATGCATGTCAGAAGTGACGTACTTGCTTTTGCCTAAAAATGGCCATCATCTCTCAAAGAATTATCAGAAATATAGGAAAAAATTGACAGTTTGGACAGGATAGAACACACAATTGTTTTCCAGTACATTATTGTTTTGTTTTGACGTCTATGAATAACATCAACATTCTATTTTGACTCAAATATATTTAGATAGTACCTATATAATGCCGACACTAACCCTAACACTAACACTAATCGACCCTAACGACGCTTAATCTGAGCCTAACCGACTCACATGGTCCCCTGCTGCAATGAAGTCAATTTTTTATTCTTCATCGCACGACATTCAGTGGCTTCATTTTTCAAAAAAACATACTTTCAAAAGTCGTGGTTTGTCAATTTCAGCTTGATTTAAAGAAATATAAATAAATATTATTTTGTCTATCCAGCGTGTTTTTCAGCGTATTTTTGCCATAACTAAATTTTGGTGGTCGGACAAATAAAAACAAGTACAATTCTTTGATATACCAATTGCTATCCGCATTTCGGTGTACTGTACAAGGTATAATAAACAAAAGTACACCATTTCTATATCGAGTTAATGTTAAATTGTTTTCAAATAGCACAAAACCCTAAGTCCAAATTCAAAATAAATGTTATATTTCAAAAATATGTTTTTTTAATGACCAACAATTTATGCTGCACTTTGGTTTATACGGTATGACATTTAAATATGATAAAGCATGCATTCTCGTCAAAAACGATTTCTCGTTAGGCTGTCCGCCCTATGGAGATAATTCGGTCATGTAGTCTTTGCCTCATGGAATAAGGCTGGGGCCTCAATGATGGGAAGAGTGCATTGGTTTAATACATGTCCTGGATTAAGTAGGATGGCAGTGAAGAGACTTCCGTCCGCCATTCTACACAGAGCCTCGAATGTAGGATTGTCCTCAGGAAGGTAATGCATTCGGATCAAACGGTCCAATATGCCCTGCAGTCTGCAGCTTTCCTGCTGCCCCGCTAATCCCCACCATACCGGGGCAGCGTATAATAGGCGGGCCACGTCATGCAGGCTTGGTCCCTTGAGGCCGTGTGCGGTCATGATCGTTTTAGTTGATTAAATTTTAGCCTTGTGGCCCATTAAAAATAGTCCTTCAACTAAACAAATGGCTTTCGTGTCCTCCAAATCAGAAAAGAATTTTAAAAGGTTTGGAATTACTGTATTAGATCAATAATATCGTTACTATTATTCCAGAGACTGAGTTTGAACAATTGAGCATTCATAATTATCAAACTTAAATTATGTACCATACCACAGTATTTATTGACAGAATGCAAACTTTCGCAGAGGTGTCTAAAGCATAACGTATAGGATTATGTTGAAAGTCAGGTATTGGTTCGACGTGGTTGAAGTTCGACCAAAAGGAACTGAGAGCAGACTTTGTTCATTCGAACGAAGGGAGCGGAAGTGGTGAGAACTAAGAGTAGGGCTACAAAGCTCACAAAGAAAGGCAGGAGCAAGGCCTAGCATGCAGCGCCAGACTAGAGTAGATATCCTATACTCAATTCGCTGCTTCAGTGGGAGCCAGTGAAGAACGTCACGCATATAGCTGGTGATGTGGCTGAATTTGGGTATGCGGCCAATAGGACGGACTGCAGAGCGCAGGACGCGATCAAGGCAACTCAGACGGGCAGTTGGTAGGCCAGCATAGAGAGAGCCGCAGTAGTCAAGTCTGAAGAAAGAATGGACAAGGGTAGAAATGGGTGTATGAGTAAATATGCCTTTGCTACAGGTTTCTAAATATGAGCCTAGAACAGGACGTATACAGTTAAGTCAATGAATATTTGTTGCATTGCATTTCTTGTTTATGATCAATTTTTAAGATTATTTTATCATAATCATCATTTTTTATGGCGACGAGTTATTGTGAGCAATGGATTTGTTGAAGGCAGTAGTTTTTTTTATTTCTGTCATTTTTGACAAAATATTGCTTAATGCTCTATGTTTATAAAAATCACATGGTAATCATACTAAAGGTGTCTAAAAGACAGATAACAAAAATAAGCTCGTCTAAGTCTACACAATGGAACTCTACGAGACGGTCAATGAATAAAGAATGTCCCTCAATCCATTAATATTTAGTGTGAAGCGTAGAATTGAACCATTTGAGCGAAAATAGACTGCCGCAATGTTATTTTTTCAAACCACCTCACACACACACACACACACACACACACACACACACACACACACACACACACACACACACACACACACACACACACACACACACACACACACACACACACACACACACACACACACACACACACACACACACACACACACACACACACACACACACACGCACACGCACACGCACACGCACACGCACACGCACACGCACACGCACACGCACACGCACACGCACACGCACACGCACACGCACACGCACACGCACACGCACACGCACACGCACACGCACACGCACACGCACACGCACACGCACACGCACACGCACACGCACACACACGCACAGACACTGCACGCGTGTAACATGCGGGTCACTGTGGTCATCCTAACAACGTCGTGAGGCCGTGTACGGTTATGATTATTTTAGTTAATTAAATTTTAGCGTTGTGGTCCCTTAACAATAATCCTTCAACTAACAAAGTGGCCCTCGTGTTCTCAAAATTAGAAAAGATGGCCCTAAAGTAAAAAAAAGGTCAGGAACTGTAACCGTGCAGTCATAGTTCGATAATATCGTTACTATTATTCCAGAGACTGAGTTTGTATTCTTCATGAAACAATTAGAAGAGACTTGTTAAGCTTAAATTATGTGTGGATCCCGATTTGACCAGGGTCTATGACAACAGAGGCCGTTACCCTGGACAGAAATTTGCTCGGCATATTACAGCACTCAAGAGCTTTCTTCTGTCGAAGTAAATTTTGTTCCATACCACAATATTTATTGACAGAATGCAAACAATCGCAGAGGTGTCTAAAGCATTGCGTGTAGGATTATTTTTCAAGTTAGGTATAGCGGAAGTATCAGCAGGGCTTTTTATTTAAGCTTGCAACTCTAAATGGATTTTTGCAGATGTGGAAATACTTCACTGCTGTTGAAAATAGTTTTAAAAAATGCAATGGATGATGTGTAGGAAAAGAAGAAGATGTGGAGTTCCAAAAGTCCATTTATTTCAGTTAAACGAAACTGTGCCATCATAAATTAGCGCTTCTGAGTAGTCCCCTTGAAGAAGCGCTATATAAATTCTTGAATGAATGAATGAATAAATATTATTGATGATGCGATGGGGCAGAATAGGCGATTTTGTGATGTGTAGTAAAAAAAGAGGTTGTGGAGTTAAGTTAAGATGATGTGTAGGAAAATAAGAGGTAGTGGAATTCCAAAAGTACATTTATTAAGGCATCACTTTCAGTTAAACGAAGCTGTGCCATCAGAAATATTATCTCTCGCGTCGCCCTCCTACTTCATTCACGCTTTGGTCTGGCATTTTGTGGCACTAAGACATAGGCAATAACTGTTGTATAGTTTTAAATGCTTATATGAATCAACCACATAATTTATATCTAGCGGCAAAATATACATTTCTTCTCGATGGCAATTTTATGCCAAACTAATTTTGGGTCGGGGGGATCGATCTATTTTGTCTTCAGCCTTCTTAAATAAAGGCCAACAAGTTATTTTGAAACAACGTGCATGTATAATTGACCATCTACAGTAGTTGCAATCTGGAAGTGCCAGTCCCTATCCTGGAAGTTGGAGCAGAGCGATTTATTAAACATCGCAATTAATTGAAAGTCCTTCGACACCTTTTTCAGGGATGACATCTGCATACATATAAATGACTAGGTTCATAATTATTTGGTCTAGTACCTTGCTCTTAAGTGCTGTAATACGCCGAGCAAATTTCTGTCCAGGGTAACGGCCTCTGTTGTCATAGACCCTGGTCAAATCAGATCCATCCATCCATGCGAATAACTTTTTCGTAGTCTGTATATATGGTGACAATATATTATTCATGGTCTACTAGATGCCGTAAGCAATTTAAAAAGGCAAATTAAAATTTACAAATACAAACATTGACAATGTAAAGTTGGGAAGCAAATGTAAAAGCCAAACACAAGAAATGAAATATCCTTCAGACCTTCACTTCACATCAATTTGCTTGTTTTCTTAATTTAACAGACACATCAGTTGACGTCGAAATCGAAGAAGTTGACTTTAGGCCTACTCTTATTGTCTCACAACAAAACATTTAGAAGGAGGAATCCATTGTTTAACGACAGATTATGACAACTGAGTTCATTGCCGTCGTCAGAAATTTTTTAATTTGTTTTACACCGAAGAGCATGAGCAATTGCGAGCGATGGACTTGATCTTCGCGGTTTTGAGGTGAATTCGAACCTGCAACCCTCCGGGCATCGAACATATACACTACACCACCGCGACGCACAAAGTGACCATGATGTCTAGCTGAAATTGGGAATATCGCCTCATCCTTCTATAGAGTTGGATCTTCACAGAATTCTGAGTGAACTAATTTCAACTAATCACAAAGGTGGATCCATCATCTTCAGGTGCGTTAGCATACACTTATAAAGAGACTTTACACCTTAAATGAGGTGTTTAAAAAATAAATATTTCAGGGCACGCATAGATTACCCAGGTACATACGTGCACAGGTACATTGATGATGATGATGATGATGATGATGATGATGATGATGATGATGATGATGATGATGATGATGGTGGTGGTGGTGATGGTGGTGGTGGTGATGATGATGATGATGATGATGATGATGATGATGATGATGATGATGATGATGATGATGATGATGATGATGATGATGATGATGATGATGATGATGATGATGATGATGATGATGATGATGATGATGATGATGATGATGATGATGATGATGATGATGATGATGATGATGATGATGATGATGATGATGATGATGATGATGATGATGATGATGATGATGATGATGATGATGATGATGATGATGATGATGATGATGATGATGATGATGATGATGATGATGATGATGATGATGATGATGATGATGATGGTGGTGGTGGTGATGGTGGTGGTGGTGGTGATGATGATGATGATGATGATGATGATGATGATGATGATGATGATGATGATGATGATGATGATGATGATGATGATGATGATGATGATGATGATGATGATGATGATGATGATGATGATGATGATGATGGTGCTCTGCCCGAAGGCAGGTTCATTGGCTTTTACGCCTCTGGGGATGAGATGAGTGAGGTGGTTTCCCGTTGCCTTCCTCGCAGACAATGCCCAAGGTCGCTCCGCAGGAGCTTGCGCCCCTGCGTCCCACACGTGCTAGCCCGAGATATCTAAATCTCTGAATGTCAACTCCCAGCCCGGGACTTGAACCGCAGTCCGTTGCAACCAACAGACGAATGCCGCTCTCGCTTACCGGTGTAGCTAACTAGGCTAGTACACAGGTACATTATTACATGCACAGAACACGCATTAACACACGTACACTTGCAAACACAAACGTTCGCGTATTTCTTCATGTAGCAAGCCACATCCGAACCAACTAACGCATGGTCCCACGTTCAAGAGAACTGAAATGGATCGTGTCTGCCGAGAAATTCATGCTTTCGACTCTGTACATTAGCGCAAGAAAAATACTGGTAGTTCCGGTTTAAGGACACTGAGCACAAACAACGATCATCGAACGACTCTGATTCTGTGTGCACTTCTATAGATGGTATAATTTATTAATAAATTACTATTAGCCTTCATCCATACACGCATGGCTCTGCCACGACAGGTGACCTGGTTGTCCGTATGTCTCTAACTTCCACAGTGCATTGGCTACCATGCTGTTCTACCTTTGGTGATCTGCCCCCCAATCGGCTGATCAAGTTCAACCCTCAATACTTTGCTTGTGGGTTACCGTAACTAGAACGCAACGGCGCTCATTCTCGGTGGCTGGCCCCATAGAACCTGGAATGGGTTTCCTGTTGTGCTCCACCGGGTACCAGGAGGTCTGACCACTTTGTGTTCCTTCCCAGATTTAAAATTATAGTCTTATTTAGCCGTGGTTGCAGAGCTTCTAGCTTACCTTGAAACGTCGCTAAAAACTTAATAAAATGCACAACGAGATAAACACACCTTTTATTACAGAATTAGGAATGCTACATGTATATAAAGCGGAGAATTTTTTTCAAATTCAAAACTTCGAAAGAAAAAAGCTTTTAAGTGCTGTAATACGCCGAGCAAATTTCTGTCCAGGGTAACGGCCTCTGTTGTCATAGACCCTGGTCAAATCTGGAACCATCCATCAAATTCAAGAAAAAATGAGGCGAATGCTTAAAAACGTCAACATACATGTACGTACGGGAAATAGAAGAGTTTCAGCTACGGCGTTCGCATTGGCAATGCCAGTCCCAAGCCCCAAAAGTGGAGGGCCACATTAAAGAACTCTGTTATCACAAGCTGTAGTTAAACAAGAGCTAACGCAACAGGAATCAACGTTCATTTTGCGATTTTGAACCTCGTGAAACATCATCACTCTGATTTCAAATGCACGAAGGAGGAAAAATAGTAGGAAGGAAGGAAGGAAGGAAGGAACGAACGAATAGAAGATGGATGAATTAAACTACGACTACTTTAAAACTTGTCATAAATGCGCATGTAAGGATGGATGAATGGATGGATGAATGAATGATTTGATGGATAAATCAAATGACTAAATAAGTATTATTTATATATGAATGAATGGACGGATGGACGGACGAATGAATGAATTTTGACATATGGATGGATAAGTGTTTGTCACATTGACTCACACATGTGGCGGTCTTTAAGAAGACCTATTAGACTTCGGTCTTTGAGTTGCTAGTTGTTTCAATTACTCCGACTTCCCTGAGATCATAATTATGGGCATGAGTGCCTTTGCAATTTTAAGTCTATCCGACCAATTTGGAGCCAACCGCAGCAGACGATGTTAGCCCACGTTAGCTACATCGGTAAGAGAGCGTGCGGGCCGCGGTTCGATTCCCAAAGGTGGCTGTTTCAGAGATTTAAAAGAAAAGAAGGATTATAATCTTGTTTGATTGTTTAGGTAATTGATTGGTGAGTTACTTGTTTATTTACTGATTTACTAAAGTTACCACGATCATCGCCATAACGAGTAGAATTCTGGAACACGACACTCAGGGTTCCGATCTCTTAATTATAGTAATGTTCAAGATTGTTTAAAAGGTGTCTAAGTCGAGCTCTGCACCACAACCGTATAATAATGATCTGAGATGGTTTGTGGCGCTGATCCCAGGAAATATTTTGTAAGGCAAAATCTAACATAGCACTTAACATTCTGCCACTTTACATCGATGCGTGGTCGTGTGGTGGAGGGTTCGGTGCCTTGGAGCAGGAGGGTTGCCGGTTCGAATCCACCTTAAACTGTGGCTTTGGGACCTTGAGCAAGTCCTTTTAATTCACTCAAACTCCGATGCCGTGTCCGCGCTATAATAGTCGGGACGCTAGAGCAAATGCAATGAAATAACATATAAGCAGACAGCATTCTTGTCTACTCTATGCTTTTCCTTGATATTTTTATATCCATTTTTTCCGACCATCAATCATGGTTCCATTTTAATTTTTCCTTTCTTCGGATATTTGTGATTCGCATATTTATTAATTATCTTCTTTCTTCCTATACTTTCATTTTATTCACATATTTTATTAATTATCCAATAATTATTCAATAAATTTATATGCAACGGTAACATTGTTATTTTATTGTCAGGTCCATCACCGTAATCGTCGCCATATATCTATAAGAAAGGATGTGGCTAAGTAAGTAAGTAAGTAAGTAAGTAAGTAAGTAAGTAAGTAAGTAAGTAAGTAAGTAAGTAAGTAAGTAAGTAAGTAAGTAAGTAAGTAAGTAAGTAAGTAAGTAAGTAAGTAAGTAAGTAAGTAAGTAAGTAAGCAAGCAAGTAAGTAAGTAAGTAAGTAAGTAAGTAAGTACGTAAGTAAGTAAGTAAGTAAGTAAGTAAGTAAGTAAGTAAGTAAGTAAGCAAGGAAGCAAGCAAGCAAGCAAGTAAGTAAGTAAGTAAGTAAGTAAGTAAGTAAGTAAGTAAGTAAGTAAGTAAGTAAGCAAGCAAGCAAGCAAGTAAGTAAGTAAGTAAGTAAGTAAGTACGTAAGTAAGTAAGTAAGTAAGTAAGTAAGTAAGTAAGTAAGCAAGGAAGCAAGCAAGCAAGCAAGTAAGTAAGTAAGTAAGTACGTAAGTAAGTAAGTAAGTAAGTAAGTAAGTAAGTAAGTAAGTAAGTAACAGTTAGGGTCAGATCAGAATCAGGTATGGCGTCGTGTGGGTCGTTAGGGGGTCACGTTGGGCGTCGTGAGGTTCAGGGTTTGGGTTAGGGTCAGTGTCGTCATTTGGTCCGCGATACAATACATGTCACTTTGCAAAAACTATAAACCTTGCAAGAATTGATACACGCTGAAACACTTCCTTCAGACTAAACTATTGACTCTCTGGTTGTATTTGTTTTATCTGCGTTGTACCCGTCTTTTCAATATGATATGGGTATTAAATGCATTAATTATCTTCTATACTCATCCTATTAATTCACCCTCGTGTTGCCCCTAGCAACGTCTACCGATGTTTTTCTCAATTGCGACGTTTTCTGTTTCCGTAGCAACGTCTGTCGTCATAATTACGGTATCATTGTCGTCTGTGTCATCCTCACTTCCGGAATCAGCTGGCGTTAAATAAGGAAAATCAAGGTTTGCATATTTCTAGTAATTACATTGATGCAAGCCAATGACGACAACAATCATTTTGCCAGTCTCAAGTCTCGTTGAAAGAGGAGGGCGACAATAATAAAACATACAATCACACAATTTCAATCGGTGATCTTAAACTATAAGCACTGTTCGTAGATGGAAAGATGCGACGAATGGGAGATGGAGGGTCGCCCGTCCTCACATAATTATGCCGAGGTTGATAAAATGAATTCACACGTGTTGATTAAGTTTAACAACTCCGCTCTAGGCAACCAATCAACGCAACGTGTATTATAGAAAGGAATCAATAAAAGATGATAATTAGACACCATTAAAACGTGTTTACATTCTGCTATATTAATTT
>OX457049.1:13542839-13627839 GCA_949752735.1 Lumbricus terrestris
ACGAGCACATGAAAGATTTAAGATATTTGCGGACTGGTTCGGCGTGGGACTTCTTTCGCGTGTTTTAGCCTACTGTAAACATGAAAAGAAAAATCCTGCCACGAATTCCAGAGTGAAAGCAAAATCCCGATTCTCGTTTAATCAGGTCTGTAGATCAAGGTGGTCAGCAGAACGAATAGGGGAGCGGGGGGCGTGGTGATCTTGCACAATGAGGCTCACACATTAAATCGCAGCGGTATTTAGGTGACTAAGAGCAAGACCTTGAATCTGATTCGGGCAAAGATCGGAAGCCAGTGAAGGTCATGAGTCATATGGTTTGTTTCAGTGTCACAAAGACTTTTTCTCTTTGCCTGTCTGTCTGTCAGTCTGTCTTTCTGTCTGTAATGCATTAGATCAAATTAAACCTAATCCATCTGAATCAATCAATGAATCTATTAATTAATCTATAAACAAAAAAAATGTTAAACCAATCGCTCAAGCAATCAATTCACTACGCAAAACATAAATCAAGGAATCAATGAATTAATCAGAATTTATATAGCGCCCGTTGAATATTCAAACTCAGAGGCTTGTCTTTTGTTCCAACTTGCAATCCATCTTTGTAGTTGCAAACCGTTAATCTGCAAGCCTTATCTGAGATTTTAGCAGGCAAAACCTGTAGTATTTATTTTGACGTAGTTTAAAGTAAAACATTGAACTTCATGGATGTGGCATAAGATAAACGTTAATAATTCAATTGCCACTGCACTGCCGTAGCGTATTATTAAAACACCTCTTTTTCCAGAAAATCATAGGCTATAAATAATGATCCTTTACCCGAGAATGATTAGCTCGGGCATGTCATGCAACAGGAAAGATCTGTTCAAACATAATAATTATAATCACACAAAGAAGCACACCTATATGCTTCTTCTTCTTTTTCTTCATATCATCCCTTCCTCTTCCCCTTCCTAGTGCTTCTCCTCCTACTCTTTTCACTCCCAATCCTCCGCATACTCCACCTCTTTCTTTTGATCCCCTCCTCCTTCGTCTCATTCTCCTCTCCTCCCCACACATTACATTCTCTTCCTCTACATCCTCCTCCTCCAACTCCTTCTCTATCACCTTAGCCTTTCCATTCACCTCCACCTCCACGCCATCATCATCATCATCATCATCATTATCATCATCATCATCATCATCATCATCATCATCATCATCATTTTTACAGCCTTAAATGAAATGATCTTTACACGTGATGGCCAGATTTTATCAAAAATTTTCCAACAGATTAAAAGTTGCAGCACTTTTAGTGAGACCACCCACCGTTTTTGACGATTCAAAAGCGAAACGCAACAAACAATTACGAGACGAAGAATGTGGTTGATAATCTCTGGAGAAATAATCAGATCGAAAAGAATTAGCATCCATTTTATAGGATCCAAATGAACCAATGCATTTTAAGTGGTATTAGAAAATACATTCTGCACAAATGGTGACACCAGAGGTTCCTCCAACTACACGTTTGCATAGATAGCATCGGTCAAACATAAGAGAAAAATAAACAGCGTAAGGGTGCAAAATATCAAAAATAAATAAATAACTCACCTAACTTGGTAAGAATTGCAAAGAAATAAAATACGCTAACATTTTACAATAGGGATAGCGTTCAGAGCTCTACCAGGATGCCCGATACCCCGCATCTCAATGTTTCTCTGGTCCACCGCTAGTGGTATATCAAGAGGCTTCTATAAATCAACAACGCAGTTTCATTCGTTCTTCACCGACAATTCACTTAATCTTGACCGTCGTGTAGTTGAGTAGGTCATCCAGCGGACAGCTACTCGGATGACGTGTCTGTTCTCCAGCCGAGAATGCAAGGTCGATGCTTCGCGCAAGACCGAATCTCCATGCAAGCCAAACGTTTTCAGTCGGTCCATTTACAGTATCACACCAAACTTGAGACTGGAGGAGACGGATTTACGAACTATTGCGGAGATAAGGGGCGACTAGATTTCAACGAGGATTGCATGAATCGATACATAATTATTTTGTCGAAAGTTAAAAATCCTCATCTTGGTCTCTAAAGCACAATTAAATTAAATTAAATTTTGTAGACAATAATATTAGACATTGTTACCGGAGCAATGGGTGGCCAATGGCTGTCTATATAATTATAAGCGCAGAAGTATTTAATAATGGTGTCTAAGTTGAGCGCTAAGTTCCTGCCTGTAATTTTGATTGTCTACCGACACTTTGTGATTACAAGAAGCATCGACGTGGGCAGATTATTCTTCTTCCCTTCGGGCTAGAATTATTGCCTCTGACGAGGGGTCAGCCACTCGGATCCTTCTCATCCACTTGTCTCTGCTTCCGGTGTCTTCTTTCTTCAGTTTGAGCAGCTTCAGGTCTTGTTGTATCACGTCCTCCCATCTTTTCTTCTGTCGTCCCCGACTGCGTCGACCATATACTTCCGCTTGCATGAATCCCTTGACACAACTATCCTCTTCTCGTTACATGTCCATACCACTTCAGTCGCTCCTTAAGTGTCAGTTATACATGCCAGTTCCTCTATAAATAAGAATTTACAAATTATTCAATTGTCTTATAACTTATGCAGATTGTGGCTCAATAAAATGAATGAGGTGCCTAAATACAACGATACTAGTCTCCTTCCACTGTCAGAGTTTCTTTCACCTAACGCCAGTCTCACTCGCTCACATAGTAAGAGCAAAATATGAGGAACTTCCTCACAAATCAACGAAATTATCTACAGACGCTAGAGATCTTGTCATATTCAAATAGAAACAGTGTCACCATAAAAACAGATTAAGCACCTTTATAACGTTTAACAATATTATTTTCTACGCTAAAAATTTGTATTGTGGGGCACGGTGGTGTTGTGGTGGCGTCGTTACATTGAAGCCGGAAGGTTCGAGTTTCGAATCCACCTCAAGTCACCGCGTATGGACCTTGGGCAAGTCCTTCACTCGCAATTGCTCAGGTTATGACAAAATAGACCGTAACCGTCGGAAAATTATGTTTATAGTATAATGCAGCGGTTTTTTGCGCCAGTCCCAAACCTGTTGAAAAGTGGATTTCAATGCAAATCATCTGTGTTATGCGACATTGCCGTTATACAAATATTATATCCAACCAGCCAAACACCAAGATTCAACGTACAAATCGTGATGAAGAACATTTTATAAATGATTTGCCTCATCGCCACATCTGTCACGAAACTCGTTTTAGACTCTGGTGTTTTCTAAAACATTTCATACTCTCTTCAGTATGCCGTTTAAATTTAGGATTTTTTCATCGCCATGTCTGTTGAGAAGCAGTGTCTTGATTTCTTAAAGGTTGTCGAGATCTGAAGATCAAATCAGCAGCAGCGACGAGCTTGACACGAAACATCTTATAAGTACACAGAGAGATAACTATAAACTGAAACCAAACACTTGACAGATAACTGTTACAGGTAAAGCAAGGTCGCTTCGCCGTTAGATGTCGCTAAATGCCCAGTTCTATCCTAACTACGGGGGGAAAAGCAGTCGTAGCTGTCGATTGGACACCTCTTTTAAGCTGTCATGTCCTCCGATAATTATTTATTCAAAGTCTTAATTAATTTAAGTGTTTGTGAGAGTTTAAAAACCCGTCACTTCAAGAACACAGGTACGGCCAGTCCAAAGTCTAGCGAACGCATGAGGGCGATATTAATAATCATGTTATTTCACCGTGTCGCTATAATCAACTAATAAAGCCATGAGCTACGTCGACTGTTCATGAAGCGTTTATTGGACGAAGGAGCCACCATGATGGCACCATCTTCATTCCTTACTTCATTCGTTTAAGTCAATGCTGGGCACCATCGGGGTGAATTTTCCAAAAGGAACTCAGCTCCTTATGTACGAGCTCTGAGTCTTGTTATTAGCGCCCATTCAATACATATCGACTAAGAGGCGCTTCCGAACACAGCACATACACTGAAACTGAGTTTCACACCGAAGTGCATGAGCAATAAATGTTCAGAGTCTGTATAATATGTTGCGACTTGAGATTCGAACCCGACATGGAGCAACATCGCCCTAAAAATAGAGAACAGTTAAACAACGATTTCAACAAAGAGTAAAACACCAATAAATCTACATATTTATTTCATTATTTATTTATTGCTTGCATTTGATATGGCGTTCCTCAAGCACTCCTCTCAGACGCCCTCTCGACTGCTGAGCGGACGCTTAATCGGAGTTCCACGATCAAACACATGAGCAAATTGCGATTGAATGACTTGCTAAGACGGCTCTTAATGGCACAAATCGTCGTAGCCAACCCGATTCGTCATCTAACTCAAACACTGTTCTTACTCTGCCAGTGCCAGTCCCAGGCCTGGATAAATGAGGAGGGCGGTGCTAATGATCTTTGTTGTCACAGAACGTTGTTCAACTAAAACTGTTATATCTACTACTAAGTCTTGTTCTTCATCTAGAATCTCGAAATGCAATTAAGAGCGTGATAATTAATGCTATAAATTCATACTTGCTAAGCTACCCACATTATTTTTACATGAACAGTGAAAACAAGATCAGATCGACGTCAGATGTCGATTAATTCCCAATGCGTAACTATGATAGTGTCTTTGATTACGACACCTCTTTTAAGTTGCTATTTCTGCTTATAAATAATTTTTCAACGCAACGTATTTACTTCAAAGTTCCCCTGCGCAAACGTTTAGCTCCGTCTATGCAAAACCTCTGGAGCTTCCAATCCCAAGACCTTCAAACGCAGATGAGCGACCATTATGATAGTGATCTCTGTTATTATACGGCGTCATCCGTCGTCGTTAAAGACATCTCTTCCGTTTAGTATACAGAAATGCGTTGCGTTGACTGTTGTGGCAAAATTGACGAATAACGCTCGTCGCTCGTTCGCTCGCTTGTTCATTCTAGTGCGGCAACAAGCTGGGTTTTGCCACTATACACTGGGTTTTTGGCCTTCGTCCGAGTTTCTGGTCTCCTGGATCAAAATCTGGGTTTACTTTCAATAAATGAAGATTCTGTGAAATTCAATGTATGTTTGTGATACAAAATATTGCTCCATTAATTTTAGATTTAAAGTCAACAATCAAGATCTCATGTTGTCAATTCACAACTAATTTATAACCTGGTGACGCAGAATAGCTCAGCGCATAAATTTTGACATCTCAATATTATAGGTCAGGTCACTCCTGAGAGTCCTCTACTTGGTAAAAGATGATAATGAAGAGGAAGAAGAAGAAGAATATGATGATGATGATGATGATGATGATGATGATGATGATGATGATGATGATGATGATGATGATGATGATGATGATGATGATGATGATGATGATGATGATGATGATGATGATGATGATGATGATGATGATGATGATGATGCAGTTGCCATTTCCAACCCGCGAATCACTAAATGCCTCGGAAAAATGACACAACTGACGAACTCGGGCTATGCCAGTCCAAATTGCTGTTGAAAGAGAAAGGAAACGCCTAGTTTGAGAGAGCAATGTGTAGTCAAGTTTTTGAAGCTGCTTAGAAGCGCCAAACCAAATCAACTGGGTTTTGGAAGAGTTCAAAGAAAGACGATTAGACGACATCCACAGATGAAGATCTTCAGATAGAGCGTCAATTCGACTTGCAAGAAGGAGTTGAGCAGAAGGGGGTCCATGGACATTGGCTTGGACATCATCATCTGCGAAAAGGTGACCAGTTGCAGAGTGACTAGGGAAGAGAGAGGTAATACCAGCCGTGTAAAGGATGAATAAGAGTGGGCCTATATGACAGCCTAGGACATCACCATAATGACTTGACGACACTGTGTGATGTGAAGATAATCGGCTTGTCCCTCCTCTTATCCACAGGCCGTTCAAGTAATTATTTAAATACTCCATTATTATGTCATACTAATATAAAGACATGAGTTCCAATCATATCAGCAGTACTGTAAAAAAAAGGGCAAGGACCGAATTGAAATAGTTGCAGACATTTCGTATTTAAAGCGTCATATACATAGGTTTTAAAGGTTTTTAATAAAACATATCAGTTGCAAGAGCTGAGTCCTCTGCCTCATCTGACCCCTTTTTCCGCGTGCTGCATCCATGACTCTGGTTGGCCCAGGCGTCTGGAATCGCCTTATTATAGAACTTCGTTTAGCCTACACTCTTGTCCTATACCAGAATCATTCATCACCAAACTCACAGATGCTCAGGGGCGGATCCAGGAATTTTTGAAGGGGGGGGCCAAAAAATTTTCGGCTTGGGTCGGAAAATTTTTCGTTGATCTTTTTTAGTCGTTTGGCCGAAACCAGAGTTTAATAGAGTCTCCTCCGGACAGTGACAGTTCTTTTAAAAAGTCCATTGTTTTGAAATGCCAATAATTGCAATTAAAATTTTAAAAAGGTGTGCAATTGCAGATGTGTACAAAAACATAAAAAAGGTGTGCAATTTCAAATGTGTGTTAAAAAAAAAGTCCATTGTTTTTAAATGTCCATGGTTGCAATTATAACAATAAAGGTGTGCAATTGCAAATATGTGTGCCAAAACTAAAAGAGGTGTGCAATTGCAAATGTGTGCTAAAACCAAAATGTCCATTTTTTAAAATGTTCATAATTGAAATTCTAATAAAAAGGTGTGCAATTCCAGATGTGTGCAAAAACCTAAAAAAGGTGTGCAATTGCAAATGTGTGCTAAAACTAAAAAGGTCATTATTTTGAAATGTTCATAATTGAAATTCTAATAAAAAGGTGTGCAATTCCAAATGTGTGCCAAATTAAAAAGTCCATTGTTTTGAAATGGCCTTAAATGCAATTATAACAAAAAAGGTGTGCAATTGCAAATGTGTGCCAAAACTAAAAATGGTGTGCAATTGGAAACGTGTGCTAAAACTAAAAGTCCATTGTTAAGAAATGTACAAAATTGAAATTCTAATAAAAAGGTGTGCAATTGCAAATGTGTGCTAAAACTAAAAGTCCATTGTTTTGAAATATCCATAAATGCAATAACAACAAAAAAGGTGTGCAATTGCAAATGTGTGTCAAAACTAAAAAAAGGTGTGCATTTGGAAATGTGTGCTAAAACTAAAAGTCCATTGTTTTGAAATGCATAATTGAAATTCTAATAAAAAGGTGTGCAATTGCAAATGCGTGCTAAAACTAAAAAGTCCATTGTTTTGAAATGTCCATAAATGCAATTGTAAAAAAATTGTGTGCAATTGCAAATGTGTGCAAAAACCTAAAAAAGGTGTGCAATTGCAAATGTGTGCTAAAACTAAAAGTCCATTGTTTTGAAATGTACAAAATTGAAATTCTAATAAAAAGGTGTGCAATTGCAAATGTGTGCTAAAACTAAAAGTCCATTGTTTTGAAATATCCATAAATGCAATAACAACAAAAAAGGTGTGCAATTGCAAATGTGTGTCAAAACTAAAAAAAGGTGTGCATTTGGAAATGTGTGCTAAAACTAAAAGTCCATTGTTTTGAAATGCATAATTGAAATTCTAATAAAAAGGTGTGCAATTGCAAATGCGTGCTAAAACTAAAAAGTCCATTGTTTTGAAATGTCCATAAATGCAATTGTAAAAAAATTGTGTGCAATTGCAAATGTGTGCAAAAACCTAAAAAAGGTGTGCAATTGCAAATGTGTGCTAAAACTAAAAAGTTCATTGTTTTGAAATGTTCATAATTGAAATTCTAATAAAAAGGTGTGCAATTCCAAATGAGTGCTAAAATTAAAAAGTCCATTGTTTTGAAATGGCCTTAAATGCAATTATAACAAAAAAGGTGTGCAATTGCAAATGTGTGCCAAAACTAAAAATGGTGTGCAATTGGAAACGTGTGCTAAAACTAAAAGTCCATTGTTTTGAAATGTACATAATTGAAATTCTAATAAAAAGGTGTGCAATTGCAAATGTGTGCTAAAACTAAAAGTCCATTGTTTTGAAATATCCATAAATGCAATAACAACAAAAAAGGTGTGCAATTGCAAATGTGTGTCAAAACTAAAAAAAGGTGTGCATTTGGAAATGTGTGCTAAAACTAAAAGTCCATTGTTTTGAAATGCATAATTGAAATTCTAATAAAAAGGTGTGCAATTGCAAATGCGTGCTAAAACTAAAAAGTCCATTGTTTTGAAATGTCCATAAATGCAATTGTAAAAAAATTGTGTGCAATTGCAAATGTGTGCAAAAACCTAAAAAAGGTGTGCAATTGCAAATGTGTGCTAAAACTAAAAAGTTCATTGTTTTGAAATGTTCATAATTGAAATTCTAATAAAAAGGTGTGCAATTCCAAATGAGTGCTAAAATTAAAAAGTCCATTGTTTTGAAATGGCCATAAATGCAATTATAACAAAAAAGGTGTGCAATTGCAAATGTGTGCCAAAACTAAAAAATGGTGTGCAATTGGAAATGTGTGCTAAAACTAAAAGTCCATTTTTTAAATGTACATAATTGAAATTCAAATAAAAAGGTGTGCAATTGCAAATGTATGCCAAAGCTAAATATTTCAGTTTTCTCAAAAACCTGACGTGCTACAAGAACAAGAGAAACACTACTGCATTCAGCAGACGTAGCTTGCTACCGACGATGCTATATAAATTGTCTTCAATACAATTATAAAAAAACCTGAATATGGGCCTTCTTGGTGGAGTTTGAGCTCCCTAGCCCCTTATAAACTCCGCCCATGCTTTCCCATAAATAATAATAGTGAATAATAGTTTTTGTAGGGCTAGTGCATACAGCATGCAATATTGCTCTGTTAGCTGTTATTAATTGCTGGCAAAGAAATTGCTTTATATTAAGACAATGCAATTGTATGAGAGGTTTAGATTAGATTTTAATTACATATATATATATTATTTTTAATTTAGATTTTAATTATATCTATAGAATAATTTTCCTGGCCATGATTGACACCCTGCGAAAAAAAGGGCGACCATGGATGGGGAGGGCCACGTCCCATGGAGATTTGAAATGGGGGGGCCATGGCCGGATTGGCCCCCCCCTGGATCCGCCCCTGCAGATGCTCTCTTTGAGTGTGCTGGAATCCGGAGTGCCTCCGCGTAGTTTCCTTGATAGGTCGTTATGTAAATTTTCGAACGAATAAATTAATTTAGAAAAAAATGGATGGACTTTCTTGTGACTGTATTCACACATCGACTGTATATCGCAATCTGCACAAAAATTCCAGTCGATAAAATAACACAATAATACAGTATTATTATTTTAAAATAAGTTGAATGCTTGAGGCCGAAAGCTCTTCAAATTTAAACTCATTCACTAAACACCTCTATATCAGAAGTTTGATTTGATATATTAAGATTTTTCGCTAATCCGTTGACAAGTCATCCTCCGTTAGATTTCCACCATCAATGCATTATGACAAACGTCACCCTATAACACTACAAGCAGCAGCAAAATCTTCTGATGATTTGAGACCTAAGTCTATCACTTATAACAGTGAAATTTCTATGCAGTGTGCCTGGTCTACACGGGGACAAAATGTGGGAATAAATAAATAATAGCAGCAGAAGATCAAGTAAAAGTGTATGTTTGTATGAGCACTTGAAATGGTGACCTTTGAAAATTCCTACTCAGAAGCACTCCAGCGCAAACACTGAATCGGAATTTCACACCAAAGCGTAGAGCAGTCGCGTGTGAAGGATTTATCCATGGTTCTTATACGCTTCAACTTGATGTGGATTCGAACTTTCAACCTTCCAGCTGGGTGGCAGCAGGTATACTCACCGCACTACGTACCAAACAGAAAGGTATTTTCGCCTACAATCATGCCTTTGTGGCGCTAGTAATTAGAATTCAATATTAAACAGTTTTTGGAGTCGTCTGTCAAATGGATTTAAATGGATTCAAAAATTTTCGATTATCAAATCGATTGAGCATTGTTTAGTAGAAAGGAGAACTTGAAATTGTCGACAATGAGTTGATTGCGCTCAGATAGTGCTAGTCCAAAGTCATGTCGAAGGAGGTGGGCGAAGTTCGTCGATGTCAAACAGTGCCGTTAAACTAAAACTACCGTTAGATTCACAAGACAAAGAAGAGCTCAACAATAAGTTGTGCGGCAGCACGGTGGACCCTCTCCATCCTCTCAATCCGAACCCGCGGAAGACCAGCAAAGATGGAGACGCAGTAGTCGAGGCGGCTCAGCACAAATACATGGACAAGAGAAACTGCAGGTTTCTAAGTCAGAGAGCGAGCAATGACCATGAGCTGCGACAGTTGGTTGTAGCAGCTGCGGAACACCTTATCTCTGGTTGTTTAAGATGTTGCGGTTACATATCCATTCGATATTAGTATCAGATTACAAATTACAAATTAAGAATTACTCTGAATATCAAACTGAATTTGACAAGAGATATGGAGTAATAATAATAATAATTCTTTAATGAAACGCTGGGAAACGCACAGCGCTCTACATGAACAAGTTGTGCAGTAATTTTAATTAACATCAATCTTAACTACTAACAGAACAGACAGCCTGCAATACACGGTCGAGTAACGTGCATGTTTGTGACAGTTTAACGCACCTTTAAAACGAACTTCAATCCACAATATGACGAGACGTTGTCAACAATCCAACCGCGTTGTAATGATGAACTTGTACTCTTATAAAGCTATTGAAATGGTGTCCAATTTAAGAATGAAAATTCTAAGTAGTTCAATATTTGAATTTCTTACACAACCAGAGTTATAAGAAAATTTATGCAAAATAATTGCCATTCTGACAGTGACGCCACAAGCGATGATATTTACATAAAGATAAATGTTAAAGGTGTCTATTCAAAGAGTTTAATTAAAAGCACGTCAGCTTCAAGCTCTTTCACTTTGCAAGAAGACCAATGACATTTGTCGTTTCAAATCTAGCTTTATATAGCTTACCTAAGAACTTCTATGGCGCCACTTTTTAATGTCGACATAGTTTATTACCTATAATAGTATTAGCAGGGCTTTCTGTTTGACGACGCCATGGTACAGAGAAAATAATCATCGTTGTCCTCCTCCTCACGAGTCTGGCACCACCAGATAATTCGTCTTCTATCAATGGATGGTTCAACGTGGAATGGATTTCCTCCATCAATTCGTGTCAGAAGGAACTGCTGAAGGAGAAGAAGAAACCTGGAAAAAAGAAACATAACAAAGAGATCTAGACGGAGAGCAATAAAAACCGGAAGAATATGCAAGAGCATACTAGAAGAACAAGTAAAAGTAAATTTACAAAGAGTTGAACTTTACGGAATAAAGTCCCTAAGTTGAATAGGATACTGCATTATAAATTGAATGTGGCTGGGCTTGCAGTGACTCTATAATAATTATTTTATAAAAGCATTTTACACAATTTTTAAAGGTGTCGAAGGCGACTTTCCTGTACCACTTTCATATAATTATAAGCACAGTTGGATAAACTGTAGGCCTATAGGTGGTCTTTCGCTAAAAACGATTATCGTCGCCCTCCTCCTCTATCAAGGATTTGGACTGGCTCTGTCAGAGTTCGAACGTTGGTGGAATCATGTTTACCTGTTCAACGCATCAGATAAAGTTCATTCATTCAAGTATCTGTATAGCGCCTCTTCAATTAAAATATACTGCATAGGTTGTCTTTCACTAAGCATAATAATATTTCATTCTTAGCGACACTGTCATAATTGTAAAAAGATGAACATTGTCGCCCTGCTCCTCTATCGAGGTTTTGGACTGTCAGAGTGCGAACGTTGGTGGAATCATGTTTACCTGTTCAGCGCATCAGATAAAGTTCATTCATTCAAGTTTCTGTATCAAAGGCTCTCGTGACTCCTGCACGGCCAAACAGAACTGTTTTTAATTGCTTATTGAATAAGCTTATGTCAGAGAGTGACCTAGGGAACATGCGCAGCTCAGGTTGGAGGGCATTCCATATCACCGGGCCAGCCACAGAAAAAGCACGACCCCGCATGATGGAGGTACGAGCAAACGGGACCAAGATCACTTTCCTATCAGCCGAGCGTAGAGACTGATAATGGAACAACTTTACTGAGTTGGAAACAAATTCGATAGCATGTTATCCGACGATGATCATTATAGGCGTCAAAGTATTGTGAAAAATGAGCTGATACTAATTTAACAGTATTTCTGAGAAATTTCTCTCATATAAATTTCCTAAGATTTGAAGAACAATGGAATCGATGCGCAGCATTTACACACCTCTAAATCTTTTGCGAATCGGTCGATATATAGAGCACCGGCCATTAAACGCTCGGTCTCCTTCGTCTCGTCTCGTCTTTAGCCATATTCGCTCCGAAGTTGGGCCGCACCATGAACTGTCTGTTGCCCTCATCAGTTGACACATGTTTAGACCAGTCCAAGACCTTACATTCTCCATCCAATTGGCTCTCGGTCTTCCACGCGCACGTGCTCCTCCTGTTGTTCCCTGCATAATTTCTTTCTCCAGGCAGTTCCCCTTTTTCCTCACATTATGGCCAAAGAATTTCAATTTTCTTGTTTTGATATTACTTACTAGTTGTCGCCCTGTGCCAATCTGTTCCAGAACCCATTCGTTTGTTCTCCTTGCCATCCAGGAAACCCTTAATATTTGTCTCAACCCTTTCATTTCAAAACCATTTATCCTCTTTTCATCACATTTCTTGAATGTCCATCCTTCGCAGCCATATGTTGCAACTGGCCATATCAACGCCTTAAGAATTCTTGCTTTCGTTGTCACCGATATCGCATGACTTTTCCAAATGTTTTTCATTGTTCCTTTTCCTTTACTCAACCTTGCTTTAATTTCCTTACTGCAATCTGGTCTTCTTTAGAGGGCTGAAAATCAACAGTTTAAGCCTATAATAAGTGTCATGTAACACATAACAAACACAAGAAAAAATCTCTATGACGCTGGCCGTAGCCTACAATTATAGCAGTGCCAGTCTAAAACACAAAAAAGAGGACGGTGATGCTCAATCGTCTTTCATAGCGTTTCGTCAAGGAATAATTCTGTCTTTTTCTGTGCTGACATTATTATTGGGAACAATACGAAGGGGTAGAGAAGCAAGACGAGGTAGGGTGGTGCGCGGTTGTTCAGACATTTTGTGCATCATGGTGCAAAGTTTGAACTTGATGCGCTCGCCTATTCCAAGGGTGCGCGGACGATTAATCCCCGGACGGTTGATCACCGGACGGTTGATCACAGGACGTTTGATCACTGAGGACGTTTGATCACCGGACGATTAATCACCGGACGGTTGATCACCGGACGGTTGATCACAGGACGATTGATCACTGAGGACGTTTGATCACCGGACGATTAATCACCGGACGGTTGATCACCGGACGGTTGATCACCGGACGATTGATCACTGAGGACGTTTGATCACCGGACGATTAATCACCGGACGGTTGATCACCGGTCTAGTGGTCATTGCAATTTATTAACTAAGGATGAAAGAGAGATGTCGCAAATACCGCAATAATAGTCAAGAGAAACATTTATATAAAGCGATATGACACAGACTCAATCCTTCACATAATGATTGTACTAAATTTGTAATGAATTTATAAGAAGTGAAATGTGAAAATATACTGAAACGGCAAGCGTTATTAGAAAGGTAACTAATCAGATAGATCTGCAACTATACACGCAATTAGACTAAGTAAGAGCATTTGTTTATCCTTTTTACAAAACCCTTTTTATACAACAAGAACTGAAAGTTTTGGGTAAAGCATAAGACAAGCCAATCAGGACTAATTTGACGTAGCACGTTGATGGTCTGCGATAGGCCTTTAATCGTAAAGAACAAAAGACGTTTATTTGGATGCGTAATTAATATTCTGATGTGCTATTTGGTGTTTGTGTATAATATTTTTTTAGAATTAACAGAAGCCGACGATGTTTCTCTTTACTAGCGGAAATTGGGCCAGTCGTCCTAGAACCATTCCAAGCCATTGAAGCTGGTCTCGGATCGCGGTAGAAATATGGTCGAACTTATTTAATCGCAGGACTAGGCGAGCAGCTGCATTGATGACCGCCTGAATCCGAATGATACTGCGCTGTGGCAAGCTGGCAAAGGCAACATTGCAGGTATCAATTCGTCTCAGGATCAAACTTTGCACCAGATGGCGTGTCACGTCTTGTGCGAGAGAGCGAGACACAGATCTCAGCTGCCTCGGTAATTGCGAAGCTGGTTTTTTTCACAACATTACTCCAGTAAAACTGGCCAACAAATTTGAACTCTTTTTGCTACTGGAAAATTTTCAGCTGTTTCTTTTAGTAGATTATGGTCTGCTGAATGCATTGGTGTTTTGTTGTTCTTGCAGCACGTCCGTTTTTTGAGAAAACTGAAATATTTAGTTTTGGCACACATTTGCAATTGCACACCTTTTTTTATTATAGCTGCAATGATGGACATTTAAAAAAATGGACTTTTCAGTTTTAGCACATATTTGCAATTGCACACCTTTTAAAAATTATAATTGCAATTATGAACATTTCAAAACAATGGACTTCTTAGTTTTAGCACACATTTGCAATTGCACATTTTTTTAAAGTTTTGGGACACATTTGCAATTGCACACCGTTTTTATTAAAATTGCAATTATGGAAATTTCAAAACAATTTACTTTTCAGTTTTAGCACACAATTGCAATTGCACACCTTCTTTATGATAATTGCCATTATGGACATTTCAAAAGAATGGACTTTTCAGTTTTGGCACACATTTGAAATTATTGCACACCTCTTTTAGTTTTGGCACACATTTGCAATTGCACACCTTTTTAAAAATTATATTTGCAATTATGGACATTTCAAAACAATTTACTTTTCAACTTTAGCACACATTTGCAGTTGCACACCTTTTAAAAATTATAATTGCAATTATGAACTTTTCAAAACAATGAACTTTTTTAGTTATAGCTCACATTTGCAATTGCACACCTTTTTAATATTTTGGCACACATTTGCAATTGCACACCTTTTTAAAAATATAATTGCAATTATTAAAAATTTCAAAACAATGGGATTTTTTAGTTTTAGCAAACATTTGCAATTAGACACCTTTTTTTTAGTTTTGGCACACATTTGCAATTGCACACGTTTTAAAAAATTATAATTGCAATTTTGGACATTTCAGAACAATGGACTTTTTAAAAGAACTGTCGCTGTCCGGAAAAATGGTATGTTTTTATGAGATTTTCAAATCGATGACCAAAAAGGGTCATCAAGTGCTTTGGGCCGAGTAAATTTTTTTAGCCCCCCCAAGATCGGCAACCAAACTCCGCCCATGGTCATCAATGCTGCTGCTCGCCTAGTCCTGCGATTAAATATGTTCGACCATATTTCTACCGCGATCCGAGACCAGCTTCAGTGGCTTGGATTGGTTCTAGGACGATTGGCGTTATTACCGCTTGAAAAGAGAAACATCGTCGGCTTCTGTTAATTCTTATATATACACAAACAGATAATAGCACATCAGAATATTAGTTACGCATCCAAATAAACGTCTTTTGTTCTTTACAATAAAAGGCCAATCGCAGACCATCAAAGTGCTACGTCAAATTAGGCCTGATTGGTTTGTCTTGTGCTTTACCCAAAACTCTCAGTTCTTGTTGCTGTATAAAAAGGGTTTTGTAAAAAGGATAAACAAATGCTCTTACTTAGTCTAATTGCGTGTATTATAGTTGCAGATCTATCTGACTAGTTACCTGTCTAATAACGCTTGCCGCTTCAGTATATTTTCACATTTCACTTCTTATAATAATTTATTTCATTACAAATTTAGTACAATCACTATGTGGTAGATTGAGTCTGTGTCGTTTCGCTTTGTATAAATGTTTCTCTTTACTATAGCGGTATTTGCGACATCTCTCGTTCATCCTTAGTTAATAAATTGCAATGACCACTAGACCGGTGATCAATCATCCGGTGATCAATCGTCCGGTGATCAAACGTCCTCAGTGATCAATCGTCCTGTGGTCAACCGTCCGGTGATCAACCGTCCGCGCACCCTTGGAATACATGTAGGCGAGCGCATCAAGTTCAAACTTTGCACCATGATGCACAAAGTGTCTGAACAACCACGCACCACCCTACCTTGCGGACAGCATCAGATAGCTGGTAGACAATCCTATTAGGTAACGTCTGCGGTCGTCCAAAACCGACGACGTATCCGACCATGCAACCAAAACTAAAGCCGGTGATCGTGCCTTTCGGGTATCTAGCCCATGCACGCGCTTGGAACAGTCTTCCAGCATCAGTTCAATAAATAAAAACTCAATCTGCTTTTAGAAAACAGTTGAAGCTGCACCTGCTTCCGGGCTATTTACATTTATGCTAAACTTTGACAATAATATAATTAGGCTATGTTTGTAAACCATCCTAGAAGTAGATTTCTACCGACGATGCTATATAAATTGTCTTGATTACAATGGCAAAAAACCCACGAATCTTCGCCTTCTTGGGGGGGCTTAGCCCCCCCTAGCCCCTGATAAACTCCGCCCATGCAAGGTGAGTAATGAAAATGATGTGTGAAATAATCTTTTAACTTACAGTCATGCAGCAAGAAAGAGCAAGAGAGACACACGGTCAGATGCAAACAGATGTTTAGACACCTTGAAATTATTCAGCTTATTTCTTATATAAATTCCTTAGTTTTGTTTCCTTCAAAATTAAAGCCAGCCATAAAAGCAAATGTCGATTGTCTCTGAAACTGTTGACGTGTGTAACGTAAAACAAGTGCTTAGAAACTTGCATGGAACAGTCTTCCTCCGGTCATTCGTGAAACAAAAAAACCTTTCATGCATTGTAGTTCAAAGGCAGTGAAACTGAACTAGCAACCGAACTCTCAGCATTTTACGCTGACAGTTGACAGCATGAGGAGGAGGGATGGCGCGCTTAGGACAAAGCACAGGGATGGAGATAAGCGGACCGCATTCGATTCCCGAAGTCCCGTACGATAGACGTGATTTGTAGGTTGCCATTAACATTAAGTTTATTGAATTGTTTTGTTTTTCTTAATCATATATATATATATATATATATATATATATATCCTGCATAGGTTAAAGTTCCAAATTGCCTTATGTTCCTTTGAAGCGTTTAACCGACGCCATAATAATTATAAAAGCTAGACATGAGTAAGTTCATTTTACTACATGGGAATGTCAATACAGGAAGCGACGCATGTGGCGCAGGATAGACAAAAGTGGAGAGCTACATGTACCACGGGAAAGCGGCTGACGCGTGCTGACGACATCGCCTGACGGTCATAAGTCTAGTAGTAAAGTAAGTCAAAAGACACCTTCATTTGAGACGATTTTCAAAAAATATTGTCATATATAAATTAAAGTTTAAATTTAATTACATATTTTCTCTGCAATTTCAGAAGGGTGCTGGTGTGCTGAACATATTTCAAGACATGTAACTGGTTCTCAGATATGCGATAGGATCTGAAACGGGTTTCAGCCATCACATACCAGGTAAATTTCTCTTTACTGCGCTGACATTGTTCTAAATGTTGTTATCGCCATCATGGGCGGAGTTTATCAGGGGCTAGGGGGGGCTAAGCCCCCCCAAGAAGGCGAAGATTCGTGGGTTTTTTTGCCATTGTAATCAAGACAATTTATATAGCATCGTCGGTAGAAATCTACTTCTAGGATGGTTTACAAACATAGCCTAATTATATTATTGTCAAAGTTTAGCATAAATGTAAATAGCCCGGAAGCAGGTGCAGCTTCAACTGTTTTCTAAAAGCAGATTGAGTTTTTATTTATTGAACTGATGCTGGAAGACTGTTCCAAGCGCGTGCATGGGCTAGATACCCGAAAGGCACGATCACCGGCTTTAGTTTTGGTTGCATGGTCGGATACGTCGTCGGTTTTGGACGACCGCAGACGTTACCTAATAGGATTGTCTACCAGCTATCTGATGCTGTCCGCAAGGTAGGGTGGTGCGTGGTTGTTCAGACACTTTGTGCATCATGGTGCAAAGTTTGAACTTGATGCGCTCGCCTACATGTATTCCAAGGGTGCGCGGACGGTTGATCACCGGACGGTTGACCACAGGACGATTGATCACTGAGGACGTTTGATCACCGGACGATTGATCACCGGATGATTGATCACCGGTCTAGTGGTCATTGCAATTTATTAACTAAGGATGAACGAGAGATGTCGCAAATACCGCTATAGTAAAGAGAAACATTTATACAAAGCGAAACGACACAGACTCAATCTACCACATAGTGATTGTACTAAATTTGTAATGAAATAAATTATTATAAGAAGTGAAATGTGAAAATATACTGAAGCGGCAAGCGTTATTAGACAGGTAACTAGTCAGATAGATCTGCAACTATAATACACGCAATTAGACTAAGTAAGAGCATTTGTTTATCCTTTTTACAAAACCCTTTTTATACAGCAACAAGAACTGAGAGTTTTGGGTAAAGCACAAGACAAACCAATCAGGCCTAATTTGACGTAGCACTTTGATGGTCTGCGATTGGCCTTTTATTGTAAAGAACAAAAGACGTTTATTTGGATGCGTAACTAATATTCTGATGTGCTATTATCTGTTTGTGTATATATAAGAATTAACAGAAGCCGACGATGTTTCTCTTTTCAAGCGGTAATAACGCCAATCGTCCTAGAAGCAAATCCAAGCCACTGAAGCTGGTCTCGGATCGCGGTAGAAATATGGTCGAACATATTTAATCGCAGGACTAGGCGAGCAGCAGCATTGATGAGTTGCGATAACAACATTTAGAACATTGTCAGCGCAGTAAAGAGAAATTTACCTGGTATGTGATGGCTGAAACCCGTTTCAGATCCTATCGCATATCTGAGAACCAGTTACATGTCTTGAAATATGTTCAGCACACCAGCACCCTTCTGGAATTGCAGAGAAAATATGTAATTAAATTTAAACTTTAATTTATATATGACAATATTATTTGAAAATCGTCTCAAATGAAGGTGTCTTTTGACTTACTTTACTACTAGACTTATGACCGTCAGGCGATGTCGTCAGCACGCGTCAGCCGCTTTCCCGTGGTACATGTAGCTCTCCACTTTTGTCTATCCTGCGCCACATGCGTCGCTTCCTGTATTGACATTCCCATGTAGTAAAATGAACTTACTCATGTCTAGCTTTTATAATTATTATGGCGTCGGTTAAACGCTTCAAAGGAACATAAGGCAATTTGGAACTTTAACCTATGCAGGATATATATATATATATATATATATATATATATATGATTAAGAAAAACAAAACAATTCAATAAACTTAATGTTAATGGCAACCTACAAATCACGTCTATCGTACGGGACTTCGGGAATCGAATGCGGTCCGCTTATCTCCATCCCTGTGCTTTGTCCTAAGCGCGCCATCCCTCCTCCTCATGCTGTCAACTGTCAGCGTAAAATGCTGAGAGTTCGGTTGCTAGTTCAGTTTCACTGCCTTTGAACTACAATGCATGAAAGGTTTTTTTGTTTCACGAATGACCGGAGGAAGACTGTTCCATGCAAGTTTCTAAGCACTTGTTTTACGTTACACACGTCAACAGTTTCAGAGACAATCGACATTTGCTTTTATAGCTGGCTTTAATTTTGAAGGAAACAAAACTAAGGAATTTATATAAGAAATAAGCTGAATAATTTCAAGGTGTCTAAACATCTGTTTGCATCTGACCGTGTGTCTCTCTTGCTCTTTCTTGCTGCATGACTGTAAGTTAAAAGATTATTTCACACATCATTTTCATTACTCACCTTGTCACCTTGTGCCGTCGATTCCTTGCTAGGGGGGCTGGGGGTCTAAGCCCCCCCCCCCTAAATGCGGCTCAGCCCCCCCAAAGCAAAATGCGGAAAATTTATATAACGGTTTATTTCTTAATAAGGATACTAGACAATGACCAACGGTAACGAAATCAAGTACATTATCAAAGCGTAGATGCTTCCGTCAAACGCTGCTTTTGTTAGCGACCCGTGAAATCCGGACTGGCAAAAGCGCCGGACTTAAACACCTCTAAAACGCTGCTTTTATGCGTATGGGACCGGAGGAAAGCAAAGATGTTGTTTTTATGTGAACATCATGAAATGTGCAAATGTATAATAATATTGCTATCAAACTTCCGAAAAAGGAAAAAAAAACAGAGAGAAAAAGGACAAAAACCGCTGAAGAGTTGAACAAAAGTGAATGGACATACGTTAACATCTGTAAACACGTAAACAGCCTTTGTAGCTATAAGATGTCGTTAAACTCCTGATTAATAAAGCGCAGGCATAACACCTCTAAAACGGTGTCAACCGGTGCTTTTATAAGCGACCCGTGAAACCGAATAGTCGAAACTCCGCCACTAATTGCACTCTACCAGTGCCAGTCCCAAGCCTGGATAAAGGAGGAGGGCGTCGCTAATGGTCATTGATACTGCACAGTGGACGTTAAACAACAACAACAGAAGAAGAAGAAGAATAGTCGAAATCTATGCTCTTAAGTGCTCTGATATGCCGAGCAAACTTCTGTCCAGGGTAACGGCGTCTGTTTTCATAGACCTTGGTCAAATCGGATCCATCCATACGGAATGGCAAAGCGCCGGCCTTAAACACCTCTAAAACGGTGTCAACCTCTGCATTTATGCATATGAGACCGAAAGAAAAGCGCAAGCCTTAAACACCCTTAAAACGCTTTCAAAGACTACTTTTATAGGCGACCCTTGAAATCCGGACTGGGAAAGCGCCGGCCTTAAACACCTCTAAAACGGTGTCAACCGCTGCTTTTATGCGTATACCACCGAAAGAAAAGCGCAAGCCTTAAACACCTCTAAAACGGTGTTGCTCCCACCATGGTCCCCACGGTGGCAGAGATTCGCCGACCACCCCACTGACGAGTTTCGAGGCCGACCCCTGCGAAGAATTGTGGTCGATTGCTTCAAAACTTTGGCCGTGCATAGCTAACACACAAGCAACAGAACAAACAAAAACACGTACTTACTGAAATATATACAAGATGAGCAATTTGTTAAGACTACACCGAAAAATGCTACTCTTGGAGTGTGGAAATTAAAACATTTATACAACGTGGAGACACATTTATTGAACTCTTCAACCATTTCTTTCTTAAATAATGAAATAATTATGCGGGATTTGTTGAAGCGACAGCTTAAAATGTTACCGTTACAGTGTGGATATTTTTAAAAATTTGCAAGGGCTCAATTTTGAGGTCATAAATCATGTCTTTCAGCATTGAAATGATGCGCCATTTCGTTAAAACGACAGCCTAAAATGCTACTATTGCAATGTGGAAATTCAATTTTTTTTCAGGACTTAAACGTTCATAAACAACTAGCAAACAAGAGACTGTAACGTGCTCTAGTCAATGTCAACAGCCAAAAAAGCGTTGGTTTCTGGGGCTCAGCCCCAGACCCCCTGGTCGGTATATGCTTCGTTAATGCCTTCGGCACTCGCAGCTTCGCGCCTACGGCGATTGCAATATGACCGCACTGGGAAGAAAATGTTCTAGTTGCGTCACTGGGAGGGAGGAAGGGCTTGGGGCTTCAGCCCCCCCATACCTGAAATCCTGGCGCCGCCACTGTTTCTAACCTAAAGTAATTTTCAATACTTATTAATATAAATGTCATTTTCTTGTCAGATATGCAAAAAAATTTATGGCCTATATAATTATTATTCTATAATTATACTCCTGAGTCCCGACAGTCATGGGGCATTGGGAGAAGAGGTTGAGAAGAACGTTGTCACCGATTACTGTTCAATCCGCAACTTTCGCATCGAATAGCAATTTATCTCATTGGTGAATGCGATTTAACCCTCGGAGGCTAACCTGGGGTGTTTTTTTCACCCCATTGTCAGTATTTGCCCTGAATTTGTTTACTGCTTTGCAATTTTGCCAGGCGCTTTTGTGTATCTGTTCATAGATGATTTTTGCTTAAATCCACATTTAAAAAAAATTATATTGAATGCATGGTCACGTGACTGACGTCATATAATGGCCATTGTTATCAATAATTGATATGTGTTGAAGAGGTTTTGACGGTTATCTGCAGCTAAACTGATACCAGAATTGATATCAATGTATTGAAAATGATGATAGTGATGATAATAATGAACAGTTTGTTGATAGTAATGATGTCTCGAAGCTAGATAATGTTGAAATCGATGAAGTCTTGGACCTAGCCTATGTGTTGCAACTTTGTATGTGGAAAGCATGCAACAAAGAGTTACTTGTGTAGGCTATTAGATGACCGTAGACTCGATGTTTATGCTAATATTTTAACTTAGTTAGGTTCCATAGTTTGTCAATTCCATGCTAAACTTGAATTAAGTGTCATTTTTGATCAAACATGGTCCAATTTTATATAATAGGCCTCAAATGGTGTGGGGTGAAAAATATACCCCAGGTAATCCAATATGTGATTATTTTATAGGTTAGCCTCCGAAGGTTAATGGTGTAAAAGCTGTGTCGATATAATTAAGAACGCGCTTATGTAATTAGCCCTCGACAGAAATTTGTGTTTTGAAAATCGATCAATGAATAGTTTCCGTGCAATAAAGCCCAGTGTGCAACAATAAAAACAAGTGTTGGGTATGTTACTTGTAGGTATAATAACTAAAATCTAAAGATAATTTGAGGGTTCATGCATAGTAGCATGCTCGGGATAAACTGTCATGACTGTGTATAATTGTTGTACTATTTTAAAGACAACCTGCGTTGACCCCTCTCTTATTTAGGTTTTAAACTTGCATATCCGGAGTCATGCAAATGGTTTAATCATGGCTGCAATCAATGGTATACGCGGGTATACAACGTGTACTCGACTCGCAAATATTTGTGTGCAATTAACCCTCATCCGAACAAGGGGGGTCTGGCCAGACCCCCCTTCATATATTTGCTGCATACCTTTTTTGAGAGTAATATTTTCTCAGATTGCTTTTATGACTTTGTTCCTGTATTATTGAGCTACATTTAGCACGTCTAAACGACCAAATCGATTTTGTGCTATGGAAGTTCTGAAGATAATTATACTGATCGAGACTACTGTAACAATGATATGACAGTTTGGACAGTGAGAGCAACTATAAAGAATGTGGACATGAAGAGATGCCAATGCCTTATGAAAATCATTCAGATGTTTCTTCTGATGAAAACAATGTGGAATTGAATATGATGATAAACACGATGATGAGACGGGACCTGATAGAGAAGATAATGATGACGAAATGGTTTATACTGATGAAGCCGAGAGACCTAAATTATAGGCTAAATACAAGTAAAGACCTAAATTATAGGCTAAATACAAGTAAAGACCTAAATTATAGGCTAAATACAAGTAAAGACCTAAATTATAGGCTAAATACAAGTAAAGACCTAAATTATAGGCTAAATACAAGTAAAGATCTGGATGATTTTTGGCAGTCAAAAGCAATGCCAATAGGACGTGCTCTGTTGCACAATGCAGTAACAGAAGATGTGAAATAAAATAATACGGAAACATTGAGAATATTCAATATAGTTTTTGACAGTTTTATAACAGCCGAGATGAAAGACATCATCATTCGACATACAAACCCGAAAGCAACAGCTAATCGACTATGACATTGTGTGATACATGTTTACAGTTTAGGTTTAGTCCCATTCCATTGTTTTTTTATAGATATTTTCTAGAAAACAGTCAGGTTGACTCTGATCATAAGTGCATTCAGTGCTAAATTTACTAAAATTATGGTTTCTTTATTTTGATTTTCAAATGTTATAAATAGACAACTATTGCGTCGATGAACATGTATGACAAACCATTACAATTAGTGTAATTAAGCATTTAATTTCAAACTCATCATAAAATATCATTTATATTGCATAAAGAGACTGATACATTGTTGTTTTGAGTTACTCTGATATCATCTTACAAAATTGGCACATAAAAATTACTATTTCCTATGAAAAACCCACATCAAAACGGGGGGTCTGGCCAGACCCCCCCTTGCTCAAATTAAGTTGCATTTTAGCTCGTTCGGATGAGGGTTTAGCATTTATAATCTGGAGCGGGTGGGACTGGGCTGGGACGAGGTAGAGGAGGTGGCTGGCGACCGTGTGGAGTGGCGAAGACTTGTTGACCAAATGAATGCTCCGATCGGAACAGGAGGAACTAAGTCTAAGTAAGTAAACATTTATATAATTTCGTCACTAGGTTAAAAAATCTCAGACTTTCAGCACATGACTGATTTGAACAGTTTTTCAATACCTTCTCTAAAGCCTTTGAAAATAATATATATTTTATTGGAATTTTCTCCGATATAGAGATTCTCTTACGTTGAAACAGAGACGATCCATTTATTTTAATTATAGGAATTTCTATGGCCTGTGAATCGACATCATAACGATGATTATAAACGACACCCACTCTTGTGTCCGTAGGTTCTGGTCTCACAAAAAATAGAAGATCTTTTGTCTGGTTGTTGTTTATCGATACTTTCTCAAAGATGTTTAGCATTAACTTCCACCCCGTGAAGTAATTATTGTGCGACAACTTATGGTGATTTTTATTTATTTTTTACACAGTCGTTTCCTATTTCCAAGTTATTTGCTTCTTTCTACATTCGGGCTTAATGAACTGGACAAAGCTATAGGAAGGACGAGTTACATAAAATAAAAACTTCCTTAAATAATTATTTATATACTAATTGCACCAATTTTAAAGGTGTCTAATGACTTTTTCGTAATTTCGTAATTTCGTAATTATTTAACGACTGTACTTACAAATGTGTTAATGTTGTGCTTTTTACGTTGTCACAGGGTCAGTTCACTTTACCTTTCCCAATCTAACTCTAAGGATTTGCATAGCGCCCATAGTCATCATAATAAATTGTTCGAAGATATCCACTGAGTTGAATCATTGTCCGGGATATGTGATAATGCATTTATTTTGCGAAAATATAATTTTTTTGATTTTATGCTATTGTTTCTATTCTTTCTTTCCGGTGTCGTGCGTTAACAAAAGGTCAATAATGCGACAAATGGATGGATCCAGATTTGACGATGGCCTACATGTGACGTGCCCTCGAACAAATGTGTTTGGCATAATACAGCTCTTGATTGAGCATGACTGTGACTTTGTGACAACGTGGCTAGGTTTCGATTACAATCATCCAAAATTAATGCATATTTCATCATTCATTTCGACACATCAAGTAGCCAAGCAACTTGTAAAGTGTCTCTCTGGGACAATTATTAAAAACTGGATTTCGAAAATCACGCGTATATTTTGTGATCATTTAACACACCCTTGAAAAGGTTCTTTGACCCACTATAGGTACATTTTTTTTGAACAAAGTTACTGAACTCGCTACTGCATTATAAAGCTGCATTCTTATTGTGACGACATCGACCACTGAAAGGTGTCCAAGATTGGGAAATACAACCACACGATACTGCAGAAATGATGGTGGCATCGCCCTCCTGCTATATTCAATGTCGGGACTGGAGCGAATACGGTATGCTGCAAGGATTGCCCAGACATGGATAAGCTCAATATTCGATGGATGGATGAATTTATGGATGGATGGACGGAGTCATGGATATTTGGATGATGGATTTATATATATATATATATATATATATATATATATATATATATTTACACACTTCTCGAGGACACTTCCTGAGACGCCAAAAGAGGTAAAAAGTGAATTCAAATGGCTATCGTGTTCAACTGTCAACAGCAGCGCTCACAGCGAACAGTTGAAAGAGATGACCTGAAATTTGACAATTTGTCTATAAAATTAATATCCGAAAGAAGGCGAACAAGCAAGGCAACTCCGCCTTGGTTGTTCTCTGCCAATGCCAGTCCCAGGCCTGGATAAAGGAGTTGGGCGACACTAATCGTGTTTTATATGGCAGTGTCCTTAAACACGTAAGAAGAAGAAGAAGAAGAAGAAGAAGAAGAAGAAGAAGAAGAAGAAGAAGAAGAAGAAGAAGAAGAAGAAGAAGAAGAAGAAGAAGAAGAAGAAGAAGAAGAAGAAGTAATGTCTCCGAGCAGTAGCCTTTCCAAAAGCATGACTGAAAGAGTGGAAGCAGACTATTTTGTTAGGAGAGTTGCCACTGAGTGGGTGAGCTGGGCAGCGATAACCTTATCGTCTTAAAAAGATACAGCTCAATAATTATCATTCTAAGAATCGTATGACTGTCATTGATTTGTTGAACTCATGTATACGGCGCCATTCGGCTTCGTCCTACTATTTTTATTTTTTGTTTGTTTTATGAGGTTTACGGGCACGTTGTGCCTCGGCATTGACCTCCCACTATACAGGCTTACAGGGTTTTACCCCTTGGCAGCGGCCCACTGGTGCATTGTATGAAGTATTTCTGACGCTTATATACAGTTATTCAACCGCATTAAAAAGGTACCTAACGAGACCATCAACTTGACAAGTGTTTGCGAAATTTTGCGACTACCAGTGACTTGAATTTGACCGTATACGTTCGTTGAAATTTTTCCAACTAACGCAGTACACATGGGCAATTAATGAGAAATCCAGGACCTATTAAAGACAAGACAAAAAATGTCCCTATCTAAACTGTGTTAAAATTGAACAACTGCATGCAGCGCCTCTTGTTGCAAAGTTTGAAACTGCGTCCTTGGATACCATATCAATTGTGGTTGCTAAGAAGAATATAGCGCGCAACGGCATGTAGGATTGACGCGGGATAGCATCAGTCAAAAATAACATTGCCAAGAGGGTTACCTGGTCATCTGGGATTTGTCAATGGCCCCACAAATAGAAACTTCCTGTAGAAGCCAACAAGTGAGGTCTCCGTGGAGTGACCTTTTCCCGTCATCAGCTTCTGACGTCAACGATTTGGCGGCGACTGAATACAGAAATAAGTTCTCTCCATTGACTTATCTGCAGTAATTCACAGCAATGCACAGTAATTCACCATACATCGATGCAGCGCCTCTGTGGAGTATCTGAGATGTGGCCCTATGTGGGTAGCGGTGGGGTAGGGGTATGTTCGGTTCCTTGGAGAGGGATGGTCGCAAGTTAGAACCCAACTCAAGCCGCCGTGTAGAGACCCTGAGCAAATCCTTCGCTCGCAATTGCTCATGCGCTTCGGCGTGAAACTCCGACGCAGTGTCCGCTCCGTATTCGGGAGCGCCTCTGAGTAGGGACCTTGAATGGGCGCCATAACATACAAACGAGATAATAAACGATGTCCTATAATAGCTTCTTATTGATCAATAGTTAATGCATTCTGTGCTGTCGTCTCCTATCTCATGTATTGTCACGATAATGGCCTTTCCGCAATCCTCTGGGCTTTCCTTCGTGTAGTAGATCGAGCCGCTTCAACCTGCCTGCATCGTCTCTCCTGTGGTATGCCTTCACCTGTGGTCTTCTTTGTTTTCAGGCTTCCCTGCAGGGCGACATCCACTTCTTCTTTAAGTATATCCTCCATTTGCTCATGACTGCTACTGGGCAGTAGATTGTTTTGTACTGTTCTATCAACTGAATTACTTCCGTTATAAAGCTTTTCGTTATTTCTATCGCCGTTCAATGTCTGCTTTGTTTTCAAGTGGTATCCCTTCTTTGTCTTTCACTGAGGCTGGTTTTGGGTTTACTACTCCACATATTTCATTAGACACCTTCAAAACAGTTCTTAAAAGGCTATAAAAAAAATTGCGCCGTAAAACAATGTTTTCTAAGTCATCCACAACACTGTCGTCATGCTATACATGTAAGCTTACATGTAAATAGAATTTGTCTGCTCATGAATGAATTATCGGGTTATTAATGCTATCGATGAACTACGTCAATGCTTTGACAACCTACTTGGCTAAAGGAAGATGATGACGCTAAGGATCTTTGTTGCTACACAGTTTCGACTGAAACAAGTCAATCGACTTCGACATTTTACTTTACTCACCATTTATTCTCCTGTTCTTCATCGTTAACTTCTCTGCACTCGGCAGGTTTCAACTTCCAATGACTTCCAATAAATGATAAGATGTAGCCTAAAACAGAAAACCTGAACATAGAGGTTGCCTACCTAATTGGCTATGTGTACAGCAATAGTCGAACTACTGGCTAATTGGCTATGTGGAAAACAATAGTCGTACAAATATTCGTACTCACGTGTGTACAGTTATTAAGTGTCGTGGTACAAAATATCGCGGGATTAAGTGATTCACTTCACGATCTTGGGTCAACCTTTGATGCCAAACAGCGCGGCACACTTAACCCTCAGGCTACCAAGCTTTTTGTAACACTGACTACCAAGGGGGGGGGGGTGGTTACCACCCATGGATTTTGGGTTTGGTTTGAGATATCATAACTTGTAATACACCGTTAGATTCAGCATTCATTTCTGCCCAAAATGATATATCTAGGTTTAGAAAATATGAATGCCCCACGAAATTATGAATTTTTTTACCAAGGGTACCCGTCGATTCCACAAAATGTATACTTACGCATAGGTAATATATTAGATTATGTGTGTTTTATACATGACTTATATATAAAAGTAGTTTGCTTTAAATAAAGTCCAATATTCAACTATAAAAACTAGTAATAAGTCTTTTTTATGTTCAATAAAAACAAAACAAAAAACATGTTGTAGCAGCTGAAAAACGTTTACACAGACATATCGGCTTGCGTTGTAAAAAAACTCAACATTTTCACACATTTTAATTTATTTTGAGCACTTCCGGTCATCAAAAGACAAATTATTTAGAATCAGAAAATAGCCCTAAATGCCCTCTACAGAACGGCTTAATTTATTTCTATTAAAAAATAAATTATGGATAAGTTATAACAGAACAAACATAAACATTTTAAGAAAATAGAACACCTTTATACATATTTTAATTTATTTTTAGCACTTCCGGTTGTCAAAAGACAACTCAATGAGCACGGAAATTTAGCCCCACATTCCCTCTATAGAATTGTATAATTTGTGTCTCTTAATATTAAAGGGCGGAAAAGTTACAGACGATATTCTAGGGGATGGTATCCACCCCTCTGGTACCTTGGGTATATCGGGTGTAACTTTTGAACGGTAGGGGTATCATAAAAAATCTTAGCTCAAAATGTGTCCCAATGAACCCTCTACAGCTACCTATATTTTCAAAATTTTAGTCCAGACGGAACGCGTTTGATTTGCAAAAAACCTAGGGTGGTGGCAACCCCCCTTGGTAGCGCGAGGGTTAATATTGAAGAAATATAATCATACATTGAAATAACTTCTTTGTCGTATGCTGCAGGTTTGAAAATGAGGATTTCCATAATTTCACAAGAAATTCTTTATCTAGTGCTTTGAGTTTTATATTTTAGAAAACGTTTATTACATTTCAATGTTCTTGAATCTTGATGTCTTAAGAGTGCAACCTTATATGTCTGTTTTCTCGAGAAATTCACGAATTCAATAAACTGAAATAATGATTTTATAAAGTTATGCAATCAGCTTAGCTTACATCAATCATAACTGCTAACATAGGAGCACAGCGGTGCCTACAAAGCATGTCTATCGGGAACTGAATTCGTGTCTGCTGATCTCCATGCCAGTGCGTTATCAAAATAATGCGCCACGGCGGCCACGCCACCCAGATAAATTGCTCTTATTTTAGCAGTTCCAGTCCCAAGTCTTATTGAAGAAGGGGACCAACGTTAATAATCTTCGTTAAGCCTGAATCGTTGAACTTTGAACACTAGTCTATAGCTACATAATCAATCGCAATATAAAGTACTTGGTAAACAATTTTGTCTATGACTTTATTTAGACACCTTTAACATATGGATTAACACAGTTACATTTAAAAAATGTCTAAACATTAGGACATTCTTCTCGCGGACCGATCACTTAATGCAACGTTGTTTAGGGAAGTAGGTCACCCTCGTTCGTTTCAAAACCTTGAAAAACACTACCGAAGAACTGGCAACGGAGTCAGATATTATGAGGCTCTGCATTTTAGACTGTGCGAAGCTCAGCGACACCTCGTGGCAGAAATTAATTTTGACTTCAAATTTGTAGATTAGTTATGGTTAAGAATGAATGCTGTACTCTTCATCGGAGCCGTTTGTCCGCTCTTGTTCGGAAGCTGACACGACAATGTTCTTTGCCAACTAGTACTACTTTGCTTGACATGTTTTTGTGTTCAAAGGCAGATGCATGAATCCTTCTTTGCTTCTGTCTTCTGTCCTTCTGTCCTCTTTAGCAGTTACAGTCATAGTTAGAAATTGATATGCTAGTTTAGAGCTGGAGTTAAGCAATTACGAGGAATTTGCTAAAATGATTTCTGCGATTGCCGAAGTCATGCAAAAAGTGTTAATGTGACTTCATTAAAGTCTCCACGATTTCGCAAATTTCGAAAGGATGATTAAATATCGTGTAAAAAACCCGCATAACTTGAAACTTCGAATAGCACTCCGTATTTGTACTTGAATAATCATTTTGCCAAGAAATTAATGCTGAATCCATGGGTTTATTACAAGTTATGATATCTCCAACGAAACTCAAAATCCAGGGGGTCCCTCTTGGTAGTCCATGTCACAAAAAGCTTGGTAGCCTGAGGGCTAGATAAAATCTAGCCTTCGTTGGATGGATGGATCCAAATTTGACCAGAGTCTATGGCAACAGATGTCGTTACCCTGGACAGAAATTTGTTTTGGCATACTACAACTTTTCTAGACTTCGTTTTATTTAGTTTTAGCTTTTGTACATTGGCCGCCGTGTGTGTGTTTATAGTAACTGTTATGCATAATTGCTTTCGAATGATCATGAGCGATGAATTTGTTTTCTTATAATTCAACAAGAACTCTTGAAAGAGGTGTCGTAATATATCGGTTGGCAGCAATTATACAGTGGCAGTTAAAATACATGTAGCAATGGGCAACGAATAGTTTTATATAATGCAGCCTTTGATTAGACAGCATTTTCTCGTATTATTATATTGTAGTGTGATCTTGCACAGAATTATAGAATATTATTATATTTTAGTGTGGCCTTGCACATTATAGCTGTATGTAATCAGCAGCTGCTATAATATGTCATCTGGTGGAGACCGCTAATGTCGAGAGGACAAACGTCCTATAACCGCATAAAACAGCGACAACACTGAGACTGAGAAAATGATATTTATATAACATTGCCCTCCCGTAATAATTGCATTTCGTTGTTTTAGATTACGACCACGCATTAGTATTCAGTCTCAGTTTAACGGACGCTGTGTCCGAGAATAGAGCGAGCGAACACACCTAAGGGTAAAACAGAAGCAATTGAAAAGCAATTAAAAAGTAGCCTAGATCTTAAAAAGACACCTCTTTTAAGTTATTAATGAGCCCTATAAGTTGTTACAGAATGATATTCTGTTGATTGTAGTTCCGTGAAATAAGTAAGTAAAGTCATGCGAGGGTCGAAGGCCCGTTGGTGAGGCGCACATCTCCTTTTCTTGGCCCTTGAGCCGGCAATGGACGAATCCAAGGTCCTGGACACGGGGCGCGGCGGTGTAGTGGTGGCGTCGTTGCCTTGAAGCCGGAAGGTTCGAGGTTCGAATCCACCTCGCCGCGTAAGGACCTTGGGCAAGTCCTTCACTCACAATTGCTCAGCGCTTCGGCGTGAAACTCCAATGCAGTGTCCGCTCTGCATTCGGGAGCGCCTCTGAGTAGAGAGCTTGAAGGGACGCTATAACAAGTGCACATACATACATACATACATACATACATACATACATACATACATACATACATACATACATACATACATACATACATACATACATACATACATACATACATACATACATACATACATACATACATACATACATACATACATACATACATACATACATACATACATACATACATACATACATACATACATACATACATACACACATACACACATACACACATACACACATTCACACACACACACACACACACACACACACACACACACACACACAGGACTTGCCATTTACTTCCCAGCTTACGCTGGTACCAAATTATACTGCTTGGTGACAGAGGCACGTGTGCGTAAACAACCTGTCCAAGGTCGTTATCCGGATTCGAACCGCAACCGCCAACAGGGCTGCAATATAGGGATGCTAGGCCTAAATGGCTGCTAAACCTATAGGCCTGCTAGGCCTAGAGGGCTACTGGGCCTAATGGGCTGATAAGGGCTGCTCTAGTATGTGTCACGATACCATCTGCACAGCGACGTTCAGCCCCTGACGTCACCTCTGGCTAATAACTTGGAAAGTGAAATCTTTATCATTCAATGATTGTCACCAGTCGAAGTAATTATAATAATGTGCAATATTTTTTACGTCTGTCCTCAATGAACTGAGATAAAAGCGAGTGTATAATTCAATTATATTGTAGATTGCAACCGTGTTGCAGGTGTTCAAATGTAGACGGACACTAATCAGTTTACGCGTTTCATATAATATTATCATGTTTGTAAGTGCTCTTGTTATAGCGCCCCTTCAAGCATCTTACTCAGAGGCGCTCCCGACTACAGAGCGGACACTGCATCAGAGTTTCACGCCGAAGCGCTGAGCAATTGTGAGTGAAGGACTTGCCCAAGGTCCCTACGCGGCGACTTGAAGTAGATTCGAACCTGCAACCCTTCGGCTGCAAAGCGACGAACATACACACTACACCACCGCGCCTCACCAAATGGCGTATAATATTGAACCTGTCTAGCAGATGTTGAATACGACACAAATAATTCACCCAATACATTGAGAAGACTAGAATATATAATTATATATATATACATATAAATATATATATATATATATATATATATATACACATATACTGGTTTATAATGGTACGGTACCGTTTTGTAATTTAGCGACACTGTGTGATATCAAACCCATTAGCTTAGCTCCGCCCTCTTTCTTTGTCCGGACCAATGGCGTGATCATTGTGCACACACTAGTCTTATTGACTTGGATGGGTGTAGTATACATTTGAGACATTTTGCCCCAAAGAGGTTTGAACTCACGACCAGTGCTCTGTCACTGAGCAATAGAGACCTACGATTACCGTTCATGTTTAAATGTCTTTTCAAAATCTCATCATCAAAGGTTTTTGTGGAAAAATTCCCTCAAATGATGCATGTCATAAGACACCTTTAAAACGTAATCATAGGCTTTAATATAGTCTCAAATTTGCGATTTCGCTCTGAGTTAATTTTTGCCCTCTACATTTTGCTTAATCTTCGCAGAACTGCCTCATACCAAAGATGAATATGCTGTCGCCTCACCTTTCATGTATGCATGGGACTGGCACTGCTAGACTTGGAATAGCGCGTAGTTCGATGGTCTTCTATAAGGTTTTTGTGCAGGTCAGCGGCCATGTTGGTTGTTTATTAGACCACTCCGTCATTTCGGTGGATTATTTCAACTTTATGCAGAATTCGCGCAGTAATTTCACACACGTTGGAGTTTACTGGTTCTAGGTTCGTGTACCGAACTTATTCGTCGGGTTCGTCAAGGATTTTGCTTTGGAAGGGATTTTGTTCGCAACTCGTCTTGTGTCGCCCACGTGTTGACGTTAGACGCCTCTTGATGCACACGGTCGAGCTCAACCATCAAGACCGTGCGGTTTCATCGCTGTTGTCTGGTGTTTACATCTCGCCGAAGGACGGTTCACGCAGGTCAGTGGAGTTAACTCGATCGGATATTGTCTCTGGTGGCGTTCAAAACAACCGACCGACAAGCGACAAATGCCTTCTACTGTGCAAATTTTGTGTCCGACGATTGGCCGGACGCGCGCATCATCTTCAACCAGCGAGGAGCTTCAGTTTCGTCAGCGTTATCGTGTTTGCGAGCCCTGTCACCTGTCGCCGCTCTACTCTATTGATGCAACCTGTACCAGAGACTCTGAACATTCACACCATCTGAAAGCTGTTGACGGGATTCCGTTGGATGATTCTACGTGTCTGCGAGGAATCGCCACTGATGACTGTTTCCGGCTCACTGTGACTTATTTTGCTAATTGATGAAATTTTCTTGTTGTTATGACACTTAACATCACTTCGGCTAGTTAGCGCAGAGAGCGCCTCTGAGTAGGTTTCTTGAAGAGGCGCTATATAAATACTTTAAATAAATAAATAAATAAATAAGATTAGAGTCAATATTGACCAAGCAATATATGAATATTCAAGCCGAATTTCTAGGCTGAACTTCAAACACCAGCATATAGTACTACTACTACTTCCAATAATATTATTATTAATTAACAGGATGCCGAATTGATTAGGTTTTCGGAAACGACAATTAAACATTGTCTAGTCGAACCCCTTTTTACATGGAAGTGAATGTACTACTTATGAAATTTTTTTATTCATAAAGCGTTTTGAACATGTAAAAAGGTGTCTAAGCTTTTGTCATTGTCCTTACTGTAGTAGTAGGCACATTTGAGAGCAGCACCCTGTAATCACAAACGACTTTTACTAGCACGCAGCGCCGGACTAGAATAACAGCTTAAAAGAACTGGTAAAGCAATTGTGAAGTATATTAGATGCAAAACGAGGCAACTCGAATTTATTCAGTGAATTCAGATGTTCTTAGGCAAGGGCGGATCCAGGGGGGGGCCAATCCGGCCATGGCCCCCCCCATTTCAAATCGCCATGGGACGTGGCCCCCCCCATCCATGGTGGAGCAAAAAAAATTCAGGGTGTCAGTCATGCACAGGAGAATTAATGTATAAATGTAATTAAAACCTATAATAAAAATACTGTGTAAATGTAATTAAAATCCAATCTAAGTCTCTCACGCAATTGCATTGTCTTTATATAAAGCATCGAAATGAAACAATCTTTCAACAGTATCCAACTATGATTTATGGCATGGAATGTATGTTATTCGCGAAGCAGGACGTTTTGGCGCCGCCGTTTTGGCGCCGGACTTTTTGGCGCCGCCGTTTTGGCACCGCCGTTTTGGCGCCGGACGTTTTGGCGCCGGAATTTTTTTTCTCCCTCATTCTAAAGTATAAAAATTATCAAATTGTAGGTAATTTTAGGCGGTTCATTTACGCACATTTTGAGTTAAATTTTGTGATGATATTCCACGCCGTTCAAAAGTTATGCCCGAAATAACTCAGAATGTATGTTCGACGTACACTCCTCACTTGATCTGAAAGGGTCAAAGCTGGTTTTTATTCGTATTAGGTAATACCACAATTAAATTTCATTGGAGCTGGATTGCTGAAAATGTTCTTCCTTAAACTGGCGTTGCATTGATGAACAATCCAACTCCGATTTAAGCAAAAGTATGTTTGTCTGTGTTCAAAAATCTGATGTTATGTATTTTTTGTCGAAATGTAATAAAACTTCCTTAATTGTTATATGGTATGGCAGTGAGTAGGCCTATAGTCAATGTGGTCACATGATGTACATGTAGTTAAGCTTTTGAATAATAATTGTTGCAATCGTATCTGGCATTCAATAAAATCAGAAAACTGCCGCTATATTAGAACATTAGCCGGGTACCCGGCAGGGCTTTTTTAACGTGCAGCTATACACAAAATGTGCATTTGTAATCGAATTTGTGCATTTGTAGAAGCACTTACGTACAGTTAAAACTAGCCAAAATATCATTGTCCTCCCTTTAGAAGTAATTTACCATTGGTTCGAATTGTTCATTATTGCAATTATAATAAAAAGGTGTCCCACTGCAAATGTGTGCCAACACTAAAGAAGGTGTGCAATTGCCAATTTTTGCCAACACTAAAGAAGGTGTGCTATGGCCAATTTTTGCCAACACTAAAGAAGGTGTGCTATGGCCAATTTTTGCCAACACTAAAGAAGGTGTGCTATGGCCAATTTTTGCCAACACTAAAGAAGGTTTGCAATTGCCAATTTTTGCCAACACTAAAGAAGGTGTGCTATGGCCAATTTTTGCCAACACTAAAGAAGGTGTGCAATTGCCAATTTTTGCCAACACTAAAGAAGGCGTGTAATTGCCAATTTTTGCGAAACCTAAACAAATCCAATGGTTCGAATTGTTCATTATTGCAATTATAATAAAAAGGTGTCCCACTGCAAATGTGTGCCAACACTAAAGAAGGTGTGCAATTGCCAATTTTTGCCAACACTAAAGAAGGTGTGCTATGGCCAATTTTTGCCAACACTAAAGAAGGTGTGCTATGGCCAATTTTTGCCAACACTAAAGAAGGTGTGCTATGGCCAATTTTTGCCAACACTAAAGAAGGTGTGCAATTGCCAATTTTTGCCAACACTAAAGAAGGTGTGCTATGGCCAATTTTTGCCAACACTAAAGAAGGTGTGCAATTGCCAATTTTTGCCAACACTAAAGAAGGTGTGTAATTGCCAATTTTTGCGAAACCTAAACAAATCCAATGGTTCGAATTGTTCATTATTGCAATTATAATAAAAAGGTGTCCCACTGCAAATGTGTGCCAACACTAAAGAAGGTGTGCAATTGCACAACTTTTTTGTACAACAGCAGTGTGCTTTAAAGCATCATTATTTTACTTGCACACCTTTATATTACAATTGCAATAATGAACAATTCGAACCAATGGATTTGTTTAGGTTTCTAAAAAATTGGCAATTACACACCTTTTTTAGTGTTGGCAAAAATTGGCAATTGCACACCTTCTTTACTGTTGGCACACATTTGCAGTGGGACACCTTTATATTATAATTGCAATAATGAACAATTCGAACCAATGGATTTCTTTAGGTTTCTAAAAAATTGGCCATAGCACACCTTCTTTAGTGTTGGCAGAAATTGGCAATTGCACACCTTCTTTACTGTTGGCACACATTTGCAGTGGGACACCTTTATATTACAATTGCAATAATGAACAATTCGAACCAATGGATTTGTTTAGGTTTCTAAAAAATTGGCAATTACACACCTTTTTAAGTGTTGGCAAAAATTGGCATTTGCACACCTTCTTTAGTGTTGGCAGAAATTGGCAATTGGACACCTTCTTTAGTGTTGGCAAAAATTGGCAATTGCACACCTTCTTTAGTGTTGGCAGACATTTGCAGTTGCACACCTTTTTATTATAATTGCAATTATGGACATTTCAAAACAATGGACTTTTTAAAAGAACTGTCGCTTTTGTCTTTAATACACCATATTCATTGTTGTCACTAAAGTCTGTATTTCCTCGATCTATCGTGCTAAAATCTTATGTCATCTTAAAGTTCTTATTTCTATACTAAGCTAAATAGGCCCAGTCTTAGCGGGACTTTCTCTCTTTGGTGGGCCTGTTTTTTCAATCATTCGATGTGACATCCTCTGCTTTGATCGCTTGTACTTTATTAATCTGCTACCTCACATGTCTTATAATTTGTTATTAAATAAAGCATTTGTTTAAAAAATCCAGCTTCTATTTCACCGGCAAAAAATCTCCTTTCAGCTTCAATTGTTCAAGCATTCGTCGGAACTCCCGCCGCTTTTTCGCATTTAAAAGACTCTTCATCGAGCTTACAAATCTCAAGCGTTCTTTTCTTGATCATATCTTCCATTTCTCATGCGTTCGCTTAATAAATCCAGCTCCAATTAAACCAGGAATATTTTCATCGATCCAGCCTCAATTAACGCAACAACAAGCCGTACATTCACTTTCTATTTCAGCAAGGATTTCGTCAATTTGTTTCACGCGTCGTATACACTGAACCGGAAATAGACTGCAAAACGCAAATGTTATAGCGCAATGGCGGCGCCAAAACGGCGGCGCCAAAACGGCGGAGCCAAAACGGCGGCGCCAAAACGGCGGCGTCAAAACGGCGGCGCCAAAACGGCGGCGCCAAAACGGCGGCGCCAAAAAGTCACGTACCGGAAGTATTTTTTTTATTCTAGTCTTAAAAAGTCATCAGTTTTTGGGATGCTAAATTGAACACCTTTTTTGAAACTTTCGCACGGGAGACTAAAAAGTCATCACTCCTTTCAGACGAAAAATTAAACACCTTTTTTAAGATTTCGCAGGGATGACTACAACAAGTCATCAGTTTTTTGGGATGCGAAATTAAACACCTTTTTTGATAATTTCGCACGGAAGAATAAAAAGTCATCACTCTTTTTAGACGAAAAATTAAACACCTTTTTTAAGATTTCGCACGGATGACTACAAAAAGTCATCAGTTTTTTAATTCTAAATTGAACACCTTTTTTTGAAAATTTCGCACGGGAGACTAAAAAGTCATCACTCCTTTTAGACGAAAAATTAAACACCTTTTTTAAGATTTCGCAGGGATTACTACAACAAGTCATCAGTTTTTTGGGATGCGAAATTAAACACCTTTTTTGATAATTTCGCACGGAAGACTAAAAAGTCATCACTCTTTTTAGACGAAAAATTAAACACCTTTTTTAAGACTTCTCACGGATGACTACAAAAGTCATCAGTTTTTTGGGATGCGAAATTAAACACCTTTTTCGAAAATTTCGCACGGAAGACTAAAAAGTCAACACTCTTTTTAGACGAAAAATTAAACTCCTTTTTTAAGATTTCGCACGGATGACTACAAAAGGTCAACAGTTTTTTTATTCTAAATTGAACACCTTTTTTGAAAATTTCGTACGGAAGACTAAAAAGTCATCACTCTTTTTAGACGAAAAATTAGACAACTTTTTAAGATTTCGCACGGATGACTACAAAAGTCATCAGTTTTTTGGGATGCTAAATTGTACACCTGTTTTTGAAAATTTCGCACGGAAGACTAAAAAGTCATCACTCTTTTTAGACGAAAAATTAAACACCTTTTTAAAGATTCCGCAGGGATGACTACAAAAGTCATCAGTTTTTTGGGATGCGAAATTAAACACCTTTTTGAAAATTTCGCACGGAAGACTAAAAAGTCGTCACTCTTTTTAGACGAAAAATTAAACACCTTTTTTAAGATTTCGCACGGATGACTACAAAAGGTCAACAGTTTTTTTATTCTAAATTGAACACCTTTTTTGAAAATTTCGTACGGAAGACTAAAAAGTCATCACTCTTTTTAGACGAAAAATTAGACAACTTTTTAAGATTTCGCACGGATGACTACAAAAGTCATCAGTTTTTTGGGATGCTAAATTGTACACCTGTTTTTGAAAATTTCGCACGGAAGACTAAAAAGTCATCACTCTTTTTAGACGAAAAATTAAACACCTTTTTAAAGATTCCGCAGGGATGACTACAAAAGTCATCAGTTTTTTGGGATGCGAAATTAAACACCTTTTTTGAAAATTTCGCACGGAAGACTAAAAAGTCGTCACTCTTTTTAGACGAAAAATTAAACACCTTTTTTAAGATTTCGCACGGATGACCAAAAAATGTCATCAGTTTTTGGGGAAGGAAAATTGAACACCCTTTTTGAATATTTCCGGCGGATTACTTAAAAAAGAACATCTAGTTTTCTGGAAAGACGTTTTTAAGTAAAGTCTATATTTATTGAGACCTTATGGCACTCTTATAAGCACTGAAAAGTACAGCTATTTTGTTAAGATAACAGCTTAAAATGCTACCATTGCAATGTGAAAATTCAAAAAGTTTCTGGTGGGGAGGGGCATATCCCCTCCCCACACCCCTCCCCTACCACTCTCGGCGCTGCGCGCCTCATGATTGTCTTCAGACGGTCAATTATCTACCCCTCCGGAAACCTCAATCCCCCCAGAGGTGGGGGCTAAATTAAACTCTGGTTTCGGCCAAAAACCACTAAAAAGTTCATCAGATTTTTCAGCGAAAGATCAACGAAAAATTTTCCGACCCAAGCCCAAAAAATTTTTGGCCCCCCCCCTTCGAAAATTCCTGGATCCGCCCTTGTTCTTAGGTATTCAAAATTTTCAAATTGTTCTAATTGAAAATCACACAATGTTGGCTGGCAGAAAAAAAACGCACCTGTTTGTGATAATGGAAAAAAAAGAAAAGCAAATAGAAGATAATTTGCAAAAATACAAATACGCGAAATGTTTTTCACCTCTCCTTCATCTGCAGGGTACAATAATTATTAGAGGATAGTCTATTTCGTGACACCGGCAATCGTTAGCGTCGCCCTCCCCCAACTCTCCATGAGTTGGCCTGGTAATGCTCTATCTTTAGCAGTTGAGTAATAGATTAGCTCGAGCAGTCCTATTAGTTTCGTTAAGACCAAACCGTTGGAATCGATTGTAATCCTTGAAAAGACTCAACGATCCGAATGGCCTTTTTTAATTTCTAATTTATTTTGCAACGATTTTCAGGTGTGTAAGGATATCATTTAGTTTCCAGTGTTTATCAACATCGTCATCTTAAAATAATAATTCTCTCTCTCATCCTCTCTCACTTCCTCCATTAATTTCGACTGCAAAACGTTGTTCGACAATAATATTTATAAAGAGTTTCCCTCTGCAAAAGCTTTTCCGAAGTGACCCCGCACGAAAACACTCAGGTTTATAGGCAATAGAATGACGATGAAATATTAAAGTGTGACTTGACGGCCATGAACGACGTTCATTCACATTATATTCAAATACTAGCTTTTATACCCGGCTTCGCCCGGGATCCGTCAATTTCCCCCCCCACCCCCACCGCCACGCCCTCCACAACACGCCACCACTTACTCCGACCTCCGCCGGTACGCCACCCGTGAAATTTTTGTTTTCGGGGAAAACATTTTCCCCCCAAATTCCCCCCACACCTCCCTCCACAGCACGCCACCACAAACGCCGACCTTAACCGGTACGCCACCCGTGAAATTTAGGTTTTTGGGAGGAAAATTCCCCCAAATTTACTCCCACCCTCCCCTCCATCAACCCCTCCACAACACGCCACCACTAAATCCAACCTCCACCGGTACGCCACCCGTGAAATTTTGGTTTTCGGAGGAAAAAATTCGCCCCCCCCAAATTTCTCCCACACCTCCTTTCCACTCATCCACAACACGCCACCACTAACTCCGACCTCCACCGGTACGCCACACGTGAAATTTTGGTTTTCGGGGAAAAATATTTTCCCCAAAAATTTCCACCCACCTCCTAGCCCACCCCTACACAACACGCCACCACTTACGCCGCCCGTGAAATTTTTTTTTTTGGGGGGGGAAATTTTTACCCCCAAATTTTCAACCACCCCCTACACCGCCCCATACCTCCCTCCACAGCACGCCACCACTAACTCCGACCTTGACCGGTACGCCACACGTGAAATTTAGGTTTTCGGGGGAAATAATTTCCACCCAAATTTCTCCCCCCCCCACCATCCACCACCCCACCCTTACACCCTCCACTCCACTCCTCCCCACCCCACCCCTCACCACCCACAACACGCCACCACTAACTCTGACCTCCACCTGTACGCCACTCGTGAAATTTTGGTTTTCGGGAAAAAACATTTCCCCCAAATTTCTCGCCCCCCCACCACCCCACCTTCCACCATTCCCACCTCCCACCATTCCCACCTCCATCCCACCCCACCCCCTTCCCCTCAACACCCCACCACTAACTCTGACCTCCACCGGTACGCCACTCGTGAAATTTTTATTTTCTGGGACGAAGTGTCAAAATACATCCGGACATCCGGACATACATACAAACGGAAGGACAAACTTTGAGAAATATTCATTCATTCATTCATTTCAAACACTTATATAGCGCTTCTTCAAGAGTATCTACTCAGAAGCGCTCCCGACCCAACCACGGTTAAAAAGAATAGTTTTAAGAGCTGAGTAGAACGTAGTCTCAAAGGCTCTAGGCACAAGACGTAGTTCCACAGGAAGCCCATTCCAGGTTATAGGGCCAACGACAGAAAAGGCCCGGTGCTGTGTAATAGAAGTGCGTGACCAGGGGACAAGAAGCTGAGCCTGTTTAGAAGAGCGGAGAGAGCCACGGCGCTGAACGTTCAGGGTGGAGCAACAGAGCTCCTGCAAATAGACAGGGGCCACACCTGCGAGACAGCGCCAAACCAAGGAAGATATCCGGTAAGTGATCCTTTGTGAAAAAGGGAGCCAATGCATGGCATCCCGCATATAGTCAGTAACATGTAGTCGGGTCAATCTACGAAAAAACTTTGGTGAACCCCAAAAAAATTGCAAGAAAGCGTTTTATGACGATTTTCTGGTGTCTTAGGTCTGGTGATGAACATACTGAAAGTTGCAAGAAATCGGACCACGGCAAGTGGTCTAATTTTGGCGGGAAAAAAGATGGCCGCCAATTCGACCAGACATGGAATCTGGAAATGATACTGTTAGAAACAAATCATGTAATAATTTGCTAACATGCTTTCCTAGAATAATTTGACCCTCCTGAGAACGAAAATCGTGGTTAGCAAGCTTGATTTTTAGCGGTTGCATGGTAAAACAAGATGGCGGCCAAAATGGTGGCCTATAATAGCTTCAAAAGGTTGTATAGTGGGGTCAATCTACGAAATGATCCGCAAAATTGCAAGAAGGCGTTTTATGATGATTGTCTGGTATATTGGGTCTGGTGTTTAACATACTAAAAGTTGCAAGAAATTGGACCACGGTAAGTTGTCTAATTTTGGCGGGAAAAAAGATGGCCACCAATTGGACCAGGCTTGGAATCTGGAAATGATACTATTAGAAGCAGATCATGTAACAATTTGGTAACATGCTTTTCTAGACTAATTTGACCCTTCTGAGAACGAAAATCGTGGTTAGCAAGCTTGAGTTTTAGCGGTTGCATGGGAAAACAAGATGGCGGCCAAAATGGCGGCCTATTGCTTAAAAGGCTGTAAGTCGGGTATTGTATGTGATATGAACACGATTTTGTGATTTATATTAAGATGCAAGGGTTCTAGGCATGAATTGGAATCAAAGACACATATGTAGCACTGGAAGAAAGCCAAAATGGCGGGAAAATGGCGACTCCAACTTAGCAAAGGAATCGACTTTGCAAATGTGACACTGCAAGAAAACTAAAATGGCAGCGATCGGAAGCGTTTCCGAGAAGTTCGTCAACGGAACTTTTGGGTTCATGACAAGCGGTAGTGTCTCGGAAATGGATGGATCTTTCGGAGGAGGCGAGGGAGAAGCGAAACGGGGTAGAAGGCGAATGGAATCCATCCTCCACAATCCCATCCATCGCCAACCCATCCACATCATCACCAGCATCATCTCCACCACAGCATGACATCAAACGGCGCTGGTGAGGTTCATTCCAGATCTCGGGGTCAGTCCATCGAACAAAATGTTGATGGGGGTCGGTGCTGGAACGAACGGCGGCATCAACGGTCACCAGGGGCAGTCAATATCGTCCCTCTACAGAAAGCAGGCCTACGGGCACCTGCCGGGAACACTAAAACAGGACAAGGAGTTTGCTATCCATGACGCATCAATCAACACACCCCTACGACTCTTACACCAGAGGTGGCTGCCCTTACCATCCGCTGTTCCATCGTCGTCGTCTCGTGTCCTCCAGCCGTCGTCCAGTCCCAATCCGCACACTACGAACCTCTTCTCGTTGCGCTATTCTTCCCATCGCGTTGCCAGCCTGCGTCTGGCAAAAGGAACGCTAAGAGAACGATCATCTCCCAGGGGGCCTCGAACGACTGTCTGGCAAGGGCGGTCACCACCAGCACCAGCACCAGTACCATCAACACCACCACCTGGAGATGGAAGAGTTCGATACGAAGGACCTAGCGCAGAAGATTAGCAGTAAGCTGAAGACAGTGAAGAGGTACAGCAACCCTCACACTATCGATTCAGACTGGACCCATGAAACATCGCTGTGCAAACTGTGGTTTCTACCATAAGGTGATCTGCGTTTGGAGTGCAGAAAATATTCCAACAACTTCCATCTCCAGGTGGTGGTGGTCCAGGTGGTGGTGGTGATGCGTCATGGATAGCAAACCCCTTGTCCTGTTTTAGTGTTCCCGGCAGGTGCCCGTATGCCTGGCTTCTGTAGAGGGACGATGCTGACTGCCCCTGGTGACCGTTGATGCCACCGTTCGTTCCAGCGCCGACCCCCATGAACATTTTGTTCGATGGACTGACCCCGAGATCTGGAATGAACCCCCCCAGCGCCGTTTGATGTCATGCTGTGGTGGAGATGATGCTGGTGATGATGTGGATGGGTTGGCGATGGATGGGATTGTGGAGGATGGATTCCATTCGCCTTCTACCCCGTTTCGCTTCTCCCTCGCCTCCTCCGAAAGATCCATCCATTTCCGAGACATGTTTCCATTGCATACTTCACTTCACTTATAGCAATTTCAGCATTCTGGCCGCCATTTTCCCGCCATTTTGGCTTTCTTCCAGTGCTACATATGTGTCTTTGATTCCAATTCATGCCTAGAACCCTTGCATCTTAATATAAATCACAAAATCGTGTTCATATCACATACAATACCCGACTTACAGCCTTTTAAGCAATAGGCCGCCATTTTGGCCGCCATCTTGTTTTCCCATGCAACCGCTAAAACTCAAGCTTGCTAACCACGATTTTCGTTCTCAGAAGGGTCAAATTAGTCTAGGAAAGCATGTTAGCAAATTATTACATGATTTGTTTCTAACAGCATCATTTCCAGATTCCAAGCCTGGTCGAATTGGCAGCCATCTTTTTTCCCGCCAAAATTAGACCACTTACCGTGGTCCAATTTCTTGCAACTTTTAGTATGTTAAACACCAAACCCAATATACCAGAAAATCATCATAAAACGCCTTCTTGCAATTTTGCGGATCATTTCGTAGATTGACCCAACTATACAGCCTTTTGAAGCTATTATAGGCCACCATTTTGGCCGCCATCTTGTTTTACCATGCAACCGCTAAAAATCAAGCTTGCTAACCACGATTTTCGTTCTCAGGAGGGTCAAATTATTCTAGGAAAGCATGTTAGCAAATTATTACATGATTTGTTTCTAACAGCATCATTTCCAGATTCCATGCCTGGTCGAATTGGCGGCCATCTTTTTTCCCGCCAAAATTAGACCACTTGCCGTGGTCCGATTTCTTGCAACTTTCAGTATGTTCATCACCAGACCTAAGACACCAGAAAATCGTCATAAAACGCTTTCTTGCAATTTTTTTGGGGTCATGTCGCAGATTGACCCGACTAATGACCGAATCTTGGGATGCGACCAACAAGGCGTGCCGCAGAGCGCAAGACCCGATCCAAGCACCCAACCCGAGTCACCGCAAGACCCACATAGAGGGCGCTGCAGTAGTCCAGACGAGAGACGACAAAAGAATGGACTAGCGTTAAGGCAGCATTGAAGGTTAAGGAGCGGAGCACCACTCTAAGCTGACGCAATTGGTAGTAGCAGCTGCGGCATAGCAGGTTGATATGCCGCGTAAAAGTAAGTTCTTGGTCCAATGTGACTCCAAGATCCCGGACAGAGGAAGAGAAGGTAAAGTGAGGGAACTCTCGAGCAAGAACCTCCAGGTCAATTTTAGCGAGCTGTTGGCGTGTGCCAAACCAAATAAATTGGGTTTTGGTAGAGCTTAGCCGAAGGCGATTGGAGGACATCCAGGCCTCCAAAGCCTCCATTGTCCGGCTCTTGACCCTAACAGTGGATAGGGCTGCTGGCGCAAGACAATGCAAATACGCTTGCAGGTCATCCGCATAGGATTGGCTCAGGACAGAAGAAGCGGCAAGGAGAGAACCAAGAACAGCAGTATAAATAATATATAAGAGTGGGCCCAGGACAGAACCCTGGGGCAGGCCATACGGAGCAGGAACCTACGGAGTCCTGGTGGACCCGTAGACCACAGAGAAGGAACGGTCGTGAAGGAAGGAGCCAAGCCAGTCGAGAAAGTTCCCAGAAAGACCGAACGAGGTTGATAGGCGTTTTTGAAGGATATCGTGATCCACAGTGTCGAAAGCCGCACTCACATCAAATAGTGCTAAAAGGGTGACCTGTGATTTATCAATTGCCCCATAGATATCAGAAAGGAGGCGAACTAACAGCGTTTCCGTGGAGTGACCCTTACGAAAACCAGATTGAAAAATCGGCAGTAAATTGTTCACATCAAGATAAGCTGTTAATTGAGAAGCAACAATCTTCTCAATTACTTTAGACAGAAACGTTTGTATTCAGTCCATGAAATTTCGTTGGCACGCTCCTACTCGTCAGCCGCTTTCTTAGCTGTAGCTCTCAATTTCCACTGTTCACTCCCTTTTTTCTGTAACAGCGCTTTCATAGCCAATTTCTACAACTGTGGTTTCGAAAAACCCTTCACTTCTTCACCCAAACTCGTACAATATTGTCGAATGTCCTCCAACGTCATATCTACAATATCGTCCAACTCAATAGGCTTTCCAGCACGTATAGACTCCGCTTTCGCCCATTGCGTCGTTCACTCCAAACTTCCACCAAATTAAAAAATTTCAAATTGCCCGAAACTTCAGCTATCGCTCCAAAATTTCCGAAACGAACAGGTCACATGCGAAGTACACCTCTGTCTCAGCAAATCGGTTGACGACCACGAGAAATCATAATTTAACGTCTTTTTCGATTGTTTATTATGCATAATTACACATACATCGTTGTTAACGTTTAAAAGGTGTCTAAGCTGAAGGATTTTTCACTGAGTGTTCACGGTCCCAGCACAACGATCGTCTTAGACGAGGAGGATCGGATAATTACCATACTCACCACATGCAACGACTCCATCTTATCAGCTCTTCTCTTGACCATGGTCATAGGCGGAGAGCCAAGAATTGGGGGGGGGGGCGGAAAGACGCGAGATTTTCATAAAAATTCCTGCCGACCGGCGAAATCTCGGAAAAAAGTAATTTTCGTCGCCAAAAAAGTTGATGACCTTTTTTTTAGTTATCCGGCCAAAATGTCGACGAAATTTCCTAGTTTCGCCGCCAAAAAAGTTGATGACCTTTTTTTTCGTCCGGCGAAAATCTCGCCGAAATTTTTTTTTCCGCCACCAACAAAAATCTTGACGCTCAAACATTGGGGGGACAAATGCATGGGCCGTCCCCCAACACTTTCATTGGGGGGACCGTCCCCCTGTCCCCCATAGGTCTCCGCCCATGACCATGGTATAATAATATAGACTCTTTACGCCGCCAGTAAATTCGCCTTTTGACCATTTCTGGCTGCATGTAAAATGAGTATATATAGGTACAGCGCCTTCATTTTTTGTCTCGGTCATGGTAAATTGCAAAGTTTGCAACTTAAAGCGTTGGTGCTGACTGGTTAGTCAGTCGGTTGGTCTGCTGTTTGATTGATTGACTTACTGATTGATTGATTGATTGATTGATAGGTGAATTCATTGATTCATTGATTGATTCTTATGCAGTTACTTTCTTGAATTTGTCTTTCTCGATGCATTTGGTGAAAATGCAGACAGGAGCAAGATATAGGACGGATGTTCACCAATGGCAAAACGATCTATAGAATCAATTACTAAATCAATAATTAATTGTCTGACTGACTGACTGGCTGACTGACTGACTGACTGACTGACTGACTTACTGACTGACTGGCTGACTGGCTGACTGATTGACTGACTGACTTACTGACTGACTTACTGACTGACTGACTGACTGACTGACTGACTGACCGACCGACTGACTGACTGACTGACTGACTGACTGACTGACTGACTGTGTGAATGGCTGATTGAATAGTGAAATAAAAATTATGGAATCAAGGCACAAATCAAATGTTGATTGAGTTATTGAATTAATGAACAAACAGAAACGCAGCAGAATTTATATGCATAAACTCCTGTAATGCACTTGCTCACATGTGCACTTTCTACAGAGTGCTTTTAGATCCACCAAATGCAGTAACACTGTAGTGTGGCATTTGTGCTTTGTTCTGGTATCTGTTCGATAATAATTTATGGCCTGGTTTGTTGATGCTATACACCTTTATATTAGATAAAACAGACTATATATTAAAGAATTGCGCAGCAGCGCGATAGTTATCCGGCAATATTGATGGCTGTTTCAACTTTACGACACTGTGAAAAAATAATTAGCGACATTTTCCGTTTCAGTGGAAAAGACCTCGAGGGAGACCCAGAAACACCGGGCTCTCTTGTGTCACAAGAGACCTACGGAACATTAGCATACGCGAGGCTATGGAGTTGGCGGAAGATCGCGCCCTCTGGAGGGAGCTTGTTGCCGCATCATGCAACGCCCCAGGAGGGCATGCTTCATGATGATGATGATGATTTCCGTTTCTCCATGAGACGCTGACGCATGTTGAGGGGGGGAGGTAATTCAGAAGCTGGAGGTGACTTGACCGAACCGCCTTCCGTGAGGCTCTCCTTGCTATCCCAGCTTTTTGCAGACCCATCTTTCTGTGCTGGCACTTCGACCTCGGACCTCTTTGACATCTACGAGTCGTCTCTGACTGATATCGTCGATACCATGCTTCCAATGCGCCATACAAAGATGCGTCGCTCAGTCTTAACACCGTGGTTCGATGCCGAGCATCGTTCTCACCGACAAACTCGGCGCCTGGAGAAGCGATTCAGACGAACCAAGTCAGCCGCCGACCGATATGCGTAGATAAGATTAAGATCCATCCGATAAATGCACCGTCAGTACAAGGACAAGGAGTGAAGCTATTCAAAAGGTGCTGTTATATGCCAAACAAATTTCTGTTGATGGCAACTGCCACTGTACAGTACTGTTGTCAAAATCCCTCGTCAAATCTGGATCCATACATCCATCCAAATAATTATAACTAATGTTCGATGCTACACACCCCTTTAATGCATTCACCAGAGATAATATAAATTCTAGAGTACAAAATGAATTGAACCTGCCAATCATATTTTCAATTAGCCTACGTATAATTGTTGAAACAAAAATCTTGTTCTTAAGTGCTGTAATATACGGCGCAAATTTCTGTCCAGGGTAACGGCCTCTGTTGTCATAGACCATGGTCAAATCGGATCCATGCATCCACCAAGATTATTCAGATCTCCGGGAGACGAGGAAGCTCTGGTCTGCATTTAACAAGACATCGCTGGGATGATTTTGATGTGTATTATAAATATATAGAGAAAGCCAGTTGTCCGAATATCACACAGTGTAAGCTACAACAAGATTTGATGGAAAGAGAAGGCTACTCTGTGAGTCCGTATATCTGATACAGCATAAATGAAGACGCGGCAGCACTTAAACTAACGTCATGAGGATGGCGATGGCAATGGCGACGGCGACTTCAACGATGAAGATGCTAATGTTTAAATGGTTTGACACCTCTTTTATGGTGTAGAGTGCGTTAATAAATACTTGACCAACGCAGCTTCTTTACAATGAACCCTTGGTTAAAACGCTTAGTTAAACAATTGCAAAGTGCACCGGTGCTACAAGTCCCAAGATGAATGAACAGAGGAGGGCGACGCTGGTATTCGTTGTTATTACACGACGTCGCTAAAAAAACAATTCATGCTGACTACTCAGAGGCTGTCGCGACTTCACGCCGAAACGCATGAACAATATTGTAAACGACGGACTTGGTCACGCCCCCTACGCGGCGGTTTGAGGTGGATTCGAACCGGAACCTTCCATCCCAAAGGCACCGAACATAACCTCCAACACCGCGCTCCACTACAATTGTTATAGTGAAATTAAGGGTATCTAAAGTTGGTAAAGTATAATAGGGGAAATATTGGCGAAAAGGTATTTATAGATTTGAAAATATTTGATATAAGGTGTTTAGTAAACCCTTTTGTGTTGAATCTATAACTAAGACCACGAGCATTCCAGAATTTTATACTATAGGATCTTATTTTCTTAATCTGACTTTTTTCGTTTGAATTCGATATAAAAGATTCGCTCTAGTGACCATGCGCTTTTTCGATTTGCGCAATGTTGACAGTGAACACATCAATAGGATTATCTGCTCTAGTACTGTCTCATTGTACGCCATCAGAAACCTTAAAACTCTTTGGTCCTCCTTGAGAGAACTTCAAACTTTCACAATAGCTACAATCATGATAGTCCAATGATGGTAACGGATCGAGTTTTAACAATTGTGGTCTAAGCTCGTGGAACAAATAAGTCAGCCCTATCAAGAGAACGGAGAGGTCGATGAGAAGATCTGTGCAGAAAGAGGAGAACGAATGAGATCACTGAGATATTTCGGTGCAGGACCAGAGAAAGGACTTTTTATTGAACGCGGGCAGAGAGAGGAAGCCAGTGTAGTTTAATGCAAGTAAGCCAGCAAGCAGTCAAGAGCGCTCTCGCGCGCGCGCACCCCCACACACACACAGTATGTTGGTAAAACGTGGCTTAATATACAGCAGCGGTTCCCAACCCGTGGCCCGCGAGCCAAAAGTGGCCCGCCTATCCTACAAAAATGACCCGCAGCATCTAAATGAATTTGGAAAAATAAATATCCACAATTTGAAAAAGATTGAATATGTTATTCTTTTCTATTACGAATTATTTTATATGGACGTTAATAAATCACATCAAACATTCTATTTTGATTCAATTATGACAATTTTATACGCCTTTAATTAATTAAATTTCAGCCTTGTGGCTCCCTAATGTACTTCAACTAAGAAAAAATTGCCCTCGTGTCCTCCAACTTGGAAAAAGTCACCCGACAGTCAAAAAATGTTGGGAACCACTGATCTACAGCTACTATTACTACGTCGACACGTTACACTTCTTCGCTAACATTTCATTGACTAGGTGCTAAGATCGTAGAGACAATTTGAATACCTTTTTAAGATTTTTCGAACGTAAATATAAAGATTAGCTGTTCTATACATTATTATATAGATAGGTGATTATAATTTCAGTAAGAAAATCAAGTTCCATTGTGCCCGATTATCTTGAACGTTTACCTTCGAACTGAGAGAGCAAGGTTTCGATCTCTCTCCGCTCACTAGCTACTAGGCCTATATAGCTCTCAACCCACAATAATTGCTCATCGTCATCGATTGATGATTGTCATTAAATAGTGATTCATAACAAATGTCCATTGTGGCAGTGACGGATTCAATCCAGGGACCTTAGCTTTACAAGGAATTTCCGCATCCATCGAATCGGACAATTTACATAGCGCCTCTTGCTGCATTGACTATTCAGAGTCGCTTTCAGCACAGAAACCCCGTAGAAAAAGAAACGTATAATTGTGCTGTGGTTAATCAGTTTATGCGAATTCACTCATCAGACCAAAATAGCAACTTTGCAAAACAAAAGACGGTGAACATAGGTTGTGTTGTGGTATCTGACATTAGTCAAAAACAGATCAAAACTTTAAAAACACCAATTTTTGCATTTTATTCGATAAATGCAACTTCCTGCTGTTAGCCTACAAGAAAACCTGTGAAGAGTATTAAATGATGTCGTCTCTGAATGTGACGTCTTCAAAAAATGTGCTCGTCAAACGAACGTTGGCCCAAAGTCACAAGAACCATCTCCAAAGCATCTTCTCGTGGTGTCCGACCTGGACTTCGTTCATCATTGCTATGACGCAGTCATGGACGGAGACTTGGGCGTAGACTTGAGGGGGACGAAAAGGCGGCCGACGATTTTTGGCTGACGTACGGGCTGAGACGCGGACGATAATTTTAGATCTTTTTACCGGCAAAAAATTATGATGACCTCTTTTAGTCATCCGTCCCGAAATGTCGAAAAATTCTCGCAACCCAAAAAGTTGATGACCTTTTTTAGTCATCACCTCTTTCGTTCGTTTGTTATTCGCCTTGTATTATTTCGTAAAGTGTGTAAGTGTGTGTATATATGATGACCTAATACTTACCGATTGCAGATTATTGGGGGGGACAAATGCATGGACCGCCCCCCCCCCCGTGCCACCACATCCATTGAGGGGACGTCCCCCTGTCCCATATAAGTCTCCGCCCATCCTACTAGGGCTAATGATCATGTCATCAACAGCGACGTTTAACTGCAAAACCTACTACTATTTCCAATCAAATATCAACGATGGCGTGAGTACTTTTGAATGAATGAACGGAGATATAAATTATATCAAGGTCCCAACAGGGAAGAGAATCGAATCCGAATTCGCCAAGTTGCGAGACGACCTACTGCGTTTATTTAGACTTTATCAACTGCGGCAAATATTTATATAAAATCGTTTTAAACCGTTTAATGGGTGTCTAAGGAAAACGCTGTTCAAACATTTTTTCCGCGTGTCGGATACCAATGTTTATATCCAAATTTCTAGTTCTCGACGCAGTTCGGAACAGATGTTTGCTTTTAGCTCCACGATTGCCTGTCAATCTGTCAGTATGTTTGTTTGTCTATGTGTATGTCTTATTGTCTATCTGCATATCGGTTTGTTTCTGTCTTTCATTGCATATCCTTCCATCAGCCTCACTGGCTAATAGAAAAATATTATGCTATTTATGTAGTGCATTGTGTTGGACTATAAATTGCTTTATCAGCAAAAGCTTGCCAGTAGCCGTGTAGCGCCCCCATTTTCAATCGACACACAGAGAAAAGGCAGAATTCAAGGCGAGAAATATGAGTAAAGACTAACAGAAAGACGGAGCAAATTGATGGTGGAAATCCATTCTATCTGCCTATATTGCTTGTCTGTCGTTTGCCTGTATGTCTGTCTGTCTGTCTGCAAGCCTTCTTGCAAGTCTGTTTGGCATGCGTTTCTCACTTCTTCTCTTTCAGGAAAAGTCAGCTGCCAGTAACGTTCAAAGACATAATTATTGCTATACATCCACAGAAGCTTTGCTATATATATAGTCGGTCCGTCTTTCTGGAATAAATCACCTATTAGTCTCCGTAACGAGCTTGTTTGTATTTCTTTGCCCCTTTTCCGCAAGCGTTTGAAAACCATTCTATTTGATTGTGGTTTGGTGTCAGGGCGGGAGCGCCTCTGAGGAGTTCTCTTGAAGGGGCGCTATATAAATGTATGATTACAATTACAATTACAATTAATATCTTCCCCCTTATCAATGTTCGTCTATCACTACTTTTCGCTTCTATATTTGCATTCCTTTTTACATTGATAGCATGGCTATAAAAGCGCATTCCTGGTTGTGTGGACTGTGGACATTGTTTTGGTTAATAACGTAAACACTGGTGATAATCATTGTAATTGATGTCTTGTCATCTATAAAACACGATCTGCCTCAATAAGTTATGGGATTTGCATAGCTTTACAATATTCGAAACACAGTTTGAGATGTCTACCAAGACGATCAATAATCGCTGTTTTTACTTTGCTGGTTTGCAAGAGTCTTTCTGTGTATGTCAGATTTTTTAAAGGAAAATAGTCAGTCGGAGAGAGTGAGTGAACCGCAAAATTATCAAAAACTTTCCCATTTAACTGTTGTTGAGCATGGAGCGCGTCTAAAATTAATAGTATGCTTTGAAGATGGGCTATACAAAATATCCTAAATAAATGATTTTCTCTGAATTTTTGCATAATGAAGAATGCGATACATTCCGTAGAAATTTGTACGGAACATTTTCATACAGCGCCAGTATATTTATATATATATTTATAATTATTGTGCATAATTATTATCAACAAACTTGTACATTTTGTCTTCTCTCGGCAAAGCTTCAATCGATGGTGCTGAGCATTCATTCACAATCCGAACGCAGTGTAATGTCTTGGCAAAATATTGAAGTTTGTTTCGCAAGATGAATTATTTATACGACAGTTAATAGTCAAGCTGGAGGTGTCTAAGACTTTAATCTCAGCGTATGATGGATGCGATTTGACCAGGGTCTATGACAATAGAGGCCGTTACCCTGTACAGAAATTTGCTCGGCATATTACAGCACTTAGGAGCTTTCTTCTTTCGAAGTTTTTTTCAGCGTATGACAATTATGCTAATATTTTATATGCCAGGTATATATATGAGCGGCGCCTCGGCGTGTGAACTCCGGCCAGTCACGGCATTACTCATTAAGCCACGTACGCCACAACGATCAACATTTGCCAGCCGTCTACGCCCACCCAACCAGATGAATTGAGTCTTTGAAGTATTGTGTAGGAGGTGATTGGAAAAGAGGCAGGGACCAAAGAGATCTGGAAGTACCAAAAACAACAGAATTTATCGTTCCGATAAAAAGAAGCCATTTAAGAGTCTGATCAACTAAGCCAAGAGAGGTAGAAAGGCGTTGGAGGAGCACATATATGTTATGGTCAACGCAGTCAAAACCTAGGTGACATCAAATAAAGTCAGAATAAAGATGCGTCCTGTATGTATACCAGCATAGAGATTGAACTAAAAACGACTCTTCGGGTGGTGCCAAATATTACTGTGAAAACTTGTTTAGACTCCTGAACAACCATACATTTTTAGATACCTTTAAAAGACTTTTAGATGGGTTTCAAATACAGAAGTCAGTATTTTTGATGCACCTTACTCCTTATTAAATGCTGTCCTGAGAACTCGTTAACTTAGCAACTGAAGCTCTCCAAGGTTTTTCACGAGATAGCAGACGATTCTGAGTACACAATACACATGGGATTTGAGGTCAGCTCGCGGGGAACGCAGGCAAATGGTTTTCCACAGGGATCAGTCTTGTCCCGTGCCTCTTCACCCCCTGCATAAATGATCTTCCAGTCACGCAATCACGAAACTTTGCGTAGCCTATGCAGATGACATTGCCCTTGGAGTAAAGCAAGCAACATTTGAGGGAATGGTGAAGGTCATAAGCTCTGATGCGGAGCAAATGGCTGCACACTTATAGAAATGGCGACTGCAACCAAGTGTATCAAACTCCGTCTCATGTGCTTTACACCTTCACAATACACAGGCAACCAGAGAGTTGAATATCTTTCTTAATGGGCAGCGGATCGACTATGAACCTAAACCGGAATACCTGGGAGTGACTCCGAACCGAGCTATCACGCAACACGACTATTTCAAAAAGACAGCAGTTAAAGTAGATACCCGCAACAACCTGCTAAAAATTACTAACTCCAACTCGAGAGTCCACGATTCGGCCCTCAGAAGTTCCGCTTTGTCCTTATGATATTCGGCAACCGAGTACTCCGCCTCTGTGTAGACTCGATCACACCTTACCAATATTGTCGACATGATAAAAAATAAGGACAAAATAATTAAGAATATTCTTACTTACTTTTATAGCCATACTAGAAGCAACCCAACACTATATAGTAGCTGCAACGACGTGCTTTCCAGCAGATGACTTGTGACACCTCTTTCAGGGATTCACAGGAGTGTTCATAAAAAGTTTTACTGCCGTATGTAATTCGTTCATAAAACAAACTTTTCTCGAAAGCAAACTTATAAACAAAGTTAAATCAATAAAAGAGGTGTTTAAAACATCTGAAATGAAAGCAAGTAATTACTTTTTACTTTCATAAGAAGGTCATGTCATGTCATGTCATGCCGCCATCGTCGCATCGCGACGGTTGGCTACATGAATGGATCTTTAATGCCCAGAGTCTTCTGTCCCCTGTCGTGCTAATTAAGTCAGAGCCTGTCTGTGTTACAAAAAGACAACTGCGCTTTGCAGTTTAAATATCTACCCTAACTACCCAAGAACTTATATAGAACCGGGCGCGGTGGTGTAGTGGTGGTGTAGTGGTGGTGTAGTGGTGGCGTCGTTGCCTTGAAGCCGAAAGGTTCGAGGTTCGAATCCACCTCGCCGCGTAAGGACCTTGGGCAAGTCCTTCACTCACAATTGCTCAGAGCTTCGGCGTGAAACTCCGATGCAGTGTCCGCTCTGCATTCGGGAGCGCCTCTGAGTGGTAGAGAGAGCTTGAAGAGGCGCTCTAACAAGTGCACATACAAACAAAACCAGCGTTTTGGGATTTATAAAGTGCCTCTCACAGTACAACCTAATCAGAGGCGCTCCCAGAGGAAAGAACTTATGGAAAAAGAACAGTTTTAGGACAATGGGCAGAAAAAAGATAAAGCCTTTAGATAAAAATTTGAGCACGCGTTATAGTAGGAAGACTAGTCCAAAGCAAGGGGCCGACAGAAGCAAAGGCACGAAGCTGGGATGTAGCAGTTCGAGGCGGTGATACAAGAAGGTCATGACGGTCCAAATAGCGGAAAGGACGTCCAGCGGTAGCTGAGATCGGCTCCTAACAAGAGCACAGAGGTAGCGAGGCGCTTGACCAAAAAACATAATTTATGTAAGTAAAAGAACGTTAAATTGTATACTGGCAGATAATGAAAGCCATTGAAGGTGAAAACTCCACCTCATTCAAAAGCGAACTGGCGTCACCCTTCTCGTTTCTCCGTTCTTGGAATTGGCACTGTCAAAGTGCGAGCTGTCGCGAAGTTATTAGGTGATTTAAACCACTAGAGGATTGACCTGACCTACATGTAGGCTACAATGTATAACTGTATATGCATGTTATTTATGTAGTACGGCTTAACAAGGAAAGAGACGATTGACCTGACCTATTTTGAAATGTCAAAATGGTTTATTTCTATGCAGAACTATTCTTCAGGTTATAAATTATTTGTGAATTGACAACATGAAATCTTGATTGTGGAGTTTAAAATTGAAATTATTGGAAAAAATTATGCATCACAACCATTTTACATTGAATTTCACAGAATATTCATGTGTAGCAAGTGCAAAATGTCAACTCACCAAAATAAACCCAGATTTCGCCAAAAAAACCAGAAACCCAGACGAAGGCGAAAAAACCCAGATCTAATGTAAAAAACCAGCTGAGTGATCACTCATTGCCTTCTATATACTGACAGGCCGTAATGCTGATTCTGTGACGTCACAGGCCGGGTCCGTCGGCTTCATTGAACAGTGCGTTAATGAGCACAAAATCATCAATACGCATACTGGCAAATTCAAAATTTCTAAAAGTGGCAGTGATAGTAGTAGTCGTAGTAGTAGTAGTAGTAGTAGTAGTAGTAGTAGCAGAAGTAGTAGTAGTGGTAGTAGTAGTAGTAGTAGTAATAGTAGTGGTGGTGGTGGTGGTGGTGGTGGTGGTGGTGGTGGTGGTGGTGGTGGTGGTGGTGGTGGTGGTGGTGGTGGTGGTGGTGGTGGTGGTGGTGGTGGTGGTGGTGGTGGTGGTGGTGGTGGTGGTGGTGGTGGTGGTGGTGGTGGTGGTGGTGGTGGTGGTGGTGGTGGTGGTGCTGGTTGTGTACATGTCCTAATGCTTAACCATTGGGGGGGACAAATGCAAGGACCGTCCACCCAACGCCTCCATTGAGGGGGACCGTCCCCTCTTTCCCCTCTAGGTCTCCGCCCATGCAGAGCCAGACATGGTTCAGGGCGACGAACGGCAAGTGTTAGGCCTACACGTGCGTCATATATAATTGGTGCCAAGTGCAATTAGTGCAATACGGGCGTAATTATACAGCACCTGACGTCCGGCGTTAAGGCGTCTGAAAAAAATATTGTTTTGAACGAAGCTGTATTTTAATTATTCAGATTTTTTCTATCGAAACCATTGAGAAACGCGCTGCTTGTTAAGAAACGAAGCCGATCACGTAGGAAATAATAAGATTTAATCAGATTAACCGCATGATAATTCAGAACATAAAACTGGCCATCTTCCTGCCTCTACAGTTCGGCAAAGTCGGCGCGAGAGAAAGAAGAACCCAAGACTAGCCTACTTAACTTTAGAGTAATGTGGCGTTTCAGCCACAAGACGATAAACTCCGACCGGTTGCCTTGTCAAACTGAAGCTGGAGACAGGCAGGAGATCGACGGCGAGGCATAACACAGCCAAACCGCATCTCAAACGCGTGTACAAGTAGGGCTAAGATTAGATTTAATTCCATAAATAATTCTAGGTAGGTCCAATAATTTTAGGGCGTAAGTTAAGGAGAAGTCGTTTCGGAAGCGATAGAAACAAAGATCGTGAAGATCGGACAAGAAATGGATTTTTGGCGAATTAATAACGGTTTTTCTATACGGAAGACCGATTGTTGATTTTAAGCCAAACCATAGCGTGCAGACAGCGATATTCCGGTGGAATAAAGCCTGCCACACGATGTTCTGCTACTAGTGTAGAGTGGTGGCGATCACTCTATGGGCAATGAATATTAACTCTGTTCGTTTCATTGCTCTCTACGCAGTCTTGGCACGTTGAATTGACATTGCTACGTTGGTTTGTTGGTGTCCAAGCGTTTTCTGGTGAATCTGAGAGAAAATATTGTTTCCGGATCGAATCCGCACACGCGGAGGTTAAACGTTTACCTGCGGTGACGATCGAACGGCGGCCGACTGGGCATCGCCCCGCTACGACGCACCAGGGAGAGTTGGTGGTGGCTCATCCCGTCTCACTTGCAACTGTCTCCTGGCATACAGTGCCTTGGTTACCTGTTCGAAGAGAGTTTTCCTGACTGTTGGAGCAGTCTCGCTGAGTGCTTGCAGCGTTAAAGAAAGCAGTTTTACCGCATCTGATCGAGGCTCCGGCGTGTGTAGGACTCGGCCCCCTACCCGTCACGAGCCCGTCAGCATCATACATATCATAACGAACTTTACGCAACGAGAACGCTTCGGGCGTCGTTAGTACACTAATCCTTGAACCCGGGAAGACCAGTGGCTGTTTCGGACATTGCTGCTTGGGACTATCTGACCCTCGGTAGCAATCGTTCACTGTTGTCCGTAATACGCCGTTCGCTTTCGGAGCGGCCGGAGGCTCGATCGAAAGTATTGCCTCGTGCAGTAACTGTTTCTTTCCTCCTGCGACAAGTCACTTTTCCATCGTATCTGGTTAAACTTCCAGTGTTTGCGGCAGTGAATTGCCCTGTACGTGTGACACCGAACTAGAATCGTTACTCTTGGCGGCCCGCGTTGGTTAATCTGCACGGCCGGCCAAGGCGAGCGCGCAACCGTCGATAAGCGGTAAGGCCTCAATAATTCTGAATCCTTGTTTCCTGTTATCTGTAGCTGTGGTACATCTTATAACTGCACACGGCGGCGTTTGGTGACCTCTGCGAACGTCGTGGGATCACCATTTCCCGGATAACTTTGTCACCTGTGGTCCGATTCCTTCGAGGCCGGGAGCAAAATACTCCGTCTGGTCCGTGTGGTCGTGAATACACCGAGAGTTGGTTACTGAGAGTTCCTGGAGAAGTGGTAGAAGCCGGTGCAGTTTTCCACCAGCTGGAAAAGAGCGATACCCTATTGTGCGGGTAGTAGTAGTACGGTTTTTGTCCGCGATCGCCGCGCAACGGGCTTTCGCTCTACGGGCAACTCCGTCAGCTGTGATCCAATCGTTTTGAACTAAGCGACAATCTGGTTCATCTCGACGAGTAGAAGACTTTCCCTGTGAGAGGTTTGTCTGTATCTGTTACGGTTCCAACGGTATAGTCTGGAGGAAACGCCTCGCGCGTGAGTGGACTTAGCCGACGGCGAGTTCTCGGTCTTTCGCGTGTTGCCGAAGAGATCGGCCGCCAATAAAAGTGTCAACGTGAATAACTTTGTATCCTGTGATCGGATCGCTTCGAACTAAGCGACAATCTCGTTCATCTTGACGAGTAGAAGACTTTTCCTGTTGAGAGTGTGTCAGTACCTGTTACGGTTTCGGCTGTGTAGTCTGGTGAGAACGCCTCGTGCGTGAAGCGGACTTAGCCAGCGCAGAAATTCGTGTCCTCGGTCTCTTCGGCGCGGGCAGCGAGAACGGCTGAGGTTCACGGGAAAACTTTGTCAATTGTTACCTGATCCTTGCAATCTTGGTGTCAGATTGTGCGTCTCGTTGAGTGGGACAAGTTAGTCGGAAGAGAGTTAAGCGATATCTGGAAGGGTTTCGACGGTAGGAGCTCGCGAAGAGTTTCCCCCGGTCTTTTCCCGTAGAGTTCGGTTACGCGGCGCCGCGGCCAAGCGAGCGACCGCCGCCGACAGGTCTGTGTGGGCAACGCGCAGTGCCCTAGGTCTGCGAGTGTATTGCGATATTCTTTGACTACCGAATATCTTTCCTTTCACCTCTGGTCTTTGAATCGGCTAGTAGTAGAGCCTGTTGATACGATCGCTTGGCTATATCAGCCGCCGTTGATCAGCGTTGGTTGAAGTCCAAGGTAGATACCGGCCACGACTGGTCGGGTGAGAGTAACTTTGTGAGTTGTTGTGCGAATAACGAAAAGTTGGTGTCATATTGCTCAGTGAATCAAGCGCTCTCTAGCTACGTCGAGAGCCAGTGACCTGTGTCAGTGATTCGAGTTCGTGTCGGAAGCGTCATACGGTTGCCACCGGCGTTTCCCCCGAACCGCGAAAGACCGTAAGCGTAGCGGTCGAGAACGTGTATCTTTGTCAGTTGTAGTCCGACTTGTACGATCGGGGTGTTGATCTACTCAGCACACCCAGTGTAATATCTCTGTAACGTCTGTTGGTGAATATCGTGTGTGTAGCAAACGGTGAAAGCTTGTCTTCACCGATAAGCGCATTTCCGCGACCAAGGGAAATCGCGTACGCATTGTCTAGGAGAACTCAGCTGGTCTAGACAGCTCCCTTTAATTGCATCAGTTACCGGTTCGTTACCCTAAGTTAATGTAGTTAAGGAAGTGTATACCCCTTAGCTAATTTTTAAGCCCCTCATACGGGAGCGATGCTGGTCTGTGGACAGTGACCACAAGCCAGAAGCGATACAAAAGTCAGTTACCGTTGACGCCTGTTGCGGCGGCTTACGTGAAGTAAAGAGTCGACCGTACGCATTCCCTTCGGATAGCGTGCGGGAAGCTCAGTGATAGAGAGTCGCGCGCGCTTGGCAACCGCCGCGTCTTCCGGCTATTTTGATCTCGGCGTGTTCGGCCGTTGTACAAGTTAATCGCCTCCGAGCGATACAAGGGTGGTCTCCCTAAAGGCCTGGTACCAGAAAAAGACCTATTGGTCGTGTTGGCATACGAGACAATGCCTGTGTCGTTACTTCGTATAGGGTTAAATCCCCTAGAATGGAACTGGTTCCGTTACCTATGGCCGACTGGATGCCAAACTCAGGTCATGCCTCTCGGGAGCGAAGGCGCCTCGACCGTTCGTTGTCACATGGTACGAAAGAGAGAAGACCGTGTAGGGAAGAAGGCAAAGGCGGTCGCGGTGAAAGGGAGTTCCAAGCGCGGATCGGCTGCCCGTGGAAAAGTGGACCCTGTTTTGAGCATTGGCCATCCTGGCGCTCAGGTCGTTACCTCCCCGGTGACCGCGGACGGGGCAGATGTGGATTCCGACGCGACGGAAATATACTCCCAGTTCCGGGCTTCCTTGCTAAGACAATCTTCCCCGGTCGTAACCGAAATGTTGGATTGGCCTAAGTACGATTTGAGAGGCCGTGACGAACGGGGCGTGCCGCCACAGTAAGCATAGTCGTTATATAGCGTTAGTTGTTATATATAGTTCAACACTGCTGCTATCAAGTCTGCTGATAATCGAGGCACTGGCAAGGGTACTGAAACGGCATTAGGCAAAATCTAATTCTACAAACTGCCTATCTGAGTAATTTTTAAAAATCTGCTTACACTCAATTAGCAATTAGCGATGATTAAAATGAGTTTTATTCTATATTATGGTTGCATAGCGAAACATTAATGCCTGCCTGCATGCATATATATATATATATATATATATATATATATATATATATATATCAGAAATTTAATCGGATATGAAGAATAATTAAATTTGAATAAATCGCAAATATGACCCTTTAACACACATGAGATTTTATCTGCAGGTCTTTAGGCAACTTGTATGCTGGTCTATGTCCTGCAGGTGTTCACAGGCTATTAGGCCTGTACATGGGCGGACACCTAGGGTGGGAAGGGGGACGGTTCCCCCAATGGATGTGTTGGGGGAACGGCCCATGCATTTGTCCCCCCAGTCGTTGACTAAAAAAACGTCATCAACTTTTTGCGGCGAAAATAGAAAATTTCGTCGAGAAAAAAAGTCATCAACTATTTTGGCGGCAAAAATAGATTTGATTTTTTTGGGAGATTTCACCGGTCGTCAGAAATTTTGTCCATGAAAAAGATGTAAATTTTTCTGGGTCACTCAGCCATTCGTCCATCGGAAAATCTCGCGTCTTTCCGCCCCCCCCCCCCTCAAGTCTCGGTCCAGATCTCCGCTTATGGGCTTGTAGTTTTTTAAGTAGAGATACTTGATAGGCCTGTAGTAATTTAGCTAACAAGAATTAATTAATTGACCATGTAATTTCAACCAACATTGCATGTGATAAAGAATTAGATTGTGTCAGAGGTACAACTATTATTCTTCACTAGGAGAGTGCTTAAATGAAAAAGCTGTGATTAGCTGGATTAAAATTCTAACAATCAATGGATATGTAGCCTGATCAGGTGAGATATGTGGCCTGTTTAAATGCATTGAAGAAGTCGATGTCAGAGTCTTTGGATGCCTTGTTGCGATATATAGTTGGAGCGAGTCATTATTGTACTGGTCATTTCGTGTAAGGAGGCTTATTCGAATAAACGATGGGCCATCGTGTTGGGCGCTTTGATCCATCGATTCAATAGTTCAACAGGACGCATCGAACTTATAGACACCTCCTATAAGCGCTGCGAAGATTCGATCTTTATCCGGCGTGGGTATTATTATACTCTATCGCTTTTTAGAAACAAAATAATTCACCATTGCATAGGATTTAGCCATTGCATAGGATTTAGCCATTGCATAGGATTTAGCGTTGATAGCTGCAAGTTGGATTGACGACAGAATTCTTGCTTAATAGAGGTTGGATTGATGAAAATAGCTTATGAAAACATATTGCTGAAATTGGAGCTCGATTAATGAAAACTAATTGTTATTTAAATAGAAGTTGGACTGATAAAAACCGGCCTTATTACAAGAATTCTTGGCAAAAACGATTCCTAATTCATAATAATATACATTAATTACGGGCATTTATTTTGCCCCCGGTGTAGTTTTGATCAACTAGGCCTGTTCAAGACGCACCCGACTTAGTCTGCAACTTATTTGGGAGCAGACCTCCATCTGCATATTCCAACCTAAATATGCTCTCAGATGGCCCTGGCTAGCGGGACCTTCGGCCCCTTCTGGGTCTTCTGCGTACACATTATACAACTTGCAAATCACGATGTAATTACGACCTGTATGATGTTGGTTTACCGAATAAAATGGCATGCTACACGCGCGCGCGCACACGCGCGCACACACACCTGACACATCTGTTTGGTCGGAAAGTTATACTGGCCTCTGAGGGGAAAAAATAGCGGAGTGCAAGAAATGTCTCCATCACAGAACGTGAAACCTTTGGCTTACAGCAGTTCGTCACGACATCTAACCGTGGGGCTGACCGTACTAGCTAGACGTTATTCCGTTCCAGTGGTCGCTTGATTAATAATTTGTATATCGTTTGCGCACTTCAAGGTGGTCATGGGCGGAGTTTATCAGGGGCTAGGGGGGGAGCTAAGCCCCCCCAAGAAGGCCCAGATTCGTGTTTTTTTGCAATTGTAATCAAGACAATTTATACAGCATCGTCGGTAGAAAGCTACTTCTAGGATGCTTTACAAACATAGCCTAATTATATTATTGTCAAAGTTTAGCATAAATGCAAACAGCCCGGAAGCAGGTGCAACTTCAACTGTTTTCTAAAAGCAGATTGAGTTTTTATTCCTTGAACTGATGCTGGAAGACTGTTCCAAGCGCGTGCATGCGCTAGATAGGCCTACCCGAAAGGCACGATCACCGGCTTTAGTTTTGGTTGCATGGTCTGATACGTCGTCGGTCTTGGACGACCGCAGACGTGACCTAATAGGATCATCTGCCAGCGATCTGAGGCTGTCCACGAGGTAGGATGGTGCGCGGTTGTTCAGACATTTTGTGCATCATGGTGCATCATGGTGCAAAGTTTGAACTTGATGCGCTCGCCTTTTCCAAGGGTGCGCGGACGGTTGATCACCGGACGGTTGATCACCGGAGATTGATCACCGGTCTAGTGGCCATGCAATTTATTAACTAAGGATGAACGAGAAATGTCGCAAACACCGCTATAGTAAAGAGAAACATTTATATAAAGCGATATGACACAGACTCAATCTACCACATAATGATTGTAGGCCTACTAAATTTGTAATGAAATTATAAGAAGTGAAATGTGAAAATATACTGAAGCGGCAAGCGTTATTACACAGCTAACTAGTCAGATAGATCTGCAACTATACACGCAATTAGACTAAGTAAGAGCATTTGTTTATCCTTTTTACAAAACCATTTTTTATACAATAACAAGAACTGAGGGTTTTGGGTAAAGCACAAGACAAGCCAATCAGGCCTATTTTGACGTAGCACTTTGATGGTCTGCGATAGGCCTTTAATCGTAAAGAACAAAAGACGTTTATTTGGATATTCTGACGTGCTATTTTCTGTTTTTGTATATAATTATAAGAATTAACAGAAGCCGACGATGTTTCTCTTTACTAGGGGTAATAACGCCAATCGTCCCAGAACCAATCCAAGCCACTGAAGCTGGTCTCGGATCGTGGTAGAAATATGGTCGAACATATTTAATCGCAGGACTAGGCGAGCAGCAGCATTGATGATCGCCTGAATCCGAATGATACTGCGCTGTGGCAAGCTGGCAAAGGCGACATTGCAGGTATCAATTCGGCTCAGGATCAAACTTTGCACCAGACGGCGTGTCACGTCTTGTGCGAGAGAGCGAGACACAGATCTCAGCTGCCTCGGTAATTGCGAAGCTGGTTTGCACAACATTACTCCAGTAACACTGGCCTACAAATTTGAGTTTTTTGCTACAGGGAAAACTTCAGCTGTTTCTTATAGACTATGGTCTGCTGAATGCAGTGGTGTTTTTATTGTTATTGTAGCACGTCAAGTTTTTGAGAAAACTGAAATATTTAGTTTTAGCACACATTTGCAATTGCACACCTTTTTTTATTATAGTTGCAATGATGGACATTTCAAAACAACGGATTTTTTAGTTTTAGCACAGATTTGCAATTGCACATCTTTTTAAAATTATAACTGCAATTATGAACATTTCAAAACAATGGACTTTTTAGTTTTAGCACACAATTGTAATTGCACACCCTTTTTTAGGGTTTTGGCGCACATTTGCAATTGCACACCGTTTTTATTATAATTGCAATTATGGACATTTCAAAACAATTTACTTTTCAGTTTTAGCACACATTTGCAATTGCACACCTTTTTAAAATTACAATTGCAATTATGGACATTTCCAAACAATGGACTTTTTTAGTATTAGCACACATTTGCAATTGCACATCTTTTCTTTAGTTTTAGCACACCTTTTTTTATTATAATTGCAATTATGGACATTTCAAAACAATTTACTTTTCAGTTTTAGGACACATTTGCAATTGCACACCTTTTTGAATTTTAATTGCAATTATGGACATTTCGAAATAATGGACTTTTTTAGTTTTAGCACACATTTGCAATTGCACACCTTTTTTAGTTTTAGCACATTTTGTTATTATAGTTGCAATTATGGACATTTCAAAACAATTTACTTTTCAGTTTTAGCACACATTTGTAATTGCACACCTTTTTGAATTTTAATTGCAATTCTGAACATTTCAAAACAATGGACTTTTTTAGTTTAGCTCACATTTGGAATTGCACACCTTTTAAAAGTTTTGACACTTATTTGCAATTGCACACCTTTTTTACCATAATTGCAATTATGAACATTTCAAAACAATGGACTTTTCAGTTTTAGCACACATTTGTAATTGCACACCTTTTTAAAATATTATAATTGCAATCATGAGCATTTCAAAAAAATGTTTTTTTTAGTTTTAGCACACATTTGCAATAATTGTTAACCTTTTAAAATTATAATTGCAATTGTGGACATTTCAAAACAATGGACTTTTTAAAAGAACTGTCACTGTCCGGAAAAATGGTATGTTTTTAGGAGGTTTTCAAATCGAAGACCAAAAAAGGTCATCAACTGCTTTGGACCAAGAATTTTTTTTAGCCCCCCCGGATCGACAACCAAACTCCGCCCATGCCGTCCCCCAACACTTTTATTGGGGGGACCGTCCCCCGTCCCTCCCTAGGTCTCCGCTCATGCCATAGGCAGCAGAGCGCAGTGCGCTGCTGCCTATGCAAGTGGACGGGGGAAGACAAAGTTCACACAGATAAGCTTTGAATGAATGCCGCGGGAAATGTGTGAGGGAAAAAGTGGCATAAGACTGATAAAAGTCATCGGATTTCAAATTGAGAGAAAGAATAACAAATGTCGTAGGATTTTTCGGCGATAGACCAAAGAAATTCTTAATTGGCTCAAGGCCAATTTTTTGGGTCCCTTCAAAAAATGCTGTATTCACCCCTTGGTTAGGCTACCTTGAAACGGAACTGACATAATATCCTCACCTAACGGTATATTACTAAAAGTTGTCTGCTATGAATAATGCGAAGAGGGAGATATTAAGGACAAGACAGTTCTTCTAGAGCATTGCATGTATGATTTTTATTGACAGGAGCATGAAAACACTTTACAAACTTCAATATTTGTACATCTTGTTTCAGGGAGTTGAAACGACGTTTGTCTAAAATAAAAAATTTGAATAGTTTGTAGCAGTTGACTAACTCCTTGACTTAAATATAGATCTACCACTCCATATCCACGATGTGGGTGACCATGAGAGCAGCTTTGAAGTTGGTGCTTCTAATCCGGAAACCTGTCCCAATCTTCACTTGCATCGTCGTTGCTCTCTTAGTAATAATGGCAACTGCATCGAGCTTAGATTCCGCATCTACAAGGATCGACGCTGACACCACTCAGAGGACAGACCAAGGTCTCTTTACCGTCATCTGCGATCCAAGTACAGAAATATGCGGGTACTTTTACCACACCTTTGCCAACGGTAACGATGCTACCACGCATCAACTCGATTCTGCACAAGCTGTTGAGACCAGTTCGAATTTTGTCGCTCATAAAACGGTTGTCAATTCCATTTCAACTGTAAAGGTTGACGTGAGCGACGCAAAAGAACAAAAAGCAATTGCAACACAAAAAGCAATTGAGGTTCCTCTTAATGACACGAATCTTCTCTCTGGCACCGATAGCGACATCTCTCGAGTAAATGGGTTGTTTGATGACACATACGAGAACAAGACGGACGCCAGCCGACTGCTCAAACGAAACGATCCTTGGCAGATTGAATCCCAATCGCATACTGCAACATACAATGTAACTCGAGTTACGACAAGCCTAGTACCTGTAGAGGAAGATTACTGGCAAGAGAGACTTTCAGTGACGCTCTTTTCGCGTGTCCCTCCATTCCTGATCATCTTCGGAACTCTTGGAAACGCCGTCTCAGTCGTCACCTTCCAACATCCCAGTTTCCGTCACTCGTCCACCGGATTCATCCTGACCGCCTTATCCGGGATGGACATTGCAGTTCTCAACGTGTACCTTATGACTCGCTGGCTGTCGGCGGCGTTTGGTATCAAAGTTCAGGATCTGACGCGACTCCGCTGTAAAGTAGTCATAGCTTTATCCTATTACGTACACGAACTCGCTTCATGGACTCTGGTCCTGTTCACAGTCGTGCGAACAATTTCTCTGTGGTTTCCTCTCCGTTCTAAAGAGCTTTGCAGCAAACGTCGCATCGTCATCAGTTGGGTCATTATCGCCATAATTTTACTTCCCGGGCAAACCACCGTATTTATAGCTTACGATCTGAGGCCTCCATCAACTATAGTCGGCTTCGATGACAATAACATAACAAAGGACGAGTACATTTGTCTGAGAGCTAACGATAACCAGAATCAGTTGATCGATATAGCGTGTACTGTATATGGTGCATTCATTAAAGATTTCCTTCCATGCCTAGTTATCCTGACCGGGAACATTCTCACCATCGCTCGCATCCTCAAGTCCCATTTGGATAGGAAAGCACAGATGGGAGCAACAGTCTCGGCCGCAAAGCCCATGACGTCCACCACAGCCATGCTGATTGGAATCAGCGCCATGTTTCTTATCCTCAACCTCCCATTCGACATCGTATACATTTACTATACGAGAACAGATTTCAACTCGCTCACGAAAAAGGAGAAGGGTATCTACCACCTGGCTCTTTGTGTTAGTGTTTTGACTTACAATACTAACAACGCCTTCGAATTCATCGTGTACTTTGCCAGCGGTCGGAAGTTTAGACAAGCCTTTCTGGAAACGTTCCTACAACGTCGAAAGAAAACCAACAAAAACGAACTGAGACGAACGAGAGACGCAGAAGTAGAAACGTCGAAAATATGACGAACCACAACAATAGTCATAGGGATGATTGTCGTTTCAGCCGTGGACCATAATATAAACTCTGCAACTGCTTGCAGTAGAACCGTAGTAACACATTGTTCGAAGCCTCGAAGTAGACCCTTCAAAGCATGAATCAGACCAGGAAAGACGTAGGCATACGTGCTTGTGTGCAGGGATGTGCCTTGTGCAAGGTGGTGTTTGTGCAGTATACGAACAAACGGTTCAAAGAAGCATACATGCATATCAAACATTCACAATAATTATGTATGTATGTATGTATGCATGTGTGCATGTACATGTATGTATGTATGTATGTATGTATGTATGTATGTATGTATGTATTTATGTATGTATGCATGAATGTATGTATGTATGCACGTATGTATGCATGTATGTATGTATGTATGTATGTATGTATGTATGTATGTATGTATGTATGTATGTATGTATGTATGTATGTATGTATGTATGTATGTATGTACATGTATGTATGTATGTATGTATGTATGTATGTATGTATGTATGTATGTATGTATGTATGTATGTATGTATGTATGTATGTATGTATGTATGTATGTATGTATGTATGTATGTATGTATGTATGTATGTATGCATGTATGTATAACATAAAATAACATAACATTTTATTCGGCAACCAATAATATTCGAAACATTTCGTAATTATAACAGAGTAGCAAACATGTTGGCATACCCAGGAGACCCAAAAGGGACCGAAGATCCCGCTAGCCAGGGTCACTTGAGAGCGTTGGAAGAAACAGATGAGAAATACGGCCGAATTTGAAATGAATAACACAAAAACTTAACTAGTATACATGCATATATATAATATATATATACATATATATACAAACGAAAAGTAAGTAAGTTAGAGAAAATAGTGTACAAAATAGTCAGTAACATACACAAACACGAGTGCGCACTCCCATTTTAAACTGATCACATTTCCCACAAAATTGGACTTATTCTCCTTGTTGGATATAAACAGAAAACTCACATTTGAATAGATGAAAAGATGGCAGGGACCGGATATTAAGAGGAATACTGTTCCAGGTTCTTGGTCCGATACATTTATTAGATGTAAGCTTAGTATCAGTACGGGCAAATGGAGTACAAAACAAGTTAGCATTTCTCAAGCAACGATCTTGAACATTGGTATTAAGTTGAAAATAGTCTATAAAGGTTAATGGTAATTGATTATGAATATAACGGTACTTAAATGTCCCTGTTTGCAATCGCCTTATCTGATCTGGGTTTAGTATTTTTAATTCAAGGAATACTGCTTTTGTGTGGGATCCATAAGGGATTTTAGCCACAAATCTTATAGCTCGTTTTTGGAGGACAACGAGTTTAACAAGATTAGACTTATACGCAGAGGCCCATACAATATTGCAGTAAGATAAGTATGGATGTATGAGTGTATAGTAGAGTGAAGTTCTGATCTGTGGTGAGAGGATTCTAGATATGCGAGAGAGAATGCCTAGGTTTTTGGCTATTTTAGTTGAGATGTTGGATATGTATTCTTTCCATGGACAAGTGCTGGTCGACGTAGACTCCTAAAAATTTCGAAGATTGCACTTGAGTGATAGGGGTTCCGAGTATACATAGGGTTGGACATACTGATGGAAGTGATTTTTTATGGGATCTAAAGATGATGTAATTGGTTTTGTCTAGGTTAAGGGTTAACTTGTTTGCGCGAAACCATTCTGCTACGTTTTCTAAATCGGAGTTCGTATGATTAATTAATGTTTCGATTGAGGAATGAGAATTAAAAATATTGGTATCGTCTGCAAACAATAAAAAATGAAGATTAGGGGCTACATTCGGTAGGTCGTTAATGTACAAAATAAACAGCAGCGGGCCTAGAATAGAGCCTTGAGGAACACCGTATTTAATTGCTTTTAGAGGAGACTTGCTATCATTACAGCTAACTAGTTGCATTGTATTTTCCAAATAACTTTCGAACCATTTTAGTTGGGTATTTCGAATCCCATAGATGGATAGCTTTTTTTAGCAGTATGCCATGATCGATAGTATCAAATGCTTTCGCCAAGTCGAGAAAAATTCCTATAGAGTATTGGTTTTTATCCTATGCGTCCGTGTATGTACATGTATGTATGTATGTATGTATGTATGTATGTATGTATGTATGTATGTATGCATGCATGTATGTATGTATGTATGTGTGTATGTATGTATGTATGCATGTATGTATGCATGCATGTATGTATGTATGCATGCATGCATGTATGTATGTATGTATGCATGAATGTATGTATGTATGTATGTATGTATGTATGTATGTATGTATGTATGTATGTATGTATGTATGTATGTATGTATGTATGTATGTATGTATGTATGTATGTATGTATGTATGTATGCATGAATGAATGAATGAATGAATGAATGAATGAATGAATGAATGAATGAATGAATGAATGAATGTATGTATGTATGTATGTATGTATGTATGTATGTATGTATGTATGTATGTATGTATGCATGTGTGTATGTATGTATGTATGTATGTATGTATGTATGCATGTATGTATGTATGCATATTTGTATGTATGTGTATGTATGCAATATGTATGTTACGCACGCAGTGCTTCAATCAGATTCCGTTTCAACTGTGCATTTTAGTGTGCGCGGTGCACATTATAAAAAATAGGCATGGAAGATTGTTTAGCCCGCGTGGGATTGCACAGAATTATAGTCTCGCGAAGTAAAACAGAAAGCTTTTGTGCTAGACTGGCATTTGCGATATTTATTGCAGGACCTTGTACTATGGCCATACATATATTTCCATGTTCAGATAGAAAAACGACGAAAATTTGCAGGTAGCAGTTTTCTATGAAAGTGGACAAATCTTTATTTTTTTAATAATGTTAACTGGCGCTATAACTGCACCGACAAGCAAGGGGTGAGTAACATCAAAATGGTTGTTAACACAATCATGCGAATAACGCATTTTGTAGAATTGCGGGTTAATGTCATAATAGACCTGCTTGTAGATCATAATATTCTAGGCCAGCGGTTCTCAACCTTTTTTGTGCGGCGACCCCTTGGAAGCATTTCGAAAGTTGTGACGACCCCCAACATCAAAATTGACTGAGTAACCTCCCTCGCTGTTTTTTTCCGTTGTTCATTTTTATGCATTTTCAATTCACAATTCGAAAAACTGTTTTGTCAATAATTATTGTAAGAGGTTACCTAGCTGGCACTTGCGATTCAGAGAGCTACCTATTCAATAGTTTGAAGTTCAAGTTCCATAATCTATTCAGCAAAATTTTTAGATTTTCACACTGCAATGGTATCATTTAAAGCTGTCATTCTAACGAAATTGCTCACCATTTGAGTGCTGATAGTTGTTGTTTAAGGCTTCAAAAGTGCCCCTCGCATTATTTAAATCATTTTGAATTTTAACACCGCAATGGTAACATTTTATGCTGCTATCTCAAAACCATTTCTCGTGATTACATTGCGGAAAGACATGGTTGAGGACTTTAGTAAATAAATACTGTAAATTCCTCCCTCTCCATTGTTTAGGCTAGCGTTTCTGAATTTCCACGTTGCAGTGATAGCAATTTAAGCTGTCAGCTTCGCAAATTGCTCACTTTTCAATTCTAATAGTCAAGGCTTAAGACTTCAAATTGTTCCCTCCCAATTGCTTGCGATATTTTGAATTTGCATAATGTAACTGTATCATTTTAAGCTGTCATCTGTACAAAGTTTCTCATGATTTCAGTGCTCAGATAGGCGTACATGATTTCAGACTTCAATAGGTAAATGGTCCCGACACATTCTTTGAAATTTGTTTTCATTTGCAAACGGTAATAATGACATTTTAAGCTGGTATCCTAATAAAATTGCGTGTAACGGATAAGCAGTGGATAACACAATAAATTTGCCATGATATTTATGAAATGAAATTAATATGAAATATTGGAAGATATAAGAAGCTTGGTCTTCGCCACTAATTTCGATGGGACCATTCATTGTCACCCCAAGTCTCCGCCCCTGTAATGATTCTCACTGCAGCTGACAGCATTGATTCTTTGAGCAAACGGAATATTGTTCAAATTTTTAGATGTATGGTAAAAGTGGAATTTATATTTGAAAACTAAAACAGAAAATATTAAATTCACGGCCGTTATCTAACGATTGACTCATATATTTTACAAATTTCTGACAGGCCCAGGCGACCCCTGGCAAATCTTCAGGCGACCCCCGCGGGGGTCGCGACCCACAGGTTGAGAACCGCTGTTCTAGGCGGAGTTTAAGGAACACGATCTTTTCTGTTCACTGAGAAAGTGAGGGCATATGCAATGTAAAATTCACTTTTAATTACCGTAGGAAGGCGAGTGACACCGGAGAATCGCAGTTGTAGTAATTTTCTGTATAGAATATTAGTTAGGCTATTATAACGACCATTAGTCTGATTAATATGGAAAAACTGTTTGCACGCAATTAGTGAACAAGGCAGATAATTAAAATGAGAAACATATACTACCTTACGAATGTAATATGGAGCGAAACACTAATGCATAATTTTATGGACACGACCGAAATCTATTCGTTTAGGTAGCAGATTGAACTAATCTCAGAGAGGTGCAACCATAATTATCCATTCCCACTCAAATTCGTATGTACATGTATGTATGTATGTATGTATGTATGTATGTATGTATGTATGTATGTATGTATGTATGTATGTATGTATGTATGTATGTATGTATGTATGTATGTATGTATGTATGTATGTATGTGTGTATGTATGTGTGTATGTATGTATGTATGTATGTATGTATGTATGTATGTATGTATGTAAGTATGTATGTATGTATGTATGTATGTATGTATGTATGTATGTATGTATGTATGTATGTATGTATGTATGCATGTATGTATGTACGTACGTACGTACGTACGTACGTACGTACGTACGTACGTACGTATGTATGTATGTATGTATGTATGTATGTATGTATGTATGTATGTATGTATGTATGTATGTATGTATGTATGTATGTATGTATGAATGTATGTATGTATGTATGTATGTATGTATGTATGTATGTATGTATGTATGTATGTATGTATGTATGTATGCATGCATGTATAAATTATATGTATGTGCAATTGTAGATGCATGTAAGTATTACATTTATATTATGCATGTTTGTATGTATGCAATGTGTTTGTACAGTATGTGTGATCTTTGATCTGCAAGAAGTGACAATAATTACCTGTAAAATCCTAGCATTCTAGACGTCGTGCAAGTCCTGAATAATCACTTTCAATCTCGACAGTCTAATGGAAATGAGTTCTGCTCAGGCTGCTCTGACTCTGTTGGATTTCATTGAATAGAAAATCAGTTGGTCGCTCGACGTCAGTCGCTTCAATTGTCTCCTCGACTGTTCGGACAACTAGATCTGGATCTTTCAGGAAGGCTTTACTGTCGAAACGATTAAGAAGGATTATCAAATAATCGATTGATGATAACCTATAGGATGCTAGCGACGTTGGATTCGATGCTGCGGTGATGATCCTCATAAGAATATTTACTTTGATGGTTAGTCCGATAGTCGGGTGAGATTGTAAGAATTAATGAAAACCAGATGAGTTTAATGGAAAAATGTGAATATGGATGGATCCGATTTGACTGCAGGGTCTATGACAACAGAGGCCGTTACCCTGGACAGAAATTTGCTCGGCATATTACAGCACTCAAGAGCAAGGTAATCTCAACAAAAGTTATATATTTTCTGTGTGGTGTGCTATACAGCGGTGCAAGGGCGGATCCAGGAATTTTCGAAGGGGGGGGCCAAAAAATTGTTGGGCTGGGGTCGGAAATTTTTTCGTTGATCTTTCGCCGAAAAATCTGATGAACTTTTTTAGTGGTTTTTGGCCGAAACCAGAGTTTAATTTAGCCCCCACCTCTGGGGGAATTGAGGTTTTCGGAGGGGTAGATAATTGACCGTCTGAAGACAATCATGAGGCGCGCAGCGCCGATAGTGGTAGGGGAGGGGTGTGGGGAGGGGATATGCCCCTCCCCACCAGAAACTTTTTGAATTTTCACATTGCAATGGTAGCATTTTAAGCTGTTATCTTAACAAATTAGCTGTACTTTTCAGTGCTTGTAAGAGTGCCATAAGGTCTCAATAAATATAGACTTTACTTAAAAACTTCTTTCCCGAAAACTAGATGTTCTTTTTTAAGTAATCCGCCGGAAATCTTCAAAAAGGGTGTTCAATTTTCCTTCCCAAAACACTGATGAAATTTTTGTGTCATCCGTGCGAAATCTTAAAAAAGGTGTTTAATTTTTCGTCTAAAAGGAGTGATGACTTTTTAGTCTCCCGTGCGAAATTTTCAAAAAAAGGTGTTCAATTTAGAATTAAAAAACTGATGACTTTTTGTAGTCATCCGTGCGAAATCTTAAAAAAAGGTGTTTAATTTTTCGTCTAAAAAGAGTGATGACTTTTTATTCTTCCGTGCGAAATTATCAAAAAAGGTGTTTAATTTCGCATCCCAAAAAACTGATGACTTGTTGTAGTCATCCCTGCGAAATCTTAAAAAAGGTGTTTAATTTTTCGTCTGAAAGGAGTGATGACTTTTTAGTCTCCCGTGCGAAAGTTTCAAAAAAGGTGTTCAATTTAGCATCCCAAAAACTGATGACTTTTTAAGACTAGAATAAATAAAATACTTCCGGTACGTGACTTTTTGGCGCCGCCGTTTTGGCGCCGCCGTTTTGGCGCCACCATTGCGCTATAACATTTGCGTTTTGCAGTCTATTTCCGGTTCAGTGTATACGACGCGTGAAACAAATTGACGAAATCCTTGCTGAAATAGAAAGTGAATGTACGGCTTGTTGTTGCGTTAATTGAGGCTGGATCGATGAAAATATTCCTGGTTTAATTGGAGCTGGATTTATTAAGCGAACGCATGAGAAATGGAAGATATGATCAAGAAAAGAACGCTTGAGATTTGTAAGCTCGATGAAGAGTCTTTTAAATGCGAAAAAGCGGCGGGAGTTCCGACGAATGCTTGAACAATTGAAGCTGAAAGGAGATTTTTTTGCCGGTGAAATAGAAGCTGGATTTTTTAAACAAATGCTTTATTTAATAACAAATTATAAGACATGTGAGGTAGCAGATTAATAAAGTACAAGCGATCAAAGCAGAGGATGTCACATCGAATGATTGAAAAAACAGGCCCACCAAAGAGAGAAAGTCCCGCTAAGACTGGGCCTATTTAGCTTAGTATAGAAATAAGAACTTTAAGATGACATAAGATTTTAGCACGATAGATCGAGGAAATACAGACTTTAGTGACAACAATGAATATGGTGTATTAAAGACAAAAGCGACAGTTCCTTTAAAAAGTCCATTGTTTTGAAATGTCCATAATTGCAATTATAATAAAAAGGTGTGCAACTGCAAATGTCTGCCAACACTAAAGAAGGTGTGCAATTGCCAATTTTTGCCAACACTAAAGAAGGTGTGTAATTGCCAATTTTTTAGAAACCTAAACAAATCCATTGGTTCGAATTGTTCATTATTGCAATTGTAATATAAAGGTGTCCCACTGCAAATGTGTGCCAACAGTAAAGAAGGTGTGCAATTGCCAATTTCTGCCAACACTAAAGAAGGTGTGCTATGGCCAATTTTTTAGAAACCTAAAGAAATCCATTGGTTCGAATTGTTCATTATTGCAATTATAATATAAAGGTGTCCCACTGCAAATGTGTGCCAACAGTAAAGAAGGTGTGCAATTGCCAATTTCTGCCAACACTAAAAAAGGTGTGTAATTGCCAATTTTTTAGAAACCTAAACAAATCCATTGGTTCGAATTGTTCATTATTGCAATTGTAATATAAAGGTGTGCAAGTAAAATAATGATGCTTTAAAGCACACTGCTGTTGTACAAAAAAGTTGTGCAATTGCACACCTTCTTTAGTGTTGGCACACATTTGCAGTGGGACACCTTTTTATTATAATTGCAATAATGAACAATTCGAACCATTGGATTTGTTTAGGTTTCGCAAAAATTGGCAATTACACACCTTCTTTAGTGTTGGCAAAAATTGGCAATTGCACACCTTCTTTAGTGTTGGCAAAAATTGGCCATAGAACACCTTCTTTAGTGTTGGCAAAAATTGGCAATTGCACACCTTCTTTAGTGTTGGCAAAAATTGGCCAAAGCACACCTTCTTTAGTGTTGGCAAAAATTGGCCATAGCACACCTTCTTTAGTGTTGGCAAAAATTGGCCATAGCACACCTTCTTTAGTGTTGGCAAAAATTGGCAATTGCACACCTTCTTTAGTGTTGGCACACATTTGCAGTGGGGCACCTTTTTATTATAATTGCAATAATGAACAATTCGAACCAATGGTAAATTACTTCTAAAGGGAGGACAATGATATTTTGGCTAGTTTTAACTGTACGTAAGTGCTTCTACAAATGCACAAATTCGATTACAAATGCACATTTTGTGTATAGCTGCACGTTAAAAAAGCCCTGCCGGGTACCCGGCTAATGTTCTAATATAGCGGCAGTTTTCTGATTTTATTGAATGCCAGATACGATTGCAACAATTATTATTCAAAAGCTTAACTACATGTACATCATGTGACCACATTGACTATAGGCCTACTCACTGCCATACCATATAACAATTAAGGAAGTTTTATTACATTTCGACAAAAAATACTTAACATCAGATTTTTGAACACAGACAAACATACTTTTGCTTAAATCGGAGTTGGATTGTTCATCAATGCAACGCCAGTTTAAGGAAGAACATTTTCAGCAATCCAGCTCCAATGAAATTTAATTGTGGTATTACCTAATACGAATAAAAACCAGCTTTGACCCTTTCAGATCAAGTGAGGAGTGTACGTCGAACATACATTCTGAGCTATTTCGGGCATAACTTTTGAACGGCGTGGAATATCATCACAAAATTTAACTCAAAATGTGCGTAAATGAACCGCCTAAAATTACCTACAATTTGACAATTTTTATACTTTAGAATGAGGGAGAAAAAAGTTCCGGCGCCAAAACGTCCGGCGCCAAAACGGCGGTGCCAAAACGGCGGCGCCAAAAAGTCCGGCGCCAAAACGGCGGCGCCAAAACGTCCTGCTTCGCGAATAACATACATTCCATGCCATAAATCATAGTTGGATATTGTTGAAAGATTGTTTCATTTCGATGCTTTATATAAAGACAATGCAATTGCGTGAGAGACTTAGATTGGATTTTAATTACATTTACACAGTATTTTTATCATAGGTTTTAATTACATTTATACATTAATTCTCCTGTGCATGACTGACACCCTGAAATTTTTTTGCTCCACCATGGATGGGGGGGGGCCACGTCCCATGGCGATTTGAAATGGGGGGGGCCATGGCCGGATTGGCCCCCCCCTGGATCCGCCCTTGCAGCGGTGTCTTATAAATACGTTACCTAGTAAGAAACTTAAATCATGAGAAAATTAATACCCTTAACATATCAATCTTAACATTCAACATGATAAGTAAATGTTTGGAGTAGACTTCGTTGTCTAGTTGGACATAACATTCTGATTTTTGTAAATAGTAATGATTTTTGATTTTTGATGTGATTCAATTAATGATTAGAGTATGCTTTAACCGGAATTCTATTCAATCATGGCCATTGATGTCGCATTTTTTTGGTTCTATTCAGAATAGTAAATGCGAGAAATAAAAAGTAGAATGTAATAGAATAGACTATTCTATTACATTCTACTTTTTTATTTATCGCATTTTCCATTGCGCTAATCACACTTGCTATTCAATGGCGATTCCAGCTAGACAGTTTCTCCCCTTAGCACACGAGCCAGTGGTCAGTATGTGGCGGTTGAAGGGAATTTGAACCTTGACCCACTACTACACCACTCCATTGAATTACTCTTGATGGTATTCTATCCAATTCTATCTTAACTTTTGCTTGCTGATTTATTCTACACTCTTCCCTTATCTCCCAATCCATTCCGGACATAGTATTCTTACTGTTCAGTCCAATTGTATTTTATCTGACAGTTCAGCTCCGCATAATCTTTGCTTCAACAGAGTCGCCACCTGGCGATTCAACCGTCACTCAGTCGTAATAGCAAGACGTGTCGAGTCTAGTCTAAGTAGACGGTTCGCGAGCATTCGTTCACCAGGGGAACCACTGTGTGCGGCGGTCTGGCGAGGATTCAGACGGTGTTTGTGTCATGGTTGAGATACGGTTTCTGATGAATGCGGGCGACACGGTACCACAGCGTCTGCTCAAATTTGAAAATGCGTCTTTTTTGGTTTTACACGCGTTATAATTGTTATTTATTTATGACAACAAAAGATGAGACTGTTTAATGTGACACCCTGTGTTATAAATGCCATCGTCGTAATTTACCTAATGATAGGCGCTGAAACAGAAAAGTTGTCTCTGCTGTCTCCTGACATCTTCGAAAGTCGGTAGCCGTGGGGTTGATCACTGATCAGTGCAAGGCCAGATTGATTTATTGGAACCAGAGCCAAAGGTACAGAGCAATATGATGGCAGTGCAGACCAAGTATCTTATTATTGAGGAAAATGGTCAAAGAAATTCAAAGAAGTTCATTGCCGAAAATTCTATGTAAATTGGCAATATAATTTTAATTCACTTGAATTAATTTCGGAATGACTTTAGTGATGCGCATACACGAAGGTATCGTCCACAATAACGTCTCCCCTTTACCTGGTTATTGCACGAGTGTGGATATCAAGTTCCCTTGACAAAACTCCTGGATAGAAAGCCCGATTTAACATCTGATATTTAATCGACAGGGCAAAACCTCCCCTTGTGCAACTTATACATACATGTAATTAATTGATAAAACGCGTTTCGTAATTTTTACTACCATTAAACGAACATAATAACAATCAATCTATTTCGCAGTTTTTGCTTTTGTCAATCCAACTTCTATTTAGATAACATATATTTTCATAAAATCATCAGCCAGTCCAGCTGCTATTTACGCTAAGCAGCAACAATCTGTTTTATATCTTCAACTTCCATTTAAATAACAATTATTTTTCATCAATCCAGCTTCAATTTAGGCAAGAACATTTTTATCACTTGCACATTTCCGCTTAAATAAATTCGAATTAATTAGGGTGAATTTAAATTATAGTGCTGTCAAATTATACGAGGTTAGGCGCAGTTTCTTTATTGTGTTAATTTGATGAACGCAGTTTTTCCGCAAAAACTGGTCGTCTTTACATTTTCTTTTAAATAATGGCGAAAACGGACCGGATCATAATCAAATTTGTACCAGTATCTTTCATTTGACTGATGCATACACTAACAAAATATTATAGAGAAATATGAAGCCGTTACTGAATTAACACATTTTGAAAACTGTGAACGAACTTTCGTGACACCCTATATTATTTATATGTATCATTAGACACCTTCAAACAAGTTGTTGTTTTGCAATAAATATCTAAATTTGCTCGATGATCCAATGTTACCGGAATTTTGCAGAACTCCAGCCAGTTAAAAGTTGTATTTAAGTCTAGTATATAACTGGCTTGCGGTGAGGGAAGGAGAAGACTCGGCAGACCAAGGATGAAATGGATGAACGAGATACACGACATAACAGTTACTGGCATGAATTTGGAAGAACTGAAGGACTTGTCTGCGAACAGAGAACAATGAGCGCCTCTGAGTAGTTTCCTTCAAGAGGCGCTATATAAATACTCGAATGAATGAATGAATGGAGAATGTGTGTCAGGATGATCGCTAGAGCTTTACGAGCTGACAGCACAAGGTAACAAGGTATATAACTTTGCAAGACACTTTAAAAGAGGTGTAGAGACCAAAACTACCACATTCTTTCCTAGTCAACTGAACTTCCAGCCACTTAAACGTTCAACGACGATCATCATCGGCCGGTCGTCAGCCATGATCCAGAGACTGAACGTTTGATGCTACTAGCATAGATGCAGTTTTTGATTGATTGCTATGCCAGTTTATCGTTTCATATTTGCTCAATAACTTCCATGATTACAATCATTGTGTTCTGGATAAAGCTCATAGAGTATTGATCTACGTCTACTCTAGGGTAGGATGGGCGCAACAATGAAATTGTAATGACACTGCGTCATATTCAGAATGATGTGCTTTTACCTCTTCTTATAGAGCTTAGGATCTTTGGACTGACCCTTCCAGCGGCGTGTGTCATTTCTTCACCAGGCGCCATTGCACATGGCAACGCAGGATCGTGATTGGCGGCATTTGGACCGTACTGCATTCCGTGTCTCCTTACTGAATGTTCTTGCCATTGCCGATCCATCCTCCCTGACCGATGCATCGACCACAAACCTCTTCTCCATGTAGGAGTCGTGGCCTTCGAGAAAAGTTGACGTACTACTCATCAACGGATTTGTGAAAATTTTACTCCTGTTAAATTTATAGTGAGGCCTGTATACGATTTGTAGGTGTTGAAGGACACCATTTTATTGAAATTGTACTATAATAACGTTTTAGTGTTGTAAGGATGTCAGCCTCATTATGTAAATGTCATAAAACGATTGCAACAGTTTAATAACAAGATTTTCATTAACATAATATTAATGTCGTACATTATTTCGGCAGCAAATGACGCTGCTGGAGTCAACTCGGTTTTCAGAAACATTGGTACTGGTGAGACAGAGAAGAAACGTTTGCAGTCGGCGATCAGGAAAGAGAACCACGGGCTCCGAAGTTTATTTCTGACAGAAGTGCAAAAGCAATAAAAATTTCACCACGTAGGTTGCATAATTTTAAACTTCCAGAAATTTTATATAGACTATTATAGCATGAGCTTTTTAATGTTATAGGCTAACCTTTCTTGAGAGAACACTTATGGTGACAATCTTATTTTTCGTGTTCCTGAATGCGGTGTGACATCAAGAATAATCAACAAACGAAGGCACTGCTGGCTATTATTCCATACAGAGTGAGAATTGACGAGAGTTTGATGCCCCAATATTTTCGGCCTCTCTACTTTCTTATTAGGACCCACTGTAATGTCTTCTTTGCACACATAAATTCCGGTGAAAGCCTAATTCCCTCTGATGACTTTGTTCTTTTATTTTCATATTGGTCAATCTAACAATATGCATTTCGATCGACAAGAAATTTTTGATTCAGTTAGCAATGGAGAGGAAATGTTTTTTATTTTGAACTCTCATTGTTTTCAAAGGTGTCCAATGACGTCCGATTTCGGTTTATTTATTCTGCATAGTGGCAGTTTATTGAGTTAAGTGAATGAATAGATTGTGTCAATGATTACTCCCACGTTTAACGACATCTTATGACTACAAGGGCCTTTCTTTCTCGTCTAGAGTTATAACAATTGTAATCCAGTTCTGCGTTGTTTCTGTTGCGTGCGTTTGTTTTACCTGGGTGGGTTGCAAGCCCACCGCAGAACCCTCCTCCTTTATCCTGGCTTGGGACAGGCACATGCTGCCTCAAAGAGGTAGCCTGTGGACAAACTGGAGAACATCATCAGAAAGAAAAGACTGAACTGGATGGGACACGTGGCACGAATGAGCAGCGACAGAAGAGCCAATCAGGTGATGAACTGGACTCCAAAGGGGAAGCGTGGAAGAGGAAGACCAAGAAAGAACTGGAGGGGAACTGTTCGAGAAGATCTGAAGTGCTTGGAGATGACGGTGGAGGATGCTGTTCAGATGGCGATGGACCGGGTGGAGTGGAAAGGCTGCGTTGCCCGATGTGCAGTTCTGCACGGGATGGACCAAGTACTAAGTAAGTAATCCAGTTCATTAAGCATGCATGGCTTCTTTCACATTTTTTTTCATTTATTGCTTGTTTCAAGTCTGGAAGGTTTCCGGGTAAAGATTAATCATTTATTTTCTTTCGTTTTTTCTGATGATTTGACAATTCTGTTGAATACTCATTCGCTCAACTATGTTTAGTTGACTGACTTATTTTCAAACATTCGAATAATCTCCGCCGCTGTTTTGATATTTTTTGGTATAGTTTTGTTAAACTTAAACTGATGAAGATGTTGAAGATGTTGATGCTGACCCCAGTTTCACCTTCACCATCGAGATTGTGATTATGATCGATTTCCACACGATGACGATGATGGTGATGATGATGATGATGATGATGATGATGATGATGATGATGATGATGATGATGATGATGATGATGATGATGATGATGACAACTACTAACACAGCAACGACGACGACGATTAGGTTTTTCTACCTTTTTATCCACAAGATCTCAGAATATTGCTAAGATTTCCACGTCTGCGTGGACACCTTGAATAATGTCTCCAACATGATATAAATACTGTTGTCTGAGCTGTTTACTTGAATTCTGTCTAACCACTACTGCAGCTGTCATAAACAAGAACCGCGTATCTCGAAAAACCGTGTTCTGAGATAAACTCAAAAGACTCAGGGCCTTTTAACGTGCAGTTCTACACAAAATGTGCAGTTCTTAATGGATTTGTGCAGTTGTAAAATCATTTTTGTGCAGTCAAAAAATCATTTAAATTTTCATTGTCATTCGATTTGGAATAATACGCCATATTAAAAAGACATTTAGAGAAGCCTATAATAGTAGGCGTACTGCAAGTTTTGTGATTGAAGTTTGTATATACACTTTATTCCAAACGGAACGCGTTTGATTTGCAAAAAAACCTAGGGGGGTGGTGGCAACCACCACCCCCTTGGTAGCCCGAGGGTTAATAAAACTTTAACAAACTCATGCTTCAACTATGTGTTGGGGCCTCATTACTCATTGGTATAGGTCTAAACGAAATTAATGCTTGCCAGGAAAAATTGGCTTGACTTATTTCATTAGTAGCCGTACGTTGACCTATTGGCTTATGGCTATTATTATGCCAGATGTCGACTTCAAGTCGGAAGTCGGTTGCTTTTCTGCCAAGTCGGGTCATGTCGTTTTGACACCGAGAAGTCGACTTCAAGTCGACCTCAAGTCACTTTAGGGTCAAGTGGGGTCAGATTAGCTGACCAAAGTCACTCCCAGGTCCACGCTTCGGCCCCCAGAAGTTCAGCTTTGGTATTGTGAGTACTCCGCCTCTGTGTGGGCTCGATCCCACCTTACCAATATTGTCGACATAATAAATAAAATAAGGACAAAATTAAGCAAATAAATTAATTAAATAAGCACAAGGACAAAATTATTAAGAATATTCTTACTTACTTTAATAGCCATACTAGAAGCAACCCAATACTATAATTATAGTGGCTGCCACGGCGTGCTTTCCAGCAGATGATTTATGACACCTCTTTCAGAGATTCAAGACTGTTTATAATTAGTGTTACAACATTCCTTAGTTGAATTATTACACGAAATTGATCTATGTTACCAAAGTTTAACATCGTCGTATAACATCAAAGGCCGTTGACGACAATTTACAGCCTATACAGTATAGTAACAATGAATTCAAGGCATCCAAAATACACCATATAACGTTGTAATTACAATATCGTTGTTCATCGCCTTACCCTTAACCTAATATCATTGTTCATTGTAATTATAGTGTTCATTGTTTAATAGCAAAATGGTTAACAGTTAATAACATTAACTATAAGCTTACAATTTATGGCAAATAATTTGCTTGGGCACATTCATTAATAAGCCGCAGTAATTGTCACATGCAAGAAATGTCACAACATACTCAACAGCACCATGATCTAACCAACTCAGATCAAGTCTAACCAATTCTATTGACTTCCCTAACGCCGTATTGTGTTCAATTTTCCTTCCCTTGCAAACCGCATGTGCTACTTCAAACCCGCAAACCACAAAATGCCCGGGGACAGAATGTCACAACCGGCCAACTCGGGCGATGCCAGTCCGAACTCCGGATAAAAGAGGCTGGCAAAACCGCTGTCCATCGTTTTAGATACAGCGCTATTCAAAAAGATTTCCCGATGGTTTAAGAGAACCTGAACGATATATCCAATATTAAAGTATAATAATAATAATACATCTTGTTAACGATTTAAATAGAGAATATAAATAATAATGAACGCATAATGTGTCTGCAGCTTCCACTGACCATCATCTTCAGCTTATATAATGCTAGTTTTACACTTTTAAAAAGTGTCTAAGCCGACCGCTCCTAAGAAATTTTTTCAGTCATCCAGAGTTTATAATTATGGTACCAACAGTTTGAAGTGGCAGCAGGTAACAAATCAATAAAAGTTGTCATTATGCAATCATTAAGCTCCCATACATAATCATGCAATTATAGAGTTCTTCACTCGGAAAACGATCGTCGCCAGTGAGATTCTGAACGAACTTTGAAAGGAGGATATTTATACTGTTGTATAATATAGCATCGTATAAAAAATGCAGTAGTAGAGCAATGCATCAAGTGCAATTCTATTGTATAAAATGCAATTGCGTTGAATTGATTCATAAGCAATTGCTTTTTATAGTATCAAATGCAATTGCGTTATGCTGCATCAAATACATCATTGTAACGTGTTTTATTTTATGAAATGTGATTTTTTTTATTGTTTTCTATTGTGTCAACAGCAATTGTATTGCTTCTGATAGAAATTCGTCAAATTTCCACTAATTTTAATAACTTTATTAAAAGTGGTGGAAATTTTACGAAGTTGTGACAGAAAAAAATTGCACAGTTTTGATCGAGACATGGTGTGAAGAGACCTTCTGGAGCTATGAATAATGCTGTCACCATCGCGTGTTACTGGAAAATAATTTGAGGCACCATAAGCATCTATATCTCAAGGATTCTGCAACTCAAATGGAATTATAATTAAGGGTGTCGTCCTTACAATACAGAAAAAAACTGCAATTGGCAATTGCAAAAGCTATTAAGTGCTGTTATATGATATAATTTATG
>OX457049.1:13632839-13643271 GCA_949752735.1 Lumbricus terrestris
GGACCAATCATAGAGAACGAACGCCTCTGCATTGTTGCAGAGCGAGTTAAGTGAACCATTAATTCACCATGGACAGCAGAGCGAAGTGCGAGGCGGCCTATGCAAGGGCAAAGGGGAGCCAAAGCTCACACAAATAAGAACCTGATAAGCATTGCCACGCCAAATATGCAACCTTAACCCTCGGGCTACCAAGGGGGGGTGGTTGCCACCCCCCCTAGGTTTTTCGCAAATCAAACGTGTTCCGTCGGGAATAAAATTTTGAAAAAATTAGTAACTGTAGAGGGTTCATTGGGACACATTTTGAGCTAAAGGTTTTGATGATGCCCCCTACCGTTCAAAAGTTACACCCGATATACCCAAGGTACCAGAGGGGGTGGATACCCCCCCCCTAGAATATCGTCCGTAACTTTTCTGCCCTTTAATATTAAGAGACGCAAATTATACCATTCTATAGAGGGAATGTGGGGCTACATTTCCATGCTCACTGAGTTGTCTTATGACAACCGGAAGTGCTCAAAATAAATTAAAATATATATAAAGGTGTTTTATTTTCATAAAATTGCCATGTTTTTTCTATTATAACTTATCCATAATTTATTTTTTAAAAGAAATAAATTATGCCATTCTGTAGAGGGCATTTAGGGCTATTTTTTGGTGCTAAATAATTTGTCTTTTGATGACCGGAAGTGCTCAAAATAAATTAAAATGTGTAAAAATGTTGGGGTTTTTTACAACGCAAGCCGATATGTCAGCGTAAACGTTTTTCAGTGGCTAAAACATGTTTTTTTGTTTTGATTGAACATAAAACAGACTTATTACTAGTTTTTATAGTTGAATATTGGACTTTATTATATGTAAACTACTTTTTATATATAAATCATGTATAAAACACACAGAATCTAATATATTCCCTATGCGTAAGTATACATTTTGTGGAATCGACGGGTACCCATTGTAAAAAATTCATAATTTCGAGGGGCATTCATATTTTCTAAACCTAAATATACCATTTTGTGCAGAAATGAAAGCTGAATCAAATGGTGTATTACAAGTTATGATATCTCAAACCAAACCCAAAATCCAGGGGGGGGGTGGTAACCACCCCCCTTGGTAGTCAGTGTTACAAAAAAAGCTTGGTAGCCTGAGGGTTAAATGAGATGCGCTCCGGGAAAGGAAGCTAGTGCAAGATCTCCCGCATATACATGTATGTGTGCGCGGTCGGACTGACTGAAATATTTATGAGCGGTCGCATTAGACACCTTTTAAAAGTGTAAAAATAACCAAAAGATGATGGTCAGTGGAAGAAAAGATTCAAGAATCTTGCTCATAAGTGCTGTAATATACCGAGCAAATTTCTGTCCAGGGTAACGGCCTCTGTTGTCATAGACCCTGGTCAAATCGGATTCATCATCATCCTAATCCATTGTATAAAGTCTTTTGTAATTAGACGTTAATTGGACAATATTTCCGTTTAATTCACGTGTATGTCGTGTTAATCTATCCAATCATTTGGGCTTAGACGGTTCTTTATTGATCATTATTATTTCAACATTAGATACATTTCCGGGATGTTGTGTGCATTCTTCTGCGCGCGTTTGTCGGGAGTGGTTCCTGTTGCGCAGTTTTGTCTGCGCGCTTTTGTTACCGCGAATGAATGATAGCATGTATCCTATAATAGCCAAAACATGCTTTATGGTGGCAGTTCGAACCCCCTGGCGACCGCTACATTATTGATAAAAGTAAGCGTATGCCAGACGAGTGGTACTTTGTGATGATGAGGAAACTACACCGAGTGTGCAGCAACATATTCAAATCCTGATTATACAGGAACGCTATGCATTTTTTTAATGAATGAAAGAATAATAGTAATCACACGAAATTTGTAACTCAATGCAACGTGGCATCAGATGTTTCTAAACAATATATGGGACAAAACCAATTAAACACCTTTAAGACGTGATTTACTTAGGTCTACACAATTCCCATACGCATAAGAGCAAAGGTTGGCACCGTTTTAGAGGTGTTTAAGGCCAGCGCTTATCATTTGGTCCCATACACATAAAAGCAGCGGTTGACGCCGTTTTAGAGGTGTTTAAGGCCATCGCTTTGCAAGTCCGGATTTCACGGGTCGCGTACCGGTGGAGGTCGAAATGTGGTGTGGTGCGGTGCGGGTCAGGGAGGAAGGAAGGGAGGGTGAGAGGGAGGGTGCAAGGGAGGGTGGAAAATAGGGTGAGAGTGAGGGAGGGATAGTGGGAGGGAGGGCGGGGATGGTGGGTTGGTGTGATGGAGAAAGGGAGGGTATGAGGCAGGGATGGAGGGTGGGAGGGACGGTGGGAGGGTGAGAGGGACTGTGAGAGGGACGGTGGAAGAGATGGTGGGACGGTGGGAGGGTTGGAGGGGGATGGTCGGAGGGTGGGATGGAGCGTGCGGGGAAGAGAGGGAAGTGCTCAAAATAAATTAAAATGTATAAAAGGGTGTTTTATTTCAATAAACTGTTCATGTTTTTAATATTATAACTTATCCATAATTTATTTTTAATAGAAATTAATTATGCCATTCTGTTGAGGGCATTTAGGGATATTTTCTAATCCTAAGTTATTTGTCTTTTGATGACCTGAAATGATCAAAATAAATTAAAATGTGTAAAAATGTCAGTTTTTTTACAACGCAAGCCGATATATGTCTGCGTATACGTTTTTCAGCAGCTACACCATGTTTTTTTTTGATTGAACATATTAAAACAGACTTATTACTAGTTTTAATAGATGAACATTGGACTTTATTATATGTAAACTATTTTTTATATACAAATCATGTTCAAAACACACAGAATCTAATAATTTCTAGTGTATTTTCCACTGTTTATTCATATTGAGCAATTTGTTAAGACGACACCGAAAAACGCTGCCATTGTAGTGTGGAAATTCAAACATTATTTTATACAACGTGGTGACACATTAAATTTTATTGAACTCTTAAACCATTTCTTTAATGAAATAATAATGCGAAATTTGTTGAAGTGACAGCTTAAAATGTACCATTACTGTGTGAATATTTAAAAAAATTGCAAGGGGTTACTTTTGAAGTCATAAAACACGACTTTCAGCACTGAAATGATGAGCCATTTCATAAAAAGGACAGCCTAAAATGATACTACTATTGCAATGTGGAAAAATTAAAAAAATCTCAGGACTTTATCGTTCATAAACAGCTAGCAAATAAGAGCCTACGTGCTCTAGTCACTGTCAACAGCCAAAAAAGCGTTGGTTTCTGGAGCGGAGCCCCAAACCCCACTGGGGGGGGGCTTACGACGCTCCCCCAGATCCTCTGGTCGGTATATACTTCGTTCATGCATTCGGCACTCGCAACTTCGCGTCTACGGCGATTGCAATAAGACCGCCCTTGGAAGAAAATGTTCTAGTCGCGTCCCTGAAAGGGAGGAAGGGGTTGGGGCTTCAGCCCCCCAAACCTAAAATCCTGACCCGCCACTGTCAAGAACTAGGAACACGTGTACACAAGCAGTATGAGAATTGTAGAAAGATAGCTGGTGAATGGTGATACCTTGGTTAGTGTGGAGCTGGTTTTCGCAGCGAGGACTTTACTAATTGACTACTAAGAAAGACTATAGGAATGATTAAACCGCCGAGACCCATCTGCAGTTTTCAACCAGTACAAAGGTCTCTAATAGTTAATCAAGGTAATATTGCTACGATATCGGTTTCGTTGCCTTAATTGGCCATCTAACTGAATACAAACCCAAAAGATATTCTCGGCTAATGACCACCAAAAGTAGAGCTTAACAGTGGTGTTCACTTGTGCATCTATGCATCCACACAGACTCCATTAGGCCTAATCACAGTTAGTCAAGGTGTTCCCCTCAGGCTACCATGCTTTTTTTAACACTGACTACCAAAGGGGGGGAGTTACCACCCCCCCTGTGTTTTGGGTTTGGTTTGAGATATTATAACTTGTAATACCCCATTCAATTCAGCATTCATTTATGCACAAAATGGTATATTTAGGTTTATAAAATAGGAATGCACCCCGAAATTATGAATTTTTTACCATGGGTACCCCTCGATTCCACAAAACGTATACTTACGCATAGCGAATATATTAGATTCTGAATGTTTCAAACATGATTTATATATAAAAAATAGTTTACATATAATAAAGTCCAATGTTCAACTATAAAAAAACTAGTAATAAGTCTGTTTTATGTTAAATCAAAACAAAAAACATGTTTTAACCGCTGAAAAACGTTTACGCAGACATATCGGCTTGCGTTGTAAAAAACCCAACATTTTCACACATTTTAATTTATTTTGAGCACTTCCGGTCAACAAAAGACAAATTATTTAGTATCATAAAATAGCCCTATGTGCCCTCTACAGAGTGGCATCATTTATTTCTATTAAAAAATAAATTATGGATAAGTTATAATAGAAAAAAAACATGAAAATGTTTTGAAAATAAAAAAAAAACTTTATATACATTTTAATTTATTTTGAGCACTTCCGGTTGTTATTATATATTATGACCATGTAACAAAAGTGTTGTCCTTGTTTCAAAACATGCGACGGCCACAAAAGTCGCAAATGAAAACATGTCAGTTTCACTAGATGATGTTTAAAGAATACATTGTGATGTGAAAACCTTTTGCGTCAACCTCCTCTGTTCTATAAGTTTGGGACTGGTTAATGGCGGTGTTTTATGATCATGTAATCACCATGTAACTATTGTGATGTTATTACTTACTGTTCCCATGTTATTGTTTGCAGTGGTGTGGGGGTAATGGTAGGGATTATGGGCGAGGAGTATGTCCTGTTCACATTATGCTATAGTCGATGCACCATGGACTTATCAATGGTAAAGCCTGGGGTCCGTTGGAGTCTTACCCAATTTTTCCCCATTGAACCAAGAATGCTACAGTCTCCCATTTTTTCGTACATGTAGGGGGATGAATTGTTGAGGAATTTGAATTATTTCAGATTTTTAGTATCTATATCAATAGAGATATTCAAGGTTTTGCACCTCTGGGGTCCAATGGACCCCAGGTGTGCGTTATAGGGTTAATGAAGCAGAACGATTTTGTTTGAGAAACTCAGATAAAGTTAAAAATATTGCTTCATTTATGACTTTATCACTCGTCTGAACATGGTTTAAAGGTGTCTAATGACATCCGCATTTGTTAGATTGCCATTAATGACAAGCTGCGTATTGTTGAGAGCGAACAGTTACTGTTCAAGTAGTAACGCAAACTCACTGAAGAATTTCTTCCAGTGATAAACGGATACAGGATTCACGATCATGTAGATTCCTAGGATCACCAGAGAACCACGAGGCGAAAAACCGAAAGAGCAAGCGCGTCGAAGGTTATAGCAGGACATGAGTATTACGGTGGATAATGACTATTCCACCACCCATACTAACCAGCTATTGGTTGATTTGGAGATACTAAAACTTAATCAGATTACAATATATCAATCCTGTGAATTCATGTACAAAACGCTTCACAATTTTCTGCCTGATGAATTCACTAATCTGTTTAAGTCAAGCTTAGACTTTCATTCATATGAAACAAGAAGCTCGCTTTCTTTAAGATCTGTACTGCTAGGACAAACTCCCGTAAATTTTCTCCCACAAAGCCTTAACACTTCTCCTAATATAAACCTATTTAAAACAAACCTACGAAAATGGCTAATAGATGCCCACAACTGATAATAAAATTATTTTTCAACTTCATTCAAATGTGCTCTCTCTGTATAGTGTGTTGGATTGATGTGCCAGTCTCTTTGCTGTGATGTTTTGATAACTGTAATTAACTCTACTCATCTACTGTTGCTTGGGTTTTTCATCAAATTGTGGTGCGTATAATTTTATTATCTACTCGAACAGTAGCGTATAATTATTATAATTGGTATATGCAGCCTAACACCAGATTGAATTTGAAGAAATGATTGGATCCGTGCCGTGGCAGCATAATATCGAACGCATACACTTGATTGTATTGTATACGATTAAAGACTCAGCTACAACTATTACAGATGCAGGCATTGCAGAGGGCTCGAAGTCACATTGCAACCAACGACAAACTTTATTCCTATATTATTTCCTGTGATCATCACCTCCAGGTTGTTCTATTGCAACCTTTTTCTTATCACACAGACGATCGACTCCACTTGGCAAGACAAACGATCGAATCGATCAACTGCGGTGTATACACGATTCGCGACCTCGTATATTATTATCGGTTGTCCGTAAGGCTTGTCTTGCGACATGGATAAGACATGTAGTTTCGATCCTCCTCCTCCCCTCCTCCCCCTCCTCGTCCTCCCCCTCGTCCTCCCCCTCCTCTTCCCCCTACTCCTCCTCCCCGCCTCCTCCTCCCCCTCCTCCTCTCCTCTCCCTCCACCTCCTCCTTTTTCCCTCCTCCTCCTCCTCCTCCCCCTCCTCCTCTCCTCTCCCTCCACCTCCTCCTCCTCCTTTTTCCCTCCTCCTCCTCCTCCTCCTCCTCGTCCTCCTCGTCCTCCTCCTTCACAGTGCTCTATTACTGTGAACGGTCAGTAGGGCGTATAACATCGTTAACATTACTTCTGTTCAATGATTGTTCATCAATCCAACTTCAATCGTATCAACAATTATTTTCATAAATCCATTACGTTCGATCATCGATCAAAATTCCTAGATCGACAGGATTTGATGAATAGTCATAAAAATAATGATGAGTTGCCCTTGATGAATAGTTCGTTGATGTGTAGTCCTTTCATGAGTAGTCCCCTGATGAATAATCCTTTGATGAGTAGCCCTATAGAACCGATTTGCTCAAGGTCACTATACACTGCAATCGTCTCAGGGTTTGAACCCGTTCGACCCGTAATACTAAGCTATTTGTCTGGCAATTATTGTCAGAGTCGCTATCAGTGGCGGCGACAGGGGTGCTGGAGGGGGCTAAGCCCCCCCTAAATGCGGCTCAGCCCCCCCCAAAGCAAAATGCGGAAAATGTCTATAACGGCTAATTTCGTAATAGGAAAACTAGACAATCATCAACGGCATCGAAATCTATTTGAGAATGAAGTTAGCGACTTCATTTCTTGGCCTCAGTCTATGAAAACGGGTGACAAGTTTGCACCCTTACCTTTTGACCATACAACCGGACAGGGTTGTCGAAATTGTCGAAGAAACATCATGGCTCTTAGACACCTCGTTTCAGATTGAAACCGTTTTATAAGTATTAGACGTATAGAAATATCGAAATTGCCTAGTCCTTCAAAAAGTGGTGCAAAGCTGTATTTTATCTTGATTTTTCGCATATTTCACAAAATTAATCATCGTCACAAAAGAATGTTCAGGATTTTCTCCCTCCTGCAATCAACTATATAATCACAGCGTAGATGCTTGCGCCAGTGGCGTCGTCAGAGGGCTAGGGGTTATAACCTCTAAATGCGGTTCAGCCCCCCAAAGCAAAAAGCAGAAAATATCCATTACGGCTTATTTCGTAATAAGAAAGCTAGACAATGGTCAATGGCATCGAAATCAACTATATACACAATATTATATACATATATATATACATATATATATATATATATATATATATATATATATATATATATATATATATTAAGTTGTTTAGGTCATTTAATTCGTTGCATAGCAAATGCTACAAATTTAGTGATTTAGTGAACCAGTTTTGTTGCATTTAGTAGCTGCCTACTGTAAACCGTTTCTTCTTTATGGAATGGAAGCTGTCAGCCTTTCAAAAGTGAGCTGAACTATTCAGAGTACACTTACAGCTCTGCAGTATGTAAAATTTTTAAAGTCTCCAATAGTAGTGTTGCATCTGTACTGCACATCATGCATGTAAATTATATTACAGACTGCTGGCTATCCAGAATATTGCGTTTTATACAGAAATGCCTTTGACACAACAATGTAGTTGTCAGATTTGCGTCATGTTTCTCCTTCACACCTCAAATGTGCGCGCTCTTGTTATTTTCGGTATAATAATTATTATATTCTTGTTGTGTATACCACCACTGTCTGGGAATGTAACCCTACGTTTGATATAATGGTCAACTAAAAAGTCCTAGTGCTATTAGCATATACATGTAAAACATTTGTGTTCAGATAATTATATGTATATATATATTATATATGTATATACATAAAATAATTGTGTGCATATATCTAAGCATGCATATTTTTGTATTAAGGAAACTTAAACTGTTTTTTGTCATTAGTAATATGCAGGCAGATAATTATAATAGTGTTCTGTGAATGCTGTAGGACACCTTTATTGTGATTTATTTTTAATTGTGATTATTTTAATTCAATATCCAGGGTCACGGTCTCTGTTGTCATAGACCGTGGTCAAATCGGATCCATCCATTATTGTGATTACTTTTTTATTGTAAAATTTCTGAGTATTAATACTGTGTTGGACACCTTTTTTGTGATAACTTGGAACTCGAGTCCGTGTCCATGGCCGCCTTTTTTATATGATAATACTGAATTACACACCATTTTATTGCAAAATCTATGAATATTAATACTGTGTAGGACACCTTTATTGTTATAACTTGGAACTCGAGTCATTGTCCATGATTGACAAAACTGAATTACACACCATTTTATTGGAAAATTTCTGAATATTGATACTGTGTTGGACACCTTTTATTCAATAAAAGGTGTCCAACACAGTATTAATATTAATAAATTTTATTGTGACAACTTGGATCACGAGTCTGCGTCTATGGTTGACTTTTTGTACGATTATACTGAAATGCACACCATTGTATTGTGGAACTTCTGAATATTAATGCGCTGTTGGACACCTTTATTGTGATTTATTTTTATTTGTGAATATTTCAATTGAATGTCCAGGGTAACGGCCACTGTTGTCATAGACCCTGGTCAAATCGGATCCATCCATTATTGTGATTACTTTTTTATTGTAAAATTTCTGAGTAATAATGCTGTGTTGGACACCTTAATTTATTGAGATAACTTGGAACTCGAGTCCGTCTCCATGGCCGACTTTTTATACGATAATACTGAATTACACACGATTTTATTGTAAAATGAATGACTATTAATACTGTGTTGGACACCTTTATTGTGATAACTTGGAACTGGAGTACGTGTCCATGGCCGACTTTATATACGATAATACTGAATTACACACCATTTTACTGTAAAAAATATGAATATTTATGCTGTGTTGGACACCTTTTATTGTAACAAGTTGGATCTCGAGTCTGTGTCCATGGCCGAACTTTTATACGATTATACTGAATTACACACCATTTTATTGTAAAATTTCTGAATATTAATGCTGTGTTGGACACCTTTTATTGTAACAACTTGGATCTCGAGTCTGTGTCCATGGTTGACTTTTTATACGATTATACTGAATTGCACACAATTGTATTGTGGAATTTCTGAATATTAATTCGGTGTTGGACACCTCTTATTGTGATAACTTAGAACTCTAGTCAATGTGGTTTTTGAGTGCTTGCATATCGGTATATCAAAGACAATAGGGTCTTTGCATTACCTCACTGTCTGCACCACATAGCTTCTCGGGCTGCTGTGTGCACACGCACTGTATATACTGTATCGCCCTTGCTCATCTCGGTCACCAACTCAGCTCAGATGACTGAACTTTCTGGGTATGTTACAGTGCGGGCACGGCATAGACTTTACGCGGACGCGTTTGAGGACCTCCCATTCTCTTTTGCCACCTTAGTTGGACACCTTTGTTTATGATAATTCGGAACTTAATCTAGGATTGCGGCCGGATACACCAAAAATCAAAAACTTCAACAATTATTGCTGACTTCGTTTAAATAACCCACTCAATCTCCAACTACATCTTGCAATGTGGAGCGCGTTTGTGCCAGTGCACAATTTCTTGTAAAACCCTTGGGCTTCGTTCATGCATTCGGCACTCGCAGCTTCGCGCGATTGCAATATGACCGCCCTGGGAAGAAAATGTTCTAGTTGCGTCTCTGGGAGGGAGGAAGGCTTGGGGCTTCAGCCCCCCCAAACCTGAATTCCTGGCGCCGCCACTGTATGTATACCATATTACATTCTGATGGTTTTCCGATCTGTCTGCTGTATGAGATTCATATTGGTAAACCATTTGTGTGTACATTTATGTGGTACACACACACACACACACACATATCATGGTATCATGTAGACCTATTGCATTGTATTAGCATTTCTCTCATCAAGAACCAATCAGAAGCGAAGTGGTTGGCCTATGCCGTATATTCAAGCTGGTTACATAAGGAAGCCACAAGATTAAAATATCTGCGTTTGAAAAAGAAATTAATTAGCAAGTCATCTGGAATCTACAATTAAATCTATCATACAGCATGGATAAGTGTTCGTGACATTATTATAGATGCTATATTATATATAT
>OX457049.1:13643471-13703471 GCA_949752735.1 Lumbricus terrestris
GGACAGCGCCAGGGAGACCGGAGAGAGAGAGAGAGCAATAGCGACAGGAACAGAGACAGAGACAGACAGAGTCAGGGTCAGGGACAGGGGCAGGAACTGGGAGAGAGAGAGACAGGGACAGGGAGAGGGAGAGGGAGAGGAACAGGGACATTGACAGAGGCAGGGAAGCAGAGACAGAGACGCGGACACGGACAGGGAAAAGGAGCCAGACGCGGACAGACGGGGAATGGGAGACGGGGATGGACAGGGACAGGGACAGGGACGAAGAGACGAAAAGAGACAAGGACAGAGACAGGGACAGGGACAGAGACAGGGACAGGAACTGGGAAAGGGAGACGGAGAGGGACAGCGACAGGAACAGACACAGAGACTGAGACACACACAGAGAGAGACAGAGATAGAGAGAGAGAGGAACAGGAACTGGGAAATGAAATGGAGAGGAACAGCGACAGGAACAGACACATAGACTGAGACACACAGAGAGAGACAGAGATAGAGACAGAGAGAGTAACAGGAACTGGGAAAGGGAGACGGAGAGGGACACTGATAGAAAGAGGGACAAGGGCAGGGACAGAGACACGGACAGGAAAAATGGAGATGGACACGGGCAAGGATTGGGAAAGGGAGACTGAGATGGACAGGGCAGGGACAGGGTATGTCTGTCTGTCTGTCTGTCTGTCTGTCTGTCTGTCTGTCTGTCTGTCTGTCTGTCTGTCTGTCTGTCTGTCTGTCTCTCTCTCTCTCTCTCTCTCTCTCTCTCTCTCTCTCTCTCTCTCTCTCTCTCTCTCACTCTCACTCTCTCTCTCTCTCTCTCTCTCTCTCTCTCTCTCTCTCTCTCTCTCTCTCTCTCTCTCTCTCTCTCTCTCTCTCTCTCTCTCTCTCTCTCTCTCTCTCTCTCTCTCTCTCTCTCTCTCTCTCTCTCTCTGAGACTGAGAGGCCGTATGCGTGTTATATGGCATTTTGATGGTCAGCATATCTGCCTTCTGTATGAAATGCGTATTGGTAGAACATATTAGAACCACATGGAATGCAAATGGTCTAGATATGCTAATAACATAGAGCACACATATGGATACCTTATGTCATTTGGATGGCTAACAAAAATGCCTTCTATAGTATATGAAATAAATACGTAGGCCTATTGGTAAACTAACTTGAATCTGTGTGACATTGAAGTTGTGGTAAACTGTGTGTGATCTATATCTGACTATTGCATGGCGTATGTGAGCTGGTTACATACACACGCATAAGTAGCCTTCACTAATAATATTATGATGTGTATGGAACGTTGTGCACACATTAACGAACATCTCAGATCCTGCAGTTATTTCATACGGCTGCTTGGGCTGGTACGATCCGTACGTAAGTACATTCAACAGGCGGGAGACTCGCCTCCACCCAGCACACACCTCGGCCCGCAGTAGCCGGGTGGGCAGGGGTGGGGGCGGTGGGATGGGGTGGGGCAGTGGGGAGACAATTGTCCGGAAAACCCTAATTTCACAGGTGGCGTACCGGTGGAGGTCGGAGTGTGGTGGGGTGTGGTGGGGTGGGTGGTGGGGGTTGGGGGGAAGTGGTGGGGGAAAATTTTGCGGTGTGGTGGGATTGTGGCCGGGAGCGGGTCGAATCATAAATTTCCCGGGCAACGCCGAGTACCCCAGCTAGTAACTCCATAAGTAGGGAAGTTCAAGCAAATGATCGTCGATGTACGCGTGCACTTTGCAGTAACATTGAAAGGGCGCTGAAGTCGAGCATGCATTGTAGGCCACCAAAGTGCCAATGTCTTGCAACAAATTTGTCTATCGGAGATACCGGTCTAAGGTGTGTAGGCTACGTGCGTGCATGCGTGTGAGTGGACGTATGCGTAGTTGTGCGCGCGTTGGCTCTCGTGTGTGTGTGGCCCTACATTGGGATATGTAAACGTGGCTCATTAACTATCACTTGGTCCGTATCGGCAAGTCTCTATTAATACAATAATGTCAGAGTCGGATATAATTACGTGCGCCTGTATAATGCTGCCTTAGACCATGGCTACTCAGAAGTTTTCTATTTTTATCCCCTCATTTCCAACAACTTCTGTAGACCTGTCGGACTTCACACTCTGATGCGTTTCTCGCAATTTCTGAATGCATAACATCATGCAGGATTTGTATGGTATGCATATGGCAAATGCTATATGGCTGTGCCATCTGTATAACTTATGCAGCCCTTAAGGGCTACACGGATGTATTTTTCCCATATGGCAGACATATGGCCATGTTGTTGGGGATGTTCTTGTGGTCTGCTGCATGTGCCATTACTCAGTCTACCACCAGTGCAAAAATCAATGGTGACAGTACACATCCTTGCCGTACTCCAGTCACAACCTGAAGCCATTCACCCACCTCTCATCAACCATGCCTCGCCGCACATCGGCTACCGTCATAGAAGCTCTTGATTATGCCTTTGATGATGTTTACGATCTTTGCTGGAATTCCATAACTCATCAATATTCTCCAAAACGATTTTCTGTGGACAATGTCGGACGTCATTCTGAAATCGATAAAGTTCATCACCACAGGAGTTTGCCACATCAAAGCCTTCACTATGATTTGTCTCAGCGTAAATATCTGCTCGTAGCATGACCTTCCTGGCCTGAAACCCGCCTGCTCCTGTCTCAGGGTTTCGTCGAGAGCAGTTCTCATGCGGTTCACCAAAATCGAATCCATGATCTTGCCAGGAGTCGACAAGAGTGTATTGCCTCTCCGGTTTGAACATTCCTTTGGGTCTACTTTTCTGCTAGACAGAATAGAAAATATTACATAACTTTATTTATTTATTTATTTATTTATTTCAAAGGTACATTTGTTTTGAAGGTGTCCAATGACATCCATTGCACATGCATACTTAAACTGTGAACGATAAATAATTTAAATAATTTAGACGGAATGATTGATTCGAAATGCAATTATAGCGAATTCGACCATTGGCGAAGATAAACAGGCTCAATTATTATAGCGCGTTAGAATAAAACTTTGAGCAAAGCCGTCTGAGTGCGATCTGTGAGGCATGACTTAAACCAATGAGGGTGTGTCACATATGCAAAATGAGAGGTTTAGACGCTGCAGAAGGAGCTCATGATCTACCATGTCAAATGCCGCAGAGGCATCAAAGAGTGCAAGAAGAGATAGTTGAGATCTATCAATTGCCGTGTAAATATCCGAAAGACGTGAAAGGAGAGGTGTTCTGTCGGGTGGTGGCTTCTAAAGCCAGATTGGGCGGGGTAAAGGCCCAGATTGTTCCAAGAAAGGGACAAATTGGACAGCCACAAGTCTCTCAAGAGTTTTAGATAGGTTAGAGAGGTTAGGGACGGGCCTGTTACTGTCAGTCAAACATTAAGGTCCAGATTAGGCTGCTTTATATAGCCCTGGAATTACTTTGGCACGTTTCTGAGATGTGGGTGGAAATCCATCACTGAGTGACCTATTAAACATAATATACATACAAAATAGTATCCAAAGCATGTGAGAACATGAACCAGTCCAAGATTAACGACCTGTGTAATGCTGATCATCTTCTGAATGACAAATTGTCGTCAAACAACAACCAACCAAAGCTTATTCGGGTGGTGCAAGACCTGAGCTTAAAGACAAGGAAGGAGAGCATCGTTTATCATCATCGTATAATTGACTTAATAATATAATTTAGCGTCTGTTCACAAAGAACTGTCACGATCAATTGATCTGCATGTATGCTATGTACGTCACCCACTGACAAAGAAATGAAATAATATTCTTAAATAGGTCATTGCATAAATTATTCATATCTCACCACTGTCACCAGTCAATGTGTGTGTTTATAGGTCAGTGTATACTGGAAATACGCAATGCATAAACTGAGACAGTGTCACATTATACGGACCCCATGGCATGTCTTACTGGTCTCTCATGGACGCATCGTTAATTTGTTTGTGCGTGCAAATGTGTGAGACCCGGACGCACGGATGCCCACTAACGGAATCACTGCTGACAATGCCTATGATTAAATTGTCCTTTTTCAATCTGCCGATGATAATTATTACAGCCATGTGAGTGATTAGAGTTCATTGGATTTCATGTTATCAATTAGACGTATATAATAATACTAGATGTGTTACCCGGCGTTGTCCGGGAAATTTAGGGTTTTAAACACTACTCCACTGTGGTACCCATCGTAGACCGCTAGATTTCGGGTTTTCGCCAACCCTCCACCTCACCCCGCTTCCCCAAAAGGCCAAAGTTGACCCGCCGCTGCGGGGCGCTGCGGAAATTATTACTCGGCGGGTATGACGTCATGGGCTGTAGACTCTTTACTGAAGCGTTATTATTGATGAAATATGTCTTAAAACGCGAATAACTCTGCTTTTAAATTGATTTAAAAGCTGAAAATAGTTGCGCTGACCTTATAATTTGGGTAAGAATCAATTGCAAATTATTTTTAAAACCGACGCTGTTTCATTTCCGAGCCTATTTTGCAGGGGAGAGTCAAAAGCGTACAAACAAACAAACATATGGAAAGTGTTTCTGCCTTATAAATATAGATAATAATACTCTCTGGAGTATTTCACTGAAGGCGTTGGTTGGATGGTTCCGATTTGACCAGGGTCTATGACAACAGGGGCCGTTACCCTGGACAGAAATTTGCTCGGCATATTACAGCACTTAAGAGCAAGGTACTGAACTGAAGGCGTTGGTGTCATTTCTTTACTTATAACGTCAATGACTATCGTTTTTGAGGTGTGTTAAAACCTCCAATCGCTTTCTTTGTATTTTCAGCATCTTTCTAATTTTGAATAGGATAGAGTGCTCTTAAATATTGTTCAATTAGCATAAAATCATTTATTTTTACAATACTCTTGCGTCCATTATCAATTAGAATCATCTTAGTTCCTTTTGCTCGTACTGCTACCATGAAAAATTGAGCCTTTTCGGTGGTTGGCCCAGTGGTCTGGAATGGCCTTCCTTTTGAGCTACGCCTACACCAGTGGACTCTACCAGCATCATTCCTTACTAAACTTAAATCTGTTATTTTTGGGCGTGCTGGAGTCGGGAGCGCCTCTGAGTAGTTTTATTTCTTGAAGGAGCGCTATATAAATGTCCAAATGAATGATCTTTGCATAGGAAATTTGTTCGATCACAAAACTATCCGTGGAGATAAACTGCAAACACAATCATGTTTCTCTCCCTCTCTCTCTTATCTCTCGCTCTCCGTCGCTCTTCTATCAAACCCAGTTGAAACTTAAAACCCAAATCAATAACTTTGAATTGTATACTGGCATGGAGTTATTGAAGTTGTTCAGTCATGAATGTAGGGATTTGATATGGCAGTGTCGTTAAACATGTAACAACGACGACGTTACGATGCAAAAGGACTCTTTGGTAACTTCCATTTTCAACGAAAAATGATGTTTAAATATTTGAGAATATGAATGCCTAATAAACAATGCTTGATACGTGAGACATTTTTCATTTCAGAGTACCATTATCAGTTTTCACTTTAAAAATCGTATGCAAGTGAGCCAATGCTCTATTTATAACTTCAAATTTAAACATTTGTAAGGTGTGTTATGACTTCACTTCCTTACCGTTGTTGTTCAACATCTGTATAAGGACTCATCGTCGGACACTGCCTGACTGAGGATAAAGTGAGAATCGAGATAATGGACGCAGCATAGACCAATCAACACAGCATCCCCCGAGAGGAAAGAAGCACCCTGAGAGAGCTTATCCCGCAGAAGAGGGGAAGGCCATTCCATGTGGAGGGTCTACCGCAGCAGTTATTCTAAACTGCGTCTATAGCACACCTAACACGAGGGACAAAGGGGTATAGACGGTCGGTATACATAATCTATTATCTCTTCAGAAGCTGCTATTTGATAATGTGTTACATCAACAACAATCTCATTATTGTTTAGCTGGGCATGCGAATAATGTGGTGGTGGGACCATGGTTTAACGACAGCTTATGACAACAGAGATCGCTGCAGTCTGCAAAAATTAGTTTGACATAATACTGCGAATGATGTAAAGTGAAAAGATGAAAAGATTAGATTTAAATATTACACAACTATCACTTTAGTTTTTTAAAGATGTCTAATGACTTTCGATATCGACTTACTTGCTTATACACGGAGAGTTCTCTGATTATCAAATGCAAAGAATGATTTAATTCAATTATTACACTAATGTTCAAAAAACATCTTATGGCTAAAATGGTCTTTCGAGTCCATGAAGATAGTAATTGAAATTCACTTCGCTTTATGCAAGCGTCTTCCATCGATTTTTTTACTCCGTCAGATAGTTTCAGTGATGAATGTTCTTTTCCTTACCGTACGTCAGAAATAGGCTGAAGAGTTAGAGGAAGCAATTAATTCGCATACAAACGGAGCTGGAGTAGCTTCCTTAAATAAAAAAAATGGATTTATGATATTCATGTGGTTCTAGGACGATACCGTACAACGAAGGAAATGGTGCCCTTACACCCCCAAAAGGTGGTCATTTTTGGGTATAAAATTTGTGCACTAAACAAGCTATTAACAAAATTCCAGCATGCTAAAAATAATTATTGTTCAACCTTTCCTTTGACACCTTTAGTTTTGTTATTTTACACGCTATAAATTTCCAATTATTACCGTAAAGCTCAATCAGTTCGATTCAAACCTTCCTGCTCAGAAAGAAGAAATCCGGACTTCCGTATCTGCGGTGGTTTTAATCACAAGCAACAACAAAAAGATGACAGTAGCGCTGAGTTTCGTATTATAATTTTAACGATTGGCTTATATAGCTAATCGCAAGGTGCACAAAGGTCAACAACGTCGTTAAGCAGCAGCCATCATCAAATAGAACACCCGTAAAATATTGATGTCGTTCGAAATATGAACTTCCCTCCATGGCTTGAACTTTGGGATTGACAATATCAAGCCCGGATAAATGGGTATATAAACACTAATCGTCTTAACCTTCAGAGGCTAACCTGGGGTGTTTTTTTCACCCCACTGTCAGTATTTGCCCTGAATTTTGTTTCTGCTTTGAAATTTTGCCATGCACTTTTGTGTATCTGTTTATAAATGATTTTTGCCAAAGCTCGAGGGTACGCGTACCCTAAAATAGAATACGTTAAAATACGTACGTACCTTTCAAAAAATAGAATACGCGTATGGTACGTGCCATACACGGAAATTTTATTTATGCATGATTTACTCAGCGACCCATAGCTGACGTCAACTGTAGGCCTATGCGTCATTGAAACCGAAATTTCCGGTAGCGTAGCAGTAAATTTAATTCGATAAATTCTTTGGTTATAATTAAATTAATGCGAATTGTACTGTCTTTCTGATGAGAGCTAGGTACACATCGCTGGTTTGCAAATTGGTGCAACCTAACTTGAAAGTTGCAGTAGGCCTATATCTATATAGCATACGCACCAGTCAGATGCCCAGAGAACGTGGGAAGGAATGGACGCACGTGGAAGTTTTGAAAAATGCGAAAAACAATTATTGTATTGAATGCAATTTTTTCGACAAGCAGTTCTGTGTTGGATCAGGCAATCGCACAAGAACACATCTTTGAAGTGCTGCAGCAGAACTGAGACGACTGACTGACATTATAGTGCATGCAATGTATGCTGGATAAACACAGACCTACAATAGACCTATAGCATTGCAGCAATTTACTACGTGGTGAGTGTTTGCCTAAATTAAATTGAGCATTCTCAATAATGATCAATGACGTGGTTAACGTATTTTATTTATTGTTTACGTACCCTAAAATAGGGTACGTTAAAATACGTACGTACATGTACCTTTCAAAAAATAGAATACGTATGGTATACGTACCCTCGAGCTTTGATCTGCATTGTACGGTGTTCCACTAACTAATTGACAGATTCGGAATAATTAATTCTTTTAATTACTTGTTGTGATTACAATAATAATAATTATTATTATTATTCGCTTGCTGAATAACAGGAGATGATCTGAAGGTCTTTGACGGCTAAGCTTTATTTATAGAGTATTTTATTATTATTATTAAGGTGTGCAAGGAAATCATTTTTCAGTGTTTAAGAATCTTTTCACGATGACGTCACCCTCTGACTATCACGCAGATTAGGCGTAAACCAGATTAAAGACGTCTGTTGATATCATAGAACACTAATTAAGACCAATCCAACTATCCATCCCATATTAAGTGCATTTTACAGCACCAAACAAATTTCTGTCGATGACAACGACCTCTGTTGTCATAGTCCCCTGTCAAATCCATAATCTCATCTGTCTTCAAATATAATAAAATAATAAATTATTTTTAATGCATTGATGCTACGAGAAGTAACTAAATTACAGTGAAAATTATAATTTACATGATCATTATGCAATGTTCTGGTAAGTTGATGTTTTGCGACACTGGATCGTGTCATAACAAAACGTGATTTCCGTCGTCGTCGTCCTGCATTTGTCTGTCCTAAGAGGCTAAGACTGGTACTGCCAAAGATCAGACAAGTTATGTTGGTTGCATCAAGCATCCAACATGTCAAGCTATCGAGTTGTGTTTCAAAGACCGTCTTGTGGCTGCTGTCTGGTATTGATTTTTTTAATGCAGCTCTTTGACACGTGCACACGTATTGGATCGTATTTCGTAATTTGCGTTTAAGCATTTGTAAAGTGCCTGTAGTAGAGTGAACCGTTCAGAGGCGAGTCCATTGAGCAAGGCAAAAGGAGTAGAAGCAGGTCTTGAGAAGAGAGAAGGGAGAAGATAGACTGCGACATAGAAGTGTGAAGCGAACAGAAAGAGAGAGTGCATTCGAAAGAAATGGACCAATTTATGCAAATGACCGACTCTGAGCAAAAGCAGTTCTAGAGCGAGGAACCAAAAGGGGAAGTATGTTGGCTGGTGGGCGAAAGCTGAGTGAGAACGAAGTATAACGTTCGCCACTCTTAATGGTCTTACATTGTTTGCGATCATAGAGAGGAAATCAGTGAAGTTCATTGATCATAAAGGTAGAAACACATGAAGATAGGTTTATTTAGTCAGGCGGTCAATCAGTCTAGCAGCAGCATGGGTTGATGTAAATGATTTCATGTTTCATTGAATTAAGGTGCTAAACAAATCGTGTTAGCGTCGATTGCAAAAACATAATTAATTCTCTGTTCACTTTCTAACGGTGTTTATGCTCTATGATCTTCATGTAGTTGGACGATGCCACGGTGATCGATTGACTTAGGCGATCGCATAAGACACCTTTATGTAAGTTTCTGTCTTATGTTATTGTCGAAAAATACGTAAATAGTAAATAATGCGTAAAAGTTGGTTCCTTAAACACCTCTTACCTGCTATCAATCGACACTACATAAAGACTTACGGTATTAAAATATTCGTAATAGAAGATGCCTAACCTAACGAACCTTCGAATCATCATGAAAAAAGCAAATGAGTGAAACCAGCCTCTCTACTTTTGCTTCATCGACTTTACGAAAGCGTTCGACATGGTGCAACACGGTCAACTATGGTTGACCATGTTAGATATGGGTTTTCCTCCACAGCTTGTCCAACTGCTGAGGAACCTCTACAAACAACAACGCGCGGCCGTAAGAACGGATAACATCACCTCTGACTGGTTCCGCGTTAAGAAAGGCGTTCGACAAGGTTGCAACATCTCTCCTTGCCTATTTAACATCCTAGCAGAACAAGTGATGCGTAAGGCGCTTGACGGATTTATGGGGGGCTTCAGAATTGGCGGTAGGATCATCAGTAATCTTAGACATGCTGATGACATCCTCTTGATCGCTACATCATCAAAGGAACTCCAGGAGCTCGTCAGTCGAGTCGAAGCCGCTGCCGACGAGTATGGTTTAAAGATAAATACTTCAAAGACGAAAGTTATGACCAACATCGATGAGGTCCTTGAGGTTTTCGTCGCAGGCGTTGGTCTCAAACAGGTTGATGACTTTACATATCTAGGCAGCAAAATCTCAAGTGACGCCTAGTGCTCAGGCGATGTTAAGTCCAGGCTGGCCATGGGCATGGCAGTCATAGTGAAGCTCACGAAGGTCTGGAAAAACAAATCCGTCAGCACCCAAACCCAGCTCCGATTGATGAAATCCCTGGTGTGGTCAGTCGCAACTTATGGTTGCGAATCATGGACGCTCAAGAAAGCTGAGGAAAAGCAAATTCAAATTTTTGAAAACAAATGTATTCGAAAGCTTTTGCTCATATCCTGGACGTTCAGGCTTACAACAGAGGAAATTTATCGGCTTGCTAGAACTTTCCCCGTACTCTTGGGTTCCATCAAGGCTCGCAAACTCTCTTATTTCGGACATATCATTAGGCTCCCTCCGGATTCCTTGGAAAATGCCATCATGCTGGGTCACGTCGAGGGTTATCGACACCGTGGAAGACCGTGTATTTACTGGATTAGACAACATTCTTTCCTGGTCCCACCTTTCTGGATCCTACCTTCCCGCTGCCGCACGCAATAGGCGTCAGTGGAGAGCCTTAGTCCATGCATGTGACCAGCCGTCGCGCGGCGACGTCGGTGTTTGACATGACATGACATTTGTAGCAAGATTAAATTATAATGTCCTACAAAATACCCGAATCACTTGTATTCTATCTACGGTAGTGTAGGTCCAAATTTCATTGTAATAAAGTGAAACACGCTGAAAACCTTTGTTGCGAAATGTTTTCGTACCAAAGACGTTTGGCTAAACAGCATCAAACCGGACACCCTTTTAACGGATTTTGTCACAATTATATAAGTAAGTAACGCAAAAACTTGGTTTGGATTGGAGTTCTTGATGGGAGCCAGTGAATCTATCAATCAGCATAAAAAGAAATGAAATGATGCCGAGTAAATGTGAGTGAAGGACTTGATCAAGGTTCCAACACAATGAGTTTCTGAGTGCCGGTAATAAAATTTAAATTAAACACAAAGAAAAGATTACCTTCGTTTCAGTCAGAAGTTCGGTCAAAAAGTTTCTATCTGTATACGATTTTAGGCTTTGACTTTTGTACGGAGGTGGGGTAGAAAGTTTACTTCCGCGGTTGCATTGGAGACCAGTTCCAGTATGGGAAGGAGTGTGGCAAATACGATTTTTCTCGCAAAACATATGAATGTATCGTAATGCTCTATTATATGAGATTAGCATTTAACGACACCTTTTAAACATTCTTAACATTGCTATATTATGATAGATGACGCTCGGAAACGCCAGCTGCTTTCATATGCATGACAAATTCTTTTTTTAAAAATAATGTCCATAAAAATTAATTGGAGCCGATTATTAGCCAGAGAGGGGGCCGCAAACGGCGCAGAACTGAAAGATAAATCATGACTTCTAAAGCCCCGCTCGAAAGCTAATGATTGTGAAAGCAGAAGGGACACTATCGTGCACCCATAATGTTTCGATGGATGGCCTGAAACTATTGCTCTGCCGCTACTATGCTGATGCCAGTCCAAATTGAGGAGAAGGAAAGAGGGGACACGATTGACCTTTGATATTAAACGGTGTCGTTGAACAGCAATTATTGTAAAAAATCTGAATAATACAAAATGCTCATTTTAGACACAATCATGTATAATATGCTGTTACCGAGCAATATATAAATTGATATAAATTGCGTTGAATCGTAGCAATGTCACGATTGCTGCTTTTCAATAATTGAGGCGGAAAATGTCATCATCTCTTTTACGACACTGTGTGGTAAAAAGTCATATCCAAAGATAGACAGAGTCCCGTCTATTAGACATCAATTAAGGTTCTGTCCATTGGTTGCGTGCTCAGGGAAAGGATGGATAGGAGGATCTTGGGGATTTGTGTAGTAGGCCTATTATATGGCGCGTACGGCGGGGATGGGTCTCGATAAAATGAGTGTATATGCCCTATGCAAAATAAATATATTATAACGGTGATGCCCACATTCTTCTATGTATATATAATTATCCAATAGTCGCCCGATAGCATTTTATTACATCGTAATCAAAATATGTCCTGATTTAAAAGGAATATCATGGTCCTGTTGGATTGGTATTTAACGCAGCTTTCACTTGTAAAGATTAAACTTCAACAATGGCTCAGAATTGGCGGAATGGAAAACATTCGATGGAACCGATTACTGGATGGGTTGAATTCGCTTGGTTAGAAATTAATCACATGGATGGATGGATCCGATTTGACCAGGGTCTATGACAACAGAGGCCGTTACCCTGGACAGAAATTTGCTCGGCATATTACAGCACTTCAGAGCTTTCTTCTTTCGAAGTTTTGATTAATCTTGCGTTATACATTTATAAAGCCACATTTAAGTAAGTTTTTAAGGTGTTTAAAGCGATTGCACTTTAACCCTCGGGCTACCAAGGGGGGTGGTTGCCGGTAAGCTAGACGACTGTTTGCTTGCTTATTATGCATTGAACAACACAATTACCAATCGATTAAATTACTTTTTTGTCTGACTAACTGACTTGTTTACTCAGCAACTGTTAGAGTCGAGGATTGCTGCTTTTAGTGCCACGTAGCGTCATAATGTTGACATGTTCAGACTTCAGAGGTGTGTATTAAATAGAGAGATGTGTCAATGCTCTCGATAATTAATTACCGGTGATTGCTAAATGTGGTTAGATCTCTTTGATCAATAATTACAAAAAGCGACGGAGCCGTAGAACTGACATGCAAATCGTAAATTATGCTCTGGTATATGGCAATGGATGACACGCTGGCGCAGAAACTAAGATGTAACGAGTTCGCGCCCCGTTTAGGTCGGACGTGGTTATATGTAGGCTGATATTAGGCTTCCTGTAAACTGTTCTGCTAGTAGTTAAGATTTATGCATTATGTAATCTGAGTTCATGTTCATTAACCCCCCCCCGGACAATTCCCCCCTTTGCTTCCATTTAGGCAAAAATGCGTTTAATCCAACTTCTATTTAAATGACAATTATTTTGATCCATCCAGCTCCAATTTAAGTAAGAATATTTTCATCAATCCAGCTTCCATTTAAGCAAGAATATTTTCATCAATCCAGCTCCAATTTAGGCAAGAATGTTTTCATCAATCCAGCTTCCATTTAAACAAGAATATTTTCATCAATCCAGCTCCAATTTAGGCAAGAATATTTTCATCAACCCAGCTTCCATTTAAGTAAAAATTATTTTGTATCAATCCGGCTTCTATTTAGCAAGATATCTTTTCATCAATCCAAATTAGGACACTTAGGACCGCCGTTTTATAGTAATACCACTTACACGCAATATGTTCGACAGGGGGGGGGAATTGTCCTACCCTAGGGGGGAATTGTCCGGGGGTTTGTCCGGGGGTTTTGTCCGGGGGGGTTTGTCCAGGGGGGAAATGTCCGCGCCCCGCATGATTCGTATGATCGCAGCTGATCGCGGCAATAAACTAGGCCTAATGACCGCGCCTACAGTTACAACAGACGTCTCCGGCCGTCTGCCCTATAATAAAACTCGAGGTCTGAATGGGTACCGTGCTCTTTTACACGTGGCAGTCCATCGTAAATTAGCCCCGTGGAAACCCCTTCGCTTTATGACAGGCGTCAGCCCTGTTGCAACTTGCAAGGCATCGGCGAGCCAGGCCAGGCTGAGATCTGATCCCCCGTTACCAGAGATACCATTGATTGCCAGCACGACTCCTAAAATCCCTGTATATCTGGAGTACGAGTTAACTCGTACCTCGCGGTCAATGTGTTAATTATAAAGTAAGCAGCTGCATGATTTTGGTGATGCTCGTAAGCGCAATTTTAAAAATTGCAATTTTTAAATTTGTATAAAACTGCTTGAAACTCTTTTAAAGGTGTCTTATTTCCGTCCGATATTCGATAAACATTACTTGCAAATACGCCACATTATTCTTTGAAACGACGAAACATTATCATTACAACGATGATGATAAGCATTGCGCTTGTCATTTGTCCACAGCTCAGCTCTGGCACAATCAGAAGATGCATTGGCACGTTGCTGTTAACTGACACTTTGTCATTTGAAAGATGATTAACATTACTGTCATCCCCGTCCCTTCTTGCTAGTGGCCATGATTACAAATGTCTCGCCTACTTGCGTCCGAGTCCGCCTCTGTGATGTTTGTTTGGACAGTCGCTTGGAAGATTTGTGTTTTCGAAGATACAGTAGGCTCCATTTACAATCGACTCCGCATGGCAGCCGCCACCACGTCACGTGGTCGGTAGCAACTAAAAACGAATAATTGTCCGGATCCGAATTTCCACACGCTTCTCCTGCAAGCCCTGAGGAATGGACTATAAAACTCTATCAACAATTCTGTTAAATCACGAATACAATCGCATCGAGTATTATACACTTCGAATTGATAGACTTTGTAGCATCGGCTAGAGCCGCTAGACCTACCAAAGAACTGACGGTTCTTCGTACACATCACCATCGTCTATTTCAACATCAACAAAACAGGTGCCGCAACTTTGTTACATTATTATTACTAGACTTTATTATTACTTCTGTGTTTTATTTTTACATCGCTGACCTGTGACCTGGTGCGGTTTGTCACCTGGATTTGTCATAGGCCTACATGTACTTTGAATTAAACAAATGCCATCATGGTTAACGACCAGTCGAATTTCACTGGCGTCAAATGCTTTATTTATAGCGTAGCTGAAATCACTATTTGAGGTGTGCAAGGTTATCATCCTGGTTTTGTCTGTTTTTAGGTTCTTTTGGTCGTTGATGTCACCTCACATTTCCAGTTTTCGACAAGCGAGGTCATCGTTTAGCATTGAAATACGACCCAGTAAAATTTCTGGCAAAGCTTCATCCATTCTGTGTATGAAGGCCATTTTAAAGATGATAACCGTTAACGGTAGTTGATAGTTTCTCTTTCCGGGATAGAGATTGGCTGTTGTTTCGTTATGAGATTTTTCATCGTTTCACAAATAGTGCCACGATTTATCTCATTTGATTTGACGGTCATTACAATTTGGCGCAATGGAGAATTCTATAATTATTAGATTTGAATGTGGATGAAAAAAACTGACATTAAAGGTAAATGGAAAATCTAAGTTGGGGAATTTTTTTTTAATTTTCATGTCAATAAGCAATTCGATTAGCTTTTTAGCATATAACTAACTGATATTTTACTAATTTTGACACTCTCTGTAGCACAGACCAAATTAATCGATGTTAATCTGTTAATCGCGATTAAATTAGCACAGACAAATGTACTAACTTATAGTTTTAATCCATCTCCCAAAAACCTTTGTCTTTTAAGTCGTCTACTGCCCCTACAAACCGTTCTTCTATGTAGAATGTAGATAATTAATAGTAAGCTGACAAAGAACATCCTTTTATCCTTCTTCTACCCATTTCCCTGGATAATAGGCTACTTTGTGCAACATAATATATCAATCAATCAAAATTTATTGGCCTCTTCAAGAAAATCAATCAGATGCATCCCTTATCGACACTTTCAGACGCTACAAGAACGACAATTTTCGCTCCAATTTTACAATCGAGCAAACAACAGCCAATCTCTATCCCGGAAAGAGAAACTATCAACTACCGTTAACGGTTATCATCTTTAAAATGGCCTTCATACACAGAATGGATGAAGCTTTGCCAGAAATTTTACTGGGTCGTATTTCAATGCTAAGCGTTCTAATGTCGCTATAAGCTTAGTGTTTTGCGACTGCAGCGCTCCCATCGTGAAAATTCGATCAGCAGCCTGTGTTTCCGCTGTGACCATTTTGACTGTATTAGCCGAGTCAAAGCTAAACTAGAAGTTCTAAAGCACCGATATAATATATGACCGTCAATAAAAAAAAGGTTAAGCCAATCATCTTTGCGGAGAGAGATCGTCGTAAAACAGCAGATAACTTAACATCAACGGGTGGTGTAAGGGTCTGGGGGATAACGACATATCGCCTATAGTAATCAACAGCGGCTATTAGAGGATTTAACTCAGTAGAAATCAGTGAACAATTGATTTTTATAATACATATGCGCTATATAAATTCTTGCATAAGACTTAGATTAGGAAAGGTGAAGTGGAATTACCTTGCTGCAACGTCAGAGAAGCTTGATATTTGTGTACGTAACGTCTAACAGATGATGGCTGTCATTAAACACCTTTATAATTGTTTAGCACGGCTAATAAATTTGGAACTGATCGAAAATGAGTCGCTTTATTCAGCGTACATTATTGTAGGACGACGAAAAGAAGCAATTACATGGAAATAGAAACAAAAGCATAAAATCACAACATTACATTATCGCACAATAAATACATGAACACAAAACCTGGACAATGATTCAACTCAGCATATATCTTTGAACAATTTATTCTGATATTGCATGGGCGCGATATAAATCCTTAGATAAGGGTTAGATTAGGAAAGGTCAATTGTATTGACCGAGTAGCAACGTGAAGGAAACTGAACGCTAACGCATGTTTAGGCAATGTCTGAGAAATCAAGGATATCATTAGACACCTTTAAAAATTGTTTAATATAAAAAATATATATTTCTTGTTTGGTACAATTATATGTGCTACATCTGTTGTCCTGTTTTTCAGATGAGTCGCTTTCTTGACCTATAATTCATTTCGCCCGAAAGTAGGAAGAAACAAATTACATGGGAATAGGAAACGATAAAATAATCGTGCACTATCAAACAATAATCACTTGGTGTGGTGGAAGTTAATGCAAATCATCTTTGACAAAGTGACGCTAAACAACCACGAAACAAAACATCTTTGTGTGATGCCAGACCTGATCTTTGGACAACGAGGAGGGCGTTGTTTATCATCATCGCTATGACAATTTTAGTAATTGAGCAGAAAACACTTTTCTTATGTCACAGAAAACAGCAACTTTGTCCTTGTTCAGCCTTACCCTGACATATAAAAAGTGTGTTTTATGCTCCATTCTTTCCATTGTCTTGTAAAATCTCATGCACCGGTAGGCCCCTACATCACGATGCACGAAATCGTGTTCTGGACATGGTCTGAATGTTTATGTTGCTCTTTTTTGTCTTTCACTCAAAAGTCTTAAATCTTACAGCTTTGTTCTCGTCTTCCGTGAATTGCACACCTAGAAAGTCTATTAATTTATACCGAAAGAAAGTGTCAGAAGATTATGTTGAGGATGATTGCAAAGTTAAGGATCTTCATATATTTATATGTATTTTTATATGTAATAGAGGTGTTTAAGTGGCACTGTTTATGTTAGGAAAGGAAAAGAACTCTATTGTCTAATAATAATTGCAATAGACTTTAGTGAAAATCTTTCTAATCTGCTCCATTGATGTGACTGTCAGGTGGACCGATAAGACAGGCGTAAGATAGATGTAGCTACCATCGTAGATGGAATTAACATCATAGTCAGCGGCGCCCGCAGGCGTACGCACTTACGCAAGTGCGTACAGCAGCGGCGCCCGCAGACGTACACACATACGTAAGTGCGTACAGCCGCGATGACCTCCCCCAAAAAAAGGTCATCAGTTATTTCGGCGGATAGAAAAGTTATGTTTTTTGTGAAATTGTAGGTTGATGACTAAAAAAAGTCATCAGTTTTTTCGGCGGATAGAAAAGGTATGTTTTTTTGTGAAATTGTAGATTGATGACTAAAAAAAAGCATGTTAACAAATATTAAAAACGGCAAAATTGTTCTTACTTCAAGTACTAATTGAAGGCGTTTTAAATTATCATTAGTTTTTCAGATTTAGCCTTTAAAATAAATTTTAAAACACCTTTATATTGTATTCTACCGATGGTATAAATAACTTTCTCGCAATTTTGTATTTTATTGAAGTTCCCATTGCTTTGCTTTATCTCTATGACGTGGATTGCAGAAAACTATTTATCAACGGTTATCATGATTGCACAGTTTAACGTCGTCCTGTGACATCAATGGCCGATTACAACTAAACAGGAATTGTTAAAAGCAATGAAAAAGAAACGTATAGCTTACATCGAAAGGTGACCAAACGAAGATTTACAATTTCACCCATGTTCATTGTTTGACCATCTGATAAAGTTCACGTCAACGACCATAATTGGTGTCATGTGACGACGATAAATTATTTTAGATTACTAACACAACCCATATAATTATAACCATCAGATCGGCACCTTCAACGAAAAATCTAAATCTACAAATAATTTTGATTAAAAATAATAATTTAGATCCAAACTAAACTAAACACCCACCCACCTTCGAGCGTTACGTAATTATGCAATGACCCATAGAGCATCTTCTGATATTACCAATCATCTCTTCGTTTCATCTCACATTCCGAAATCATCGGCAACTTATTCCGAATAATTTGAGCCCAAGTAGATTTGGTTTCACAGTCTGTGCATATTTCAATCGAGCAGCTGGCACTTGCCTACATCATTCATCCTCTGATGTCGTCTAATTCTATAGGGCCTTCTTTGCATTTTCGTCGTATTTATTGTGCAGCGCAATAGAAATGATGCGTTGACCTTACACACCTGGAGAATGCTTGCCAATCGCCCTATAAATTTGGCACAGGATATAAAATGGCAAACGCGTAAAGGATTAAAGGTTTAATGTATCATGTCTTGCAACCAAATTTCTCTGCATTCATTGAAAACGCATTCGTAATCGTAATCATAAATTTATGTAACGCCACTTAAAATAGAAACTCGTCAGAGGCGCTCCCGACCTGACACACCAAACCATAATTAAAGAGAAAGATTTTCAAACGCTGGCGGAAAAAGTGCCATGAAAAACCAAGAAGTTCATCACGGAGATGGCATGCTGGGTAAATTAAACCCAGTTGACATGGATCGATGATAGATTGGTTCACTTGTATCTTCTCACTAGCCAACGAGTCCGTTGTCTCAAGGAACGACATTCACTGTCCAATCCTTGGTTTAGCAATCTCCGTGATGAATTTCTGGTCTTTCTTTGCCCCTTTTCCGCAAGCGTTTGAAAATCGTTCTCTTTAATTATGGCCTCTTCGAAGTGGCGCTACCTTAATTGACGATAACGATTAATAAATACAGAAAATATTTGTTGCAAATTAAAGCTTTGGTAGGCCGGACTTACAATGATGGCGATTTTTAGTGTTTATGCTACAGTACTAATACAACTTGAACGTGAACACAATCGGATGGATGGATCGGATTTGACCAGGGTCTATGACAGAGGCCGTTACCCTGGACAGAAATTTGCTCGGCATATTACAGCACTTAAGAGCAAGGTACTGAACCAGTTTATTACACAATCGGGATCTAAATATGCCATTTTATATCCTGTGCCGAATTTATAGTGCGATTGGCAAGCATTCCCCAGGTGTGTAAGGTCAACGCATCATTTCTATTCTGCCCTGCTTTGGCAAAAGGAAGCAAGTCCAGTTTTGGGCAAAAATGACATTTTGGCATAATTTTGGTTCATGAAGCAAGTCCAACACAACCATCTATATAACTAGTTGATATCTCACGTAGTTCTGGCGGAAAAGCAGAGGCGGAAAGAAGCAAGTCCACGTAGTTCTGGAAAATACCAAGGCAAAAGGAAGCATGTCCAATTGTCCATCAACCAATTCTATTCGTAAATTCGGGTCACGTGATCGGAAATTTCCACAATAATTATCGTTTTATTTACATTTTGATAATTCTAAACATGGACAAAATGGGTGCTCAACATTTCTTTGCCTACTTGATAATACTAAGGCCATATCAAGACAATACTGATTATAATTGTTCACATAGCTTTAAAGCCGACCGAGGGATGATGCCCGAGTTGTTTTTCGCATTTATCTCAGAATCAGAAATATGTGACTTGCTCCCTTTTGCCTTGGCAGGGCAGTATTGCGTTGCACAATAAATACGAGGAAAATGCAAAGATGACCCTATAGAATAAGACGACATCAGAGGATGAATGATGCAGGCAAGTACCAGCTGCTCGATTGAAATTTGCACAGGCTGTGAAATCAAATCTACATGGGCTCACATTATTCCCGAATTCTTATCAATCAATCAATCGATCGATCAATCAATCCTAATTTATATAGCTCCTCAAGAACATACTCAAAGGCGTTCACGGCCGAGATGAAGCCTAAGAAATAGTCTTTAAGTTTGTGAAATTGAAAAAGTTTGTGAGGTGTCGCATAGTCAAGGGAAGCCCATTCCAGGTTGTTGGACCAACCAAAGAGGAAGAACGCCTCTGCAATGTGGCAGAGCGAGTGAAAGGAACCATTAAGTCACCATGGACAGCAGAGCGCAGTGCGCGGCGGCCTGTGCAAGTGGAAAGAGGGAGGCAAAGCTCACACAGATAAGAGGGTGCCCAGCCTGATAAGCATCGCCACACCAACGATGCAATCCTAAATGAGATGCGCTGCGGGAAAGGAAGCCAGTGCAAGACCTCACGCATATAATTATTGGGATACATGGTCGGACTTGGGGAACACGCCAATAAGTCGTGCGACATCCCGGTGGACCCTCGCCAACCTCTCAATCCGAACACGTGGGAGACCAGCAAAGATGGAGGCGCAGTTACTGTAGTCGAGACGGCTCAGCACAAATGCATTGACAAGAAAAGCTGCAGCTTTAGAAGTCAGAGAGCGAGCAATGACCCTGAGCTACCGCAGTTGGTAGTAGCAGCTGCGGCATACCAGATCTATATGAGATGCAAGGGTGAGTTCAGAGTCCAGGAGCACTCCAAGGTCACGCACCACCAAAGAAGAAGTCATAGATAGGAATTGAGAAGAGAGAACGCTCAGGTCGAGCTTAGCCAGCTTTTGCCTAGTGACCAACCAAATGAATTTTTTTGCATCATTGATTACCTCACAGCAAAGAAGTGCTTTGTAGGCTGCAATTAGCGCCCTTATTATGCAAGCGTTCAGCGCCATTGTATTGCAGGACGTCTGTTCTGTTAACAGTTAAGATTTGTGATTATTTTGTGATCTGTGTTGCTTTGAAGTTTTTCAATTGCAATACTGTGCACTGTAACCAGTTGCGGTCAGACAATAAATAAAGAATAAATAATAAAGAATACCATCATCATTGACAATATTTATTAGTACCCCAGCTTCATCTGACATCTCTGCTGCACTGGATGATTGAGATTGTAGGTACTGTATGCGCTTCATCTTCCTCCTCAGTCTGATCCCGTTCCTCAACGCTAGACCCAAAGAGGCCGTGGAGGCATCGGGAAAGTGTAGAGCATCGGATTGGAGACTTTTTGAATTGAGCAATCCTCCAGTACAGCAGAGATGTCAGATGAAGCTGTTTAACGCTGAACGCAATGATAAACTGCATGTTCTCTACCGATTATTCCCTCCGCTTCGCCATTCCTGTGGTCACGAGCTCCTGTTAAAATGTTTCACTCTACAAAATACCAAAACAGCCAAAAACATGAAATAGCAGAGGCGACATTTAGACACCTTATCGATCTTTCAGCAAACTATATAAAAGGTGAGTTTCAACAAAATTCAAATGTTTCAAGAGCACCTCCAATAATTGTAGAGTATGTAGACTATTTGTCCTGGGCATGACGTTAAACTGCATCCATCCTCCGCCAAATGGAGCCAACAACGTCCCTGCGCCGGTCCTAAGCCCGGACAAAGTGAGGAAGGTTTGCCAGATGGGTGGCGATACACTGGCAGTAAAAGACCCACACGATTGAAATCCGCAAAAACCACTACACAAGTGACATAGCGACTCAGATGCTTCAAGGTGTCATGATGTGGAGCAGACATGCACAGGTCGATCAGGACAGACTGGTGGAGAGAGTCGGAGAAGAGAGCATGGGACACATACGGGCATTGACCCAGTTGTCCTTCATGCCTCTCTCCCATATTCTCTTCAATCAGATAAGATGGTCCAGCTGCTTCAAGATGGTAATGGTATGGGGCAGACCTGCTGACTGGACCGGTTGAAGCTGGGAAACATGACGCGAGACAGACTCAGACAGAGAGTGGCATCGGACTCCTACGGGCACTGTGCCTAGGGATATTGATATATTGATATATGTAGACTATAACTTGACTGTATGACCGATATTACAAACCGAGATAGATGACGATTGACAACGAATAAAATTATAATCTTCGTTAAGGTTCACAATATGCCTTCCTAACCCTAACCTAGATGTAATTGGCACAATCGCTTGCATACAATTGCAACCACACATGCAACCACCCATGGGCGGAGACCTAGGGAGGGACAGGGGGGACGGTCCCCCTCAATAAAAGCGTTGGGGGGACGGTCCATGCATTTGTCCCCCCCCCCAATGTTTAAGCGTTAGGGCATGTACACACGCACGTCAGTAGAGTTCTAGAGAAAGAAAACTTTAGCAGATGAAGTAAACATTTCTAATGATATGAATTCCCGGGCAATCCAGGATCTAACCAATAGTTATTTAGACCCACGTTGAACAGTTTGCGAACATTATACTGTGTGCATAGATACCTCTTTTAACGTATTTCCATGCAGTTATTATAAAAACCTTGCCAACACCTAACGACACAACTAATATAAAATTTATGGTCTCCATCAGAAAAAGAGAAGTTCAAATTACCCGACTTAGTATGGGGCATGTCCTTAATAACACTTGGCTGAAAGTATAGGTAAAAGCACAACAGACCTGTGTTTTAAATGCCAATTGCCTGAAACAACTGAGCATATGCTGCTTGCGTGTATAAAGAATGACATATCAATCTTACTACTTAGAAATGTGAAGAGAAAAGTGGAATGCACTGTTAAAAATATATTGTCTATTCCAGCTATTTATCTTGAAGCTTATACTATCCTTATGACAATAGCTAATGGAAAAATTATATGAGAAGTGTTAATTTAACAAAATATCTGAAAATACAATCTCTGCTAGAACAATGTATCAGCTTAACGTTATTAATGGTCATTGTGGTTAGTTGTAGTTGATAGAGTGAAAAAGTCTTACCATTGTTTTGAATAATGTCCCTGGAAATAGATTAATAACTGGCTTATTTGCAATGCGAAATGTATGTGAACTATAATTTTTGCTGGTTTGATCAATTTTAGAATTGAGAAAAAATAAACTTAATGGTTATTATGATTTATAATTTCCCTGGATTTGTTTCTATCGTGTTTATTGTTTTTTTTGAGTGAGTGGGGGTGTTTTTTTCTGTGGGGGAGTGAGGTGTTTAGGGGTGAGGTGGTGGGCGGGTAGGGTGGGTGGGGAGGGATGGGGGTGGGAGTGTGGGGAGTGGGGGTAGGGTTGGGAGGAGAGGGGTGGGTGTGGGGTGAGTGGGAAGTGGGAAGTGGAAAGTTGGGCTGGGGTGGGGAGAAGGTGGGAAGGGGTGTGGAGTATGGGGGGTTTCAGGTGGGAGGAATTTTCCCGAAAAACCCAAATTTCACGGGTGGCGTTCCGGTGGAGGTCAGAGTGTGGTGGGGTGCTGGGAGGTGGGGGTGTGATGCGGTGGAGTGTGGTATGGATGTGGCCGGGAGCGGGTCGTATCCTAAATTTCCCGGGCAACTCCGGGTACCCCAGCTAGTATAATATAATTACTAAACTATTATCATCAAACAGGTTAACTATTATTTTTTAAACAGAGAATTCCAATTGGAGAATCTCCAATTGGAATTCTCTGTTTAAGAAATTGTAGTCAACTTCTCTTATGATGATTGTTTAGTAAATTTAAAAGAGGTGTGTAAGAGCCATCTACAATTTTTTCCTTACACACATCTTTTAACTTCACTAAACTATAATTATCATCAAACAAGTTAACTATTTTTTTTTACAGGGAATTCCAATTGGAGATGTCTCTTACACACCCCTTTTAACTTTACTAAACTATTATCATCAAAATGTTAACTTTTTTAATCAGAGATTTCCATTTGGGATGTCTCTTACACACATCTTTTAACTTTAATAAACAATTATAAATAAACAAGTTAACTAATATTTTTGTAAACATTAAACAGAGGATTCCAATTGGAGATTTCTCTTACACACCTCTTTTAACTTTACTAAACTATTATCATCAAAAAAGTTTACTTTTTTAAACAGAGAATTCCAATTGGAGATGTCTCTTACACACCTCTTTTAACTTGACTAAACTATTATCATAAGACAAGTTAACTAATATTTTTTTAGACATTCAACAGAGAATTCCAATTGGAGATGTCTCTTGCACACCTCTTTTAACTTTACTAAACTATTTTCATAAAAAAAGTTTACTATTTTTTTAAACAGAGTATTCCAATTGAAGATGTCTCTTACACACCTCTTTTAACTTTACTAAACTATTATCATCAAAAAGTTTCCTTTTTTTAAAACAGCGAATTCCAATTAGATATGTATCTTACACACCTCTTTTTACTGTACTAAACTTTAATCATCAGACAAGTTAACTATTATTTTTTAAAACAGAGAATTCCAATAGAAGATTTTTCTTACACACCTCTTTTAACTTCACTAATCTATTTTCATCAAAATTTTACTATTTTTTTTAACAGAGTATTCCAATTGGAGATGTCTCTTACACACCTCTTTTAACTTACTAAACTATTATCATCAAACAGGTTAACTTTTTTTAAACAGAGAATTCCGTTTAGAGATTGTTCTTATACACCTCTTTTAACTTAATAAACTATTATCGTGAAAAAAGTTAAGTATTAAATTTTTTTACAGAGAATTCCAATTGGAGATGTCTCTTACACACCTCTTTTAACTTTAGCCGCCCTATATAAACTGAAGACTAGGCAAAAACGCACGCAAATGCAGATACGTGGTTCTTGCTTAGTATTTCAGTGCTCTCCCATGACACTTGAGTAGACTATCTAGATGTACCTGTTTAAAAAAATTATTTCGTTAACAACTGTCTCGGGTATTTTGATCGGTTTTAGGCTATGCATGGTAATTCTACAAAGATGTGCAGTTATAAAAATTGCAGCTATAAACGGATTTAGACAGTTGTAATATCACATCCTCGCAGCTAAAATAGTTTAAAAAAAGCCATTGTCATATGATTGGCAGTTATTAACCATGGAGGATCGAAAGGTTGAGAAAGAGTTATGCAGTTCTGAAACTTCCTTTGAAATGCTCTGATAGTAGGTATATACTTAGACATGATTAGGTTTTCATTTCTATCATTGATTCGTTTCCATTCATTCTATTTCCAAAGCAAATTACAGTTGGAACTACTTCCATCAGGACTGAGAAAATGGATATTTTTTATATTTTGGATGACACCTAAGATTCTACAATAACATTAGATGTGGACATTACAAAATTACCCTTCACCCCTCCCCAACTCTGCGCTTCGCGCCTCAGCGATCGTTCTGCTGCCGATCGATCGCCCCCTCCCCCCAAACCCGGAGGCCTATGCAGCTTGAAATGCTACCGTTGAAATGTTGAAATTCAAAGTATTTCGACATTGACGGAGGGCACTTTTGAAGTCTTAAACAAGGACTATAATCACTGAAATGATGAGGAACTTTGTTAATATGACTACCTGAAATGCTCCCATTGTAGTGTTGAAAATCGAAATTTTTCGAAGTTTGGTAGGCATTTCTCCCTGCCCAAACCCTCCCGTGTTCAGCGCTTCGTGCCTCGCCGATCGTCATTCGGCCGCTCGTCCGTCCCCCCAAAGTTCGGACCAGGTCTCCGCCTATGCGTCAAAGAGTTTGTATACCTAGGAAGGAGATTTACATACGATCTAAACTGCAAAAGAGAAGTAACTCTGAGATTTGCCAAGATCAAAGCAGCACTTGCTGCATTTGACAAGATTTGGAAAAGTAAAGAAATAGCACTGAAGACTAAGCGGCAGTCCGGGATAACTGTGTGTTCGGCGGAGTATTATTATAAGGATATGGAATATGGAACATGGGTAATTACCAAGGAAATTGACAGATGATTACTGGCTTTTGAAAGAATATTATCCTTTCAAAATCCAGTAACCATCATTCAATTTATAGCTATGTTATCGAAAAGTAGTAAGAGTCGGGTGGAGAAAAAAAGATGACGAATGAGCAACTATACAATCGAATTGGTCAAAGAGACACTCTGATGCAAAAAGGTAATGGGCAGGAAATTACAACTGTTTGGACACATAATGCAGAATGGACGACTCGTTTGGTATTATCGATGGGACGAAGAAAAGGGAACGTCCCTTCAGAGAATGGAAGGATGATATCGCGGAATGGTGTGGAGACAGATCACTGCAGCAATTGAGCCACATAATTATATTAAAAAGTAAGATCAGTGAGTTCGTCTTTCATGACTTAAAAATACACTCAACGCTAACGTGTGATGATTAAATTTATTGCTAATGATGGATCTCAGTAGACACCTTGAAAACAGTTCTTCCTGTGCAATAAAGAAATATATTTGACTTACCTTCAACGTATGATCTTTGCGTATCTTGACAAGTTGCTTCCACTCCATGGTACCAAGTTCCGCGTTCGACCACTTGCTGTTTGGTTCGTTCGTGATTGTCATCAACTGCGTCGTCGGACCCGCAGTTTTGAATGGCGTTTTCGACGCTCTAAAGATCCGGCCGATCGCCTCGTCTGGATCAATCAACTGCACTTCCGCTACCGTATCTGTCGCCAGAATGAGGCGACATAATTATTGTGAGGATTTGGTTACCAGGAACTCTACTCTTACTACCACATTGTCACCTTTTTATATATTTTAGACGAGCTATCATTAATGACGTTATTTCATTAGTTACTTAGTTATTTCGTTATCTCCGCCACTGGCTGTGCTCTGCCAGTGCCAGTCCAAAGTCTGAATAAAGGCGGAGGGCGACACTAATCATCTTTGATATGGCAGTGTCGTTAAACAAGTAAGAAGAAGAAGGAGTAATGTCTCCGAGCAGAACCCTTTCCAAAAGCATGACTGAAAAGGTGGAAGCAGACTATTTTGTTAGGAGAGTGGCCACTGAGTGGGTGAGCTGGGCAGCGATAACCTTCTCGTTTAAAAAGATACAGCTCAATAATAATATCATTCTAAGAATCGTTTGACCGATTTGTTGAACTCATGTATAGGGCGCCCTTCTTCTTCGTCCTACCATGTTGTCTAGTTTTATTTTTGTTTGTTTTATGAGGTTTACGGGTACGTTGTGCCTCGGCATTGACCTCCCACTATACAGGCTTACAGGGTTTTACCCCTTGGCAGCGGCCCAGTGGTGCATTGTCCTTAATGTTTCTGACGCTTATATAACGTTGTTCGATCCCATTAAAAAGGTATCTAACTTAACCAGTGTTTGCGAAATTTTATGGCTGCCAGTGACGTTGAATTTGACCGTATACGTTCGTTGAAATTTTGTCCAATTATCGCAGTACACATGGGCAATTAATGAGAAATCCAGGACCTATTAAAGACAACACAACAACGTTCCTATCTAAACTGTGTTAAATTGCGTTCATGAACAACTGCATGCAGCGCCTCTAGTTTGCAAAGTTTGAAACTGCGTCCTTGGATACCAAATTAATTGCGGTTGCTAAGAATAATAATATTATAGCGCGTAACGGGATATATATAGGATTGACGCGGGATAGCATCAGCCAATAATAACAGTGCCAAGAGGGTTACCTGGTCACCTGGGATTTGTCAATGGCCCAAAAAATATCCTGTAGAAGTCAGCAAGTGAGGTCTCCGTGGAATGGCCATTTCCCGTCATCAGCTCCTGACGTCAACGATTTGGCGACGATTGAGTACAGAAAGTTCTCTCCACTGACTTATCTGCAGTAATTCACAGTAATGCCCAGTAATTCACCGCACATCGATGCAGCGCCTCTAAGCCTAAGGAGAATCTGACATGTGACCATGTGTGGGGAGAGGTGGTGTAGAGGTATGTTCGGTCCTTGGATCCGGAAGGTCGCGAGTTCGAACCCACCTCAAGTTGTCAATGGCAGGGCTGTTTTTAAGGAATTTTTAGAACTGCACAACTCTTTCTTTTCCTTCCCAACCTCCATGGTAAATAACTTCTAATCGGAGGACAATGACCATTTTTTGCTAGTTTTAACTGCACAGAAGTGCTTTTACAACTACACAAACCCATTTAGAACTGCACATTCTGTGTACAACTGCACGTTAAAAAAGCCCTGTTTCCCGTCATCAGCTCCTGACGTCAACGATTTGGCGGCGATTGAGTATTTAAGAAGTTCTCTCCATTGACTTATCTGCAGTAATTCACAGTAATTCACAGTAATTCACCGTACATCGATGCAGCGCTTCTAAGGAGTTTCTGGGATGTGTCCTTATGTGTGTAGCGGTGGTGTAGGGGAATGTTCGGTTCCTTGGAGCCGGAAGGTCGCGAGTTCGAACCCACCTCAAGCCGCCGTGTAGAGACCCTGAGCAAATACTTCGCACGCAATTGCTCAAGCCCTTCGGCGCGAAACTCCGACGCAGTGTCCGCTCTGAAGTCGGGAGCGCCTCTGAGTAGGGACCTTGAAGGGGCGCTATAACATACAAACAAATAATATACGAGGCCCTATAGCTTCCGGTATCTTACTATACAAAATTCATCATCCAATCGATGATAGCTTCATACAAAATGGCAATTTGTTGTTTCTAATCACCAGTGTTGTGTAATAATGCGGATGAATGAAGTCCCTTCTTCTTTACTGCTGCTTTGGACTGGCAATTCATCCAATGGGAAAGCTTTTCTATTGTTTATTCGCATCGTGTGGCCGCGAATGACCGCAAATGCAATGAATTTATTTGACATAATATTCTGATAATTATATATAGTTTTAGCTTCGCTGTCACAATACAGTGTCATAATGGAGGTAAACGGCGTGGCCCCTTGATAATCCGCACTTCGGACTTGCAATATAAAATAGTCGAAGATATTCATCATATTCTGCTGTTTATCGATACTTTGTGGCCATCAATGTCCGTGAGAGTCGAGTCTAATGTACGTATGCACATTATTATCGTGGAGCCTATATCTCCTTAAATATTACTATTGATTGATTGATTGATTGATTGATTGATTGATTAATTGATTGATTGATTGATTGATTGATTGATTGAGTGAGTGAGTGAGTGAGTGAGTGAGTGAGTGAGTGAGTGAGTGAGTGAGTGAGTGAGTGAGTGAGTGAGTGAGTGAGTGAGTGAGTGAGTGAGTGAGTGAGTGAGTGAGTGATTGATTGATGAGCTAGTGTGTATTATTTCGAGGAGATTGTAACATAGCAGTAGATTTATTTATGTAACATAAGTTGTAGCTAACATACAGGTGTCCAATAGAAACGCCATGTTCTGCTATGCTAGTCGTTAAGACTTGACACCAGCTATTTGCTGCATTGGTCGCTGTCCCCGCCGATTTATTTTTGTTTTATAATTGAAATTCATTCATTCATTCATTCATTCATTCATAGCATTTATATAGCGCCCCTTCAAGAAACTACTCAGAGGCGCAAAGTAAGAAATTGGACATCTTCTAATGGTGTACAACAATTTTTTTCACGTAATTGTTTCATTAATGGCCTATTTCGTCTTCCATTTATATAATAAAGATTAATATTATCGTAGAGGTGTTTTGTAGAAACCGCTCTAACCAGACGCTTAACAGTAGTCATACCACTAATAACTGTCCATAAATTCAAGATATCACCTGCTAGTAACCGTCTATCTTGTAAGTGATCTCGAAATGACAGTTCAGCCATCCTTCAGCACGTTACTACAATGCTCACTGCCAGTCCTTATGTCACTCTCATTTCCTTGGACTTCTCTAAAGCATTTGATACGGTCCGTCATTCCACACTCGCTGTTAAACTCTCCTGCCTTGAAATGCCAGACAATATCTATAACTGGTTAATTAACTTCCTCCAAGGACGGAAGCACATTACCAAATTCTGTGGCCTGTCTTCTGGTGAGGCCAGTATTAACACGATCATGGAATAGACGAATACATAATTATACATCTGCCAAGGCTGGAAAAAGGATTGCGACGCCAATGGTCTTTGATCACCTTGTCAGCGCCTCTGATTAGGTTGTACTGTGAGAGGCGCTTTATAAATCCTAAAATAGTATAGTGTCTGTGTAGTGTAACTGCCTTAGCGATCGTTATAAAATGCAGACGCCTTTAGCTATTATTTGTGACATTCGTACGCACGACGTGAAATCTGGAGACAATACGTTGGCTTGGTAACGTCTGCGTCATGGTTAGCCGCTTAAACAGGAAATTTAAATTTAAATGGCGCAATGAACGACATGAAGAAGTCAAAGGCAACCATGCTGTATTGAATGCTGGTCAATTCACCAAAAGCGTCGTTGTCATAGTCTGTATTGTATTTGCAATTCCCTTCTTACTCCCTCTTTCAATAAAATTCCTGATCCTCTTTCAATTCCTCGTTCTCCTCTTCTTCCTCCGTCACATCCTCGTCTTCCACCTCATCGTCGTCTTCTTCCCCATTTTGTTTTCGATAAGTGATACGCTGCCATCTTTTTCTTCACCAGTTTCTGAACCATTCAACGCATTTGATTTCCACAGAAGTAACCGCAGCTTACTAGCCATCATGTCATTAAGTAATAGTGGCAATAAAAAATTATTATAGCCGCAGTTTAACAATTTTAAAGGTGTGTACTTTAGTGTCTATTTGTCACGCTCATTTGTCTTAATGTTATTCGCATAACCATTTTATGTTCGGTTTTACCACAATTGTCTTTCCTATTGTTGTGTGTGGACGTAAAACAAATTTCCAGTGTAAAGCCGGACACCACAGCTTGTTGCATGAACTTGCATCATGATTTTGAATTCTGTTCGGATCTAAACAAAAGGAGAAAAAAATTGTACCAAAATGTGAAACAATATTAATATATTCAATATAATTATGATAATAATAATAATAATTATAATAATAAGACGATTTATATAGCGCCGTAGCTCAGCCGAGGCCGAAGTAAAGGGCGCTGTACAAGAGTTCAAAAGTTACTAGCAATTATACGATTGTTTAAATAGATAAGTCTTCAGTCTGGATTTGAATGCCTCCAGAGAGGTTGCATTCCGCACATAGTCAGGAAGACTGTTCCATGCAGTGGGTCCAGACACAGAGAACGAGCTTTCCCCAAATCTCGTGGTTGACCGTGGGACCTGTAGCAGACCCCTCGACGATGATCTTAGCCGACTATCTGCTACACGAATGCAAAATTCAGATATATAGTCCGGCATAAGGTTAAGTAGGGATTTGTATGTTATCAGGCATAGTTTATATGTAATCCGCTGAGGGACCCGCAGCCAGTGCAGATTGTCACGCAACAGATCAGTTACATGGTCGGATGGTGTGCGACCATATATGATGCGTGCGGCGGAGTTGAGCACCGACTGGATCCGCTCCAGCTGACAAGCCGGAAGACCCGCCAGTACACTGTTGCAGTAGTCAACCCTGGAGACAATGAAGCTGTTGATTAAGGTGACGGCGGTTGAGGTTGGGACGAATCTGCGGATGGTTTTGATTCGTCGCAGTTGGTAGAAACAACCTCGAACGAGTTGACTCACATGGGCCGTCATGGTCATACAGCTATCAAATTGAACTCCAAGGTTGCGAACGGTGTCAGCTGGGTTGACTTCTGAATCACCGATGTTGAAGGTACTGCCATCAAGTAGATGGCGGCCGTCTGAGTGTGGTGCACCATACGAACTCCGTCTTGGAGGGATTGAGCTTCAGACGGTTGGATGTCATCCACTCTGAAATCTGTTCAATACACAGCAGCACTCTCTGCTTCAGTTCAGCTGTTTGTGATGGTTCGCAGAAGAAGTAAAGCTGTGTATCGTCCGCATAGCAGTGGTGGAGCAATCCATGTACTTCTATGATCATCTCCAAGTCGGCCGTATATAGTACAAAAAGGAGAGGGCCGAGCACTGATCCTTGTGGAACACCGCAGGTGACCAGCCTAGGCTCCGTCTCCTATAATATATTAATATGTTAACTAACCGTATACCAACACTACCAATTGCTTCTTAATGTGTCCTTTGTTATTAAATAAATGTCGAAAAATAAAAAGAAAAGAAAATAGCAAATGATTGTTCACTCACACTCACTGACCCTGACTATGTATTTATATTGCAATTTTTAAAATAAGTTGATTGCTTGAGATCGTGAGCTCTTCAGTATAAACACATTCACTAAACACCTCTATATCGGAAGTTAAGAATGCTATTTTATATGTTTTCACTAATCTCCAGACAAGTCGTCTTCTGCTTAAATAGGCCATCAACTGAAGCTACCCTGTAATACTACACGGAACAACACAATATTCTGGTGGTTTGATACACAAGTCTATCGCTTACGAAGAACATTTGGTACTATAATTTTAATTCACCTTTTTTTTCGATTTAATTTCGCCAACTTCTAGTTTGTCCAGAACCATTTTAATCGATCCAGCTTCTGCTTAGACAAGAATTTGTTCGATAAATCCCGTTTCTATTTTGTCAGTATATCTTTTTCATCAATTTTACATTGAAAATTATTCTTCATCAATCCAGCAGAATGACTGCACTAACCCTAAAACTAACCCTAACCGACCCTCACGACGCCTAACCTGAGCCCTAACCGACCCTCACGCGCTAAATCCCGCTTCTACTTCGTGAGGAAATATTTTTCATCGAATTTCTATTTCTGTGGGTCGTACACGAAACCTACATCGACACGCGGAAAATAAAAAAGAGGTGAATTAAAATTATAGTACCGAACATTTAAACGGAGACTTCGGGATTCGATCTCGGTTTCTCTCGCTCTCCATACCAATGTGTTATCCATTGAGCGATGAATGATTGACTGGATTCGACTGTCATTGGAATTAGCAAATTTATATGATACACTGAAAATATACGCTTATATAGTTTCATGTATTCTCTTTTTTTAAATCGTGATGAATCAATTTAATTCAATCAATTTTGCCTAAGTTTCATAAAGCGTGCGTGATGGACTTCAAAACAATGCTATCACTGAGTTATTTAATGATTTCTTTATTACGAAAATTTCACTCGAACTGTTTTGTTGAAATGAAAATAATTAATTCTGTCGCCATCTTGGATTTTCCAATCATTAATTACCTCAACTGAAAATAATAATCAGTTAATTTTTCCACCCACAAGATATCAGTAAACAAGTCTACATGCATGCTGTTTAGACACCTCATAATCGGATTATTTTGGCCTATAAATACCTAATTTCGTTCACAGGCTGCAGCAGTGACAAACTATTGAGATAACAATTATCAGCAATAAACGAAATTGGGCAATATAATGCTTATAAGTCAAATTAATTAAAATAATGCTCTCAAGCATGAAGCAAAAAGGTGGTAAATAATTATTCATTGTCCGTCGTCATCGTCATCATCATCATGTGTTTAAAAGGTTTCAAGCAATTTGTGCCGTGCCATATCCAATCTTTGCGTCCAACTTTACTTTGCATAAACCATAAATATAATTAGATTATCTTGTGAAATGCGACGCTGGTAAAAGGCCGCTCCTGTATTCTATCTACATCAGTTGGAAAGTATAATTATGTATCTGTCAGGTTTATAAATCGGTGAAATAACTACAAGAACCAACGTGTAGAAGTGATATCAATTCAGTCGGCGTTGAATTCAATTGAAACAACGAATCGTAATCGTATCGTAATCGTAATCTCCTAATTTCTAAAGCGCCACTGGAAAGCCAAGCGCGGGGCACCGGCTTATTCACGAGCGCTGCGTTGAGTTAGGAGGGTTGTCCGTGAGAGTAGTCCGTGGTGGTCCGGGTCGAGTTACCATAGGATCAGGATCAAATGCGTTGAGTCAAAAGGGTTGTCCGTAAGAGTAGTCCATGGTGGTCCGGGTCGAGGTACCGTATGATCAGAGGTGTGGAACAGCTACTAAGGTGGGTGTCGTCTGAGCCGGAAATTGGAGGGTGGGGGATCAGGTGAAACAGGATAAGAGTTCTTGAACAGGAGTGTCTTTAGTTTCGAGTGAAAGGCCCGAGGTGTGATGGATAGAGGAGCCTGAGGAAGGTGATGGTGTGGAGTAGGAACTGAAAAGGATCGGAACTCAGCAGGCAGATCATTCCAAAGGCGTGGTGCTGAGTTTGATATGGCTCGGTTGGAGAACTTGAGATGACTTGTGACCGGCGGTCGAGAGAGTGTAAGGCAGGCGGATGATCGGGTAGAACGGGCAGGCTGGATGGTGAACAGTTCGCGAAGATATCTGGGCTGGGAGCATTGTAAGGAGTTGTATGCACTTGAAAAACTTCTTCTACTCATTCAAGTCCTTAGAATAACCTTCTTTGATGTTTTTGTTGATGAATGACGACTTGATGATTCGTCTGAATACTGTGCGACCTTGAAATGCAAACGCAGATAACACGCATGAAGAAATAAAATCTTATAACGACATCTAACTCATCCGCCGCCTGTGTTACTGTAGTGCCAGTCCCAAACATCTGATAAGAAGGAGGGTGACATGTCGGGCCATCGCTTCACTAAGACGAACATCAACGCCAAATGTTATCATATCATAATAAGTTTACATCGTTTGAAATATAGATAACTGTCTGAAATTTTTATACTCCTTCTAAATATACTTGGCTACATGGCTTTTTTTAACGTGCAGTTGTACACAAAATGTGCATTTATAAATGGATGTGTGCAGTTGTTGAAGCACTTCTGCACAGTTAAAACTAGCAAAAATGGTAATTGTCTTCCGATTGGAAGCAATTTACCATGGAGGATGGGAAGGAAAAGAAGTGGTTGTGCAGTTCTGTAAATTCCTTAAAAATAGCCCTGCTTGGCTACTCATATTTCGAAGAGGTATGAATGATAGATAAGATCAACAGCATATTCTTACTCATTCGTGTACATTATTGCACCAGCATAATTATCTAAAATAAAATGCGGCCGATCTGTCGAAATAAAAATTGTTTAAAAGCGTTTTAAAGGTGTATAACATGGAGGTTCCACAACGCGCCACTATTTTACGATTTACGTGCCACTTCTGCGGTTTCATACAACAGGCAATTTTTCGTTATTGAGCAAAGCCGAGATCGAACCAAATTTAAACAACCTCCGACAATGATCGAGAGCATTGACATATCTCTGCATACTAGGCTACGCCTCTGAAGTCTGAACCGGTCAACATTACAACGCTACGTGGCGCTAGGGGCAGCGATACACGGCTCTTACAGTGGTAAAGATAAATAAGCAAGTTAGTCATTCAATAAATTAATTTAATATGTAGGCATAATGATTTGTAATTGTGTAGAAAGTGACAATTAAGCAGACAAATGGCGACTAGGTTGGTAAACGCTTTTATAACACACCAGGTTAACTAAGGGAAGCATCTTGGGCAGCTTGACCGATTGGTGGGAGTTTTCGCTCAACCGACACCTTTTAAAGTTATAAAAGTTTTTCTATATAAGTGTTGGACATAAAAACGATTTATCTCAGTTCTATGTTCAATTGATGCAGAAGATATTCAAAAGAAAACAATGATTGTTCGATCACAGAGAAATGATTTGAAAATCAAGACATTGCTGCTCGGGAGGACGGATGGTTAAGACAAGAGTGGACGTTCCCATAAAGAAAGGATGGCCGGCATAGTTCAATGGTTTGGGCCATCACTCCAATAGTTGAACCACATCGCTCTGGACATGCAACGCTTGTAGAACTTAGTTAGAGTGACGTTGGGCATCTACGAACGAGCCCATGGTTAATGATGACGATGATACAATGCGTATGCGTAGGCACCAGTAGTAGCGCCCCTTCAAGGTTGCCATTCAGAGGGGCTCACGACTACAGCGCGGACACTGAATCGGAGTTCCACCTCAAAGCCCATGTGCAATTGCGAGTGAAATACTTGCTCTGGATAATTGCGCGGCGGCTTGAGGTGGATTCAAACCCGCAACATCCCAGTTTTTAGGCTCCGAACATACAGCACCGCGCCCCACAAACATATAGTAATATTTGTGAGAGTATTAGTATCGTTACCCACTGCACAGAGATTATAGTATGGATCTTCTACCTCAAGAAAGACGTTTAGTGTTTATAAGGGATCTTGAAAAATTCTTTAAAAAAAAAATTCGAAAGAGGAGAGCTCTTGAGTGCTGTAATATGCCGAGCAAATTTCTGTCCAGGGTAACGACCTCTGTTGTCATAGACCCTGCACTCTTAATAATCCAAATTTGAATCAGCTATATTCTTAATAGTTTCAGCTATGATCCCTCTGGGATTATCTGATCCAACTAATTCGTTGCAGTTAACAGTACCTAGCTAATTCACCTTTGAATTATTTTGTACGCCAACGATGGACCCCTAGTCGAATCGACTAAGGCATAAGTAGAGTTATCTACCGTTTCTTTGCTGAATCAACTACCCTAGAAGCAGCTTCTTCTACGGATCCGATGTTAAAACTGCTAAGGCATACGTAGAGTTATCTACCGTTTCTTTGCTGAATCAACTACCCTAGAAGCAGCTTCTTCTACGGATCCGATGTTAAAACTGCATGGTCAAATCGGATCCATCATCTTCGCATTAGACACCTTTCAAACGACTGCACGAAGACTAAATAAGCGAAGAAGGCGCTGTAGTTGAATATTTCTGATACACGTTCCCAGAGAAAGTTGCTTGTTGTCCATGTGCCCAATAAAAACGTTTGCGTGTAACATCATCGGAGATATATTTGGCTATTAGAGTCAAATTTGTATTCTAGGTTGAACTAAATTTTATCTGTTTGTTCGTGGAAGTTGCCATGAAAATTTGTTTAGTCAAATCTCGTAATTATTCTGTACTTCCCTGGCCATATTGTATTGGCCATATACAATGAAGGCAACCGTTTTCTGTGATTCACGATGATATTTGCAGAAATCACTGAGAAATAGTATAATGTTTGTACTCCTTCATCAGCCTCCTTCATTTCCTCCGACCTCCGCAATCTCATTCTCATTTTCTTATTCCTCCTCCTCCTCTCTTTATTCTCCTACTCCTTATTTTCCCCACTTCCTATTTCGCCTTTGCTCCTTCGTCTCTCCCCCCCTCCAACGAGGATGGCGACGACGACGACGACGATGAAGATGATGATGATGATGACGAAGACGACGGCGACGACGATGATGATGACGACGACGATGACGACGACAATGACGATGATGATGACGACGACGATGACGACGACAATGACGATGATGATGACGACGACGACGACGACGACGACGACGACGACGATGACGATGATGATGATGATGATGATGATGATGATGATGATGATGATGATGATGATGATGATGATGATGATGATGATGATGATGATGATGATGATGATGATAATGTTGATTATGACGACGACAGCCAAGGCAGCAATAACAATACCTTGGCCAAAAATTATAATAGCGCTGATATTAATTATAATACAAATAAAATTTAAAAATACGATGTGACTTTTGCTGCAGTTGGCTAGAACAAGAAATAGATGTCGTTGCAGGCGATTTTATTCTTTCATAATTTTTCTGGCTGATCATAATGAAGCAAAGAGCAGAAAATAGTAGCATATACAATGAGAATAATCGTAATAGAAGTAATTTTTAAGTCTTCAGTTAGACACCTCTAAATCGGTGAAAAGAGTAAATATATAAAATTTGGGGCGGACTTATCACTGAAATATAAGATGGTGTCCGGTTGTCATTCCACATAAAAGAAATGATCGGAAAATACTTGAAAAGCGTGCGAAGATTGCTGGAAAAACATAGCTTGCTTCTATCCTCTTTCATCTTTCTTCATCTCGTCCTCCTCCTGCTACTGTGTTCTCCTACTTCGTCCTTCTCTAATTATATATCAACTTTGACGTCTTCTCCCTCAAAAATTCTCAATATCATCGTTCATTCTCACCTTTCTTCTCGGATTCAAAGGGTTCATCAGCAGACAGCCTCTTCCAGTAGAAGAAGGGATTAAAGTGTGCCTGGACGGTCATGCACTGCATCCAGGCACTTATTTTTTTAATCTGTGCACCGTTCTGATAATTATTTATAGTTATTCTTCTTCAGCCTCTTCCAATGGAAGCAAAATAGAAAAGACTGGAACTCAGGTAGGAACCAATTGGATAATTGTAGAATTGACATCTAAGTCAAACATTTAAAACAAATAATGTCCTTACACACCTGAATAACTATTGCTAGCGATGTTAGAAATTAGGCAGACGTCATTGAAGGTCAAATGTCCAGATACTTTCATGGATCGACTGCAGATTTTTTCAGCCATCATGCACGAAACTAAAACTCAAGGACGAAATACAGCTCATGATGTAGTGGTACCAGCGTCAGGTCTGGCCAAAGGATTATGATTTCATCACGAATGACGATGTTCGACGCAACAGAACCAACGAATTCTGACCTCAATTATATCGAGAATGAGGCGACAAAGTGGATGAGAAGAAGGTGGACGCTCTGGATGAATGGTGTGTGAGGAGGATATGTAACATCAAGTGCAATGACTTCATCAAGAATGTTGAAGTTCGACAGCGAACGAACCAACACACTCTGACATTGATATCGAGAAGGAGATGACTGGGTCTATTTAGCCGAACATCGATGAGAGACGCGCTCATGTTGGTTGCCCCTCCTCAGTGGAAGATGCATCGTGGGAGACCGCGATATATTTGGCTGTCCTGAGTACGTGCGTACACGTGTATATGCGCACATGCGAACATGCCTAAGTGTGAACATGCGTACATGCGAACAATCGAACATACATCGATGGCGCATCGTTTCTGACCATTTATAGAGCCCCTCTTTCTGCAGAGAAGCCCACTCGGCTTCACTCCACTCCACTCCACTCCACTCCATTCCATTCCACTCCACTTGACACTGTTTCAGCTATGTTCTAATCTGTTATATTATGTTTCACTCTGTTCTATTCTGTTTCACTCTGTTCTATTTTGTTCTATTGTGTTTTGTTCAGTTCTCGACTGTTCTGTTTGACAGCTAAAGTCAATGCGTTGGAGCTAGAAAGAATTCCAGCGATTCGAACGTATTAGTAGTCATATCTCTTCATTCGAAGCCACTCTTTTTCCTTTTTTTACTCATCTCTATGACTTCATAGATGAGAACCAGAATTATTTCTTAGCAGACAATGACTGTTTAGCGATTCATAATTGTGATAAGTATGACTTTACCTCCTCCTTCTCCTCCTTTGTACAATTGGAACATGGCATTTAATCTATGTTGATGGGTTTCTTTGAACCCCAGAATTCGCTTTATGTGTCAAACCATATCTTTGGAAATTTTTTAAAGTTACTGTTTAACGTCGATGCCTAGAGCGAACCCGAAACAGATTGTCTTAAAAAACAAACTTTCCAAATTTATAAGCATGCGTTGTTTGCTGTAAAAGGTGTTTAATAACATCGGTCATCTGCCATAAATTAACTATACAATGTGATTTTCAGGAGGATGCATTGGTGTTCTTAGTGCAGGCATTGTGCATTGACATGACCAACAAGATAATAAAAATGCTATAAATTTCCTGTAAGAACTGCTCGTATTTTGTGCGTGTCATTATCAAGTCAGGATAAAACAGAAGGTTGAAGCCTGATATGACCCTGTGTTGTTGAAAATAAGTCAATCAATCGTAATTTATATAGCGTCCCTTCAAGGTAGCTACTCAGAGGCGCTCCCAGCCGAGATCAAGCGAAAAAACCAGTCTTCAACAGTTTGCAAAATTGAGAAGAGCTTGGGAGGTGTCGCATAGTCTAGGGAAGTCCATTCCAGGTTGTTGGACCAACCACAGAGGACGAATGCCTCTGCATTGCTGCAGAGCGAGTGAAAGGAACCATCAAGTCACCAAGGACAGAAGTGCGCGGCGGCCTATGCAAGTGGAAAGGGAGAGGCAAAGCTCACACAGATAGGAGGGTGTCCAACCTGATAAGCATCGCCACACCAAAGATGCAATCCTAAATGAGATGCGCTGCGGGAAAGGAAGCCAGTGCAAGACCTATCGCATATATTGGGATACACGGTCGGGCTGTGTGAACCAGCCAATAAGTAAAAAACACTCTTATTGATGACGACTTAACGTCAGAGAAGACCTTAAAGAGATGAATAATAGTAATAGCAAAGGACCTCATCAGAAGTAGAGAAGTCTGGAGAAGTCATGTGGGAGCCTCATCGTTGTCGCAAGACTGACGGAAGAGAGCAAACAAGAGGGAGAGGAAAGAAGAATATATAACAGCTTTAAATTATAATTAGTTTTTCTTAAAGATTTAGCCTATAATAAAAGGCATTTACAAACACATTTATATCGTATGTACATGACTCTATAAATAACTTTTTCTCAAGTTTTGTTTTATTTTAGTTCTTGACCAATTGCATCATCTCTATGACGTGAATTGCAGAGAACTATTTATCAACGGTTATCATTATTGCACAGTTTAACGTCGTCCTGTGACATCAGGGACCGCTTACAACAATACACGAATTGTTAAAAGCAATTAAAAAGAAACATATGGCATACTTCGAAAGGTGACCAACCGAAGCTTTACAATTTCACCCATGTTCATTGCTTTACAACCTGACGAAGTTAACGTCAACGGCCATTGGAGTCATGTGACGACGATAAATTATGTTAGAATACTAATACAATCCAGAAATAATCATCAGGGCCCAAATTTATGGGAGATGTCGTAGCCAAGACACCACTTACCGCTAAGGTGCGCCTAGCAAAGACGTGTCGTAGACTTTACGACACTACGTATTCACCACTCGCACTTACAGGACCACTTACTTAGTCGACAAACTAAAGCGTGGTTATAGTTAGCGCGCATGCGCACATAATATTAATAGGCGGCCGTGCCTTAGACAATGGGCTGTCCGCGTATCAAAACAAACAAAGACGTTGCGTCGCCCGCGGAAGATATTATCTTCGGCGGTTGATTATATGCGATCTAAAATGCGTTGTGACGGCGAAAACCACAAGCATAAATCAGCTCATCGACCCACAGCCAACGGAATTAAATTTGGTGCCTCTGAAACCCTGTTTAATAGTTTAAACCGCGTCGAAGTGGACGAATCGAAGATGTCCCGCCGGACATGTTTGCCTTTACGACAGCGACTAGTAGACTTACACGACCCTCATAGGTCGACTAGCGTAGTTGTGTCTTAGCTGGCTAAGACGTCGTTGTGAATTCTGATTTATCCGTTATTTGCCCGCTAGTCGCAACTAGGATCTAAAACATGTCTGAGATACCGTCATAAATTTGGCCCCAGAACGGCACTTCCATCAGAAAATCTAAATCTACAAATAATTTTGATTAAAAAGAATAATCCAAACTAAACTAAACAAACTAAACAACCACACACCCACCGACGTACGTAACGTTTTGAATGACCCCACCCACCCACCCTCAAGCGATGCGTGATTATGCAATGACCCCTATTATAGCAGCGCCATTCATCTTCTGATAGTAGCAATCATCTCTTCGTTTCATCCCGCATTCCGAAATCATCGGCAACTTATTCCGACAGTCCGGAGACCTCATCACCACGGTTACCGTTGCAGTTCTCGGCGTTGCCATGGTCACCGTTGCCATGGATATTGTTGCCGTGGGAAGTCTTTTCGTAGTAACCATCACCAAGATAATCTTATCCACCGCTGACGTTTCCATGACGACTCTCTTCGTCTTGGCTACCATGACAACCGGTTCCATCTTCATCGTCAGAATTTCCATTTCCATATTTACCGTTCCCTTTTTTGACTGTTGAATGTTTCAGCAAAGTTGAAATAAATGTTATGCCCTTGCACACCTCGAAAACGAATTTAGGTCTAGTTAGAAATATAACAGAAGATCAACGATATCTCAAGTATTTTCTTTCTCACTGTTGAGTTTCACATTATCATTTTCACATCGGTTAAAACCAATTATTCACACCGTTGAATTTCATGAATCGGCAACAGATGACTTTTCTGGCGTTATGTTGGTCTGATTAGTTGCTCCTAGACTAAATTCACCTGCTTTTTAAAAGTTGCTCAAATCTTATACTTAGCTGTGGCTGGGAGCGCTTCTGAGTAGGTTCCTTTGAAGAGTCGCTATATAAACTATCGAAATGAATGAATGAATGAAGTATAATCTTCATCGATTTTTTCTTCTATGGTCCATGCCTTCATCTGTTCCCGCATTGACTATTGTAACTCGTTACTCATTGGCCTACCTAAACTCCGCCTGGCTCCTCTTCAATCGGTACTTAATGCATCTGCACGTTTGATTGCCCGCCTTCCTCGTTTCTCTCACATTTCGACTTTCATGACTGAGCACCTTCACTGGCTTCCTTTGACTGCCCGGATTCAATATAAAATTCTTTTTCTTACCTATAAGATGTTTTTGGGTCAAGCGCCTCGCTACCTTTGTGATCTTATTAGGAAACCTTTCTCTGCTACCGGTGAACGTCCTCTCCGCTCTTTAGACCGTCATGATCTTCTTGTACCACGATCTCGGACTGCCACAGCCCAACATCGCGCCTTTGCCTCTGTCTGCCCTTTACTGTGGAATGGCGTTCCTCCTGTTATTCGTTCCCAGATTTTATCTGGAGGCTTTACTTTTTCTGCCCGTTGTCTTAAGACTTTTCTTTTTTCAGGAGTTCTTCGCACTGGGAGCGCCTCTGATTAGGTTGTACTGTGAGAGGCGCTTTATAAATCCCAAAATAGAATAGAATAGAATAGAATAATTATTATTGTCCTCATGACCGAGTTGCTTCTGTTAGTATTTGCAAGAATGGTGTTTGATTAAATTCCTGCCTATGCTGGATTTTCTTATAAAATCATAAATATAAATAAAAAGGTGTTTGATTTTGTTCCATGATTGAGCAGCTTATAGAGAAGGTGGTGCGCATAGCGCTTGTGGTCCGTCAGATGCCGCAAAGTGGTGCACACGAAAAATTAAAAAAACATGACACATTTAGGTAAATTATGTATTTCTGTATGTACATTTGTTATAGCACTCCTTCAAGTAAGCTACTCAGAAGCGCTCCTGAAAATACAACGAGGACACTGAATCGGAATTTCATGCCGAAGCGCTGAGCAATAATTGCGAGTGAAGGATTTGCCCAAGGTCCAATACACGGCTGCAAGGCGACGAACATTCACGCTACACCACGAGTTTCTGCGCATCTTTATTTGTACGTAAGCGACTGGAAAGACAGTGTTGATCGCTGTGCCGCGGCTGAACACACAGATCCGAGCTGTAATCTTTTCTTCCATCTCGCTGAATGAAAGGCACCGAGCTGTTTGGCATCAAAAGTTGACACACGATCCTGTTACATTGACCATTTTGTCAATCGCTCGCCATCCACGTTCATGATTGTCTACATTAATTGTGCTTAACCTTACTCACCTTTTTTAATGTTCTGCTCTTGGCTTATTTACAGTACGATGAAAAGGTCATCATTGTTTCATCATTACACATTATCAAATCTACACAAATAACATCTTTACTGCACGCGATTTTTAAACTCCGCCACTGGTTGCACACTGCCAGTGCCAGTCCCAAGCCTGGATAAAACAGGAGAGCGTCGCTAATGTTCTTTGTTACCACACAGTGACGTTAAACTGCAAATACATGTATCACCACCACGCGATCTTGGTGTGCCAGTCGAAAGTTTTATAAAAAAAGCAGTGCTACAGTAATGATCTTTGCTGTAACACATGGTCGTTAAACAGCGAAAGGTGATCTTATACAGTACAGTAACTGTAGTGGTGTTGTGAGAAATCTATAATAATTATTCTGAACTTGTTTGTTCATTTTCACACGTCAACACGAGACATGGCTAGCGTTAAACACCTTTAAACGGGATCTTCTGAAGCTTTATATATTGAAAAATAACGTTCTTGAGTGCTGTAATACGCCGAGCAAATTTCTGTCCAGGATAACGGTGTCTGTTGTCATAGAACCTGGTCAAATCGGATCCATCCATCCATCACTATAATTGACAATATTATGTTTGTTTGTTTGTTTGTTTGAAGCAACAAATGACCCTCGGAGGCTGAGCTACAATTATAAAATCAAGCATACTTCTGTTGCGTCACTTTGTTGAAACGTTGAATGATTTGTAAGTTAATCAATTACGTCGATGGATGGATGGATCCGATTTGACAAGGGTCTATGACAATGTTCAATAACAAAGGTCAACCTCGTCGTCACCCTCCTCCTCCGTTATTCACTCTCCGGACTGGCACCACCAGAGCATATAGACAGTAGCAGCGTAAGAGTTTCAGGCCATGTATCCTTACGGAATCCTTTTATACTCCAGAGGTCAAAGAAACTGTTCTCAGTTTCAAACTGATCTCGACCGGAAGCGCCTCAGAACAGTTTCTGGCCGACGATTAAAAATTAAAAAAATTGAACAATTATTCTGGCCTTTTAATCTCGTAGTAGCAGTAGTAGTAGTTCAATTTGACGACACTGTGATTATTAGTCTATCCCTCGTTCTTCATCGAGTATTTGGACGGGAACTTCCCAGCACTACGCCACTAAAGTGCAACGGCAAATTTTCTAACGCTTTCTAATGGAAGGATGTATCCGTAATTCAACGACGGCTTATGTGTGCAAAAAACATCTACTGTTGTTTCATTTTATATAAAAACGCTCTGCCGAGTAATGCTTTGTAAAACATACAGAGAAATAAAGATGTTTAAATTTGAAAGCCTCGCCCTTTGTTATTGCTCAGTTTAGCGTACAATCTCAAACTGTATGAGCAGGATATTAAGAAGAGAGTAACGATTGCAATAACTGCTAGATGATCGGTGCCATGACTGTCACATGCATGTAACTCTTTCACATTAGTTATCAAACACATCTTTATCGTATATTCTGGATCAATAATTCAATTTTACTCGACCCGTCATTAATGCATACAAATTGCACATGGCTATCAAAGTTTCGACTGAACTTCTGCGTGAGATATCGAGAACCAAAGAACAAAGCCAGTAAGAACAACAAAGAGGATAAAATGGGTAAACATTTTATTCTCTATTCGTAAGAGACCATTGATGATTTGTGTTCAGTCGTAAACAATTCGATGTCAACGGAAGTTACTCCTTGCATCGACAACTTTACATGCAAATCGTTTGACGTCCGAATGCTGCTCCTCCTCACCACCCTCCCACCGACTGTTGCCTGCCAGATATGGACGAATTCAGCAGTTTGTAAGTGTGTCGCCTCATTCTTGCTTCTCCTCTCAAGTCATGTGAACTGGACCCTCTACCAACCTTTCTGCTCCAGGAGCTTGAGGACATCTTGCTTCACTACGAAAATATGAATTATAATTACTCGCGAATATAAGCCAATCATAGACCTAAATCTCAACTGAGTTTGGAGAGGGTGGGATGGTGGGTCAAGGGACACGTTAAGAAGCGCTACTGGGTGGGTGAGCCGGTCGAAAAAGGTTATCTTCAGCGTTACGTAATTATACAATGACCCCTCATGGGTTCTGCGAGAAAATGAGTGCATTGAAAAGGTTCATTCACTAGAAAAATGTTGAAAACCACTAAAATTGATCAATATTCAATAGAAAGCTCAGCATGAGCTTTATATAACCAAGTTTTTGAATAAATGAAAGGTGTCTATAGTTGCAATGGTGACCCTGGACAACACACAAAACGCATTTTGGATGAAAAGAACAAATCTTGTCTAATTTTAAGACGCTGAACACGAATATAATAGTAAAATTTGTTGATTGTCTCTCGTCTAGGAGAGACAGAGATGGCTACGTACAAATGTTTTAGTACGCATTGAGTCGGCCAACATGTGTGGGTCATGTCTATTAATTTTCTCAACGCTGTATTTCAAACAACATATTGCAACAAGAGATTAATGAAACAAAGATTTACTGGTCAGATGTAGTAAATGTAGCTTTGAGAAAAATATGATCATGGGACACCTTGGGGGACTTAACCCCAACCCCCCATAAACTCCGCCCATGGCCGTCAGATTGAAGAGTGGCAGCTGTTTTTAACGGGTGATCATCGACCAGACAATCAAACAGTTGCGTCTGCGAGCGTGGGACAAATAGATAAATTTTGAGTGTATAAATATCACAATCTAATTATGACTAACCATGATAAAACTACTTATATTATTTACACCAATTTGCCTTCAAAACAACTGAGTCGACCACTGTTACATTTATAGTTTTGACTCACCATTTACTTGTGTTACAGTGTATAGTAACTCTTATTGTGATCAATATGTCTGCTTGGAATTCTTTGAAATTTTCAAAGGCTTTTGATACTGTAAGCCTGTGCAAGGCATAATTATAGCCTGGCTGCGCTCTCAACGAATATAATATTTGGCAAAAATGAATCAATCGAATAGTGTGTAAATGAATAGATTATATCTCAATAGTACAACCACTTATAAAGGTGTCTAAAATGCGCATAGATGGACGGACGGACGGACGGACGGGCGGAATGACGGACGGACGGATGAATGAATGAAAACATGCAGACAGACATACATACATATAGACACACAGACAGACAAATTTACAAGCAAAAAACCAGATCAATACACACACAGAGTCAACGATAAAAATATTATACGCAGGCAGACATGTAAGCATTCAATCTGACCATAATTATTATTCTGTGGCCATAATTTGATTTCTTTGTTCTCATGTAGTAGACAAATACGGACAATGCGATGACCATTATGCCACCACAGGCACAACCGATTCCAATGTTGAAGACTTGGCTCGATGAACCGGTCATAAGAAAATCTTCACTAGTTACGTTATACGGAAGCAAAACTCTACATTATGTTTGAATTCGAAATTATTCATAACAATTTGAAAACCTTCTTCAAGGTGTGTAAGCAGATTGATCACTGAATATAATTATTATTATTATCTCTCAAATTTTCATTTGTGGCGGTGATGGTGGTATAGCTGTGGTGTCAGTAATCGGAGAGAGAGATAGACATACAGACAGACAGACAGACAGAGACAAAGGCAGAGACAGAGAGACATATAGAGACAGAGAGACAGAAAGAGACAGAATCAGACAGAGACAGACAGAGAGACAGAAACAGATAGACAGAGAGACAGAAACAGATAGAGACAGAGTCACAGTGTGTGTATGTGTATCGTTTCGGTAAAGTCGAACACATAAATTATATAAAATTTTGGTCACATATTTGTGTAAAAAACGATCATGGAGTTAGAGATTTTAAAAATAAGCATTTTTATGCTAAATGAACAATATTTTCGAGAAATTTATCTCGTGCAAATATGATAACTCAGATGAAATGTTGAAGAGTAACGGAAACGAAGGAAAGTATTGCACACCTCAGAAACGGTTATACGTTACTTTATAGATAAGACACAGATCCAGTAAGATATTATATAACGTATTTGAAGGCTGAAAACAAAACTTCGAAAGAAGAAAGCTCTTAAGTGCTGTAATATGCCGAGCAAATTTCTGTCCAGGGTAACGACCTCTGTTGTCATAGACCCTGGTCAAATCGGATCCATCCATATGTATGACGATTGTCCAAACAATTAAGTGCTGCAAAATGTCAAAGAAAGTTCTGTCGAGGACAACGGCCTCTGTTGTCATATGCACTCGTCAAATCTGGATCCACCCACCACCAATAACAGTACTTAAATGATATGTCAAAAGAGCATAATTGAGGCGACGAGAACATGCAATATGCTATATGCTGCAGCATTGTATTACTTCGCTATGACAAATTTTTCCCGGGGCTGCCCCGGACCCCAGTAAAACCGGAAGTGAAGGAAAAAGAACGGGTGTGGAATGGGGGCAGGGAAAGGATGGGATTTGTGTATGGTTAGGTGGTTGGGTAAAAGGAGGGGATGCGATAAAGATACAGTGAAATAAGGGGGTCTATAGGAAAGAGGAGGAGGGGAGGGTGGCTGGGGAAAGTTGTGCAGTTCTAAAAATTCCTTTAAAAAAGCCCTGCATCACAAGATCCCTTTTATCTTAGTCAGTCTATTAGAGCCAAAGTTGAAAATTTCCAAGGTTTAAGCTGACAATGAGGAAAGAACAACAGTGAGGCACATCTGACGCATATTATTAACCAATAATAAGGCAAAGTGGTCTGATTGGTGGGAATGGAAGTAACCTTTATTATGATGTCGAAGGTCATTGCATATAAAACACGTTTAATTATCACAATAAATAGACACCATAATAATGCATTCATTATTCCATTGGAATAATGGACCCCAGGTGTGCGTCATAAGGTTAAAGAGAGTCGAAGTTTGTACTGCCGTGAAACCAGTTCGTAGAGCTATCATACATCGTATTAAAAGATGTCAAACAAGTTTTTGCAGCTATTAAGCCTGTTTCACAGCTTCAAAACCTGTTTGGGCACTGTGCAGCATTCAGAAATATTAAAAGATTTCGAAAACAGTTCGTGCAGATGTAATACAACATTATTCCGTTCAACTTGATATATAATGAAATGTGATTGACCAATATTTGTGGTAGAATTCGTTGGTCTAACCGTATGCCCTCATAAAATGGGGCAGAAGCTTGGATTTTATCTACATGCCTGCTAGGCCTATCCCTATATATTGCGACCCTATAAACCTTTTAAGAGGTGTGTAACAAAAGCACAAACATTCGCGATTTACGTCTTATGGTGGGTATTTGTCACAGAGATTCACTGTACAAGCTGCTAAGCTACTCGGTCGGTGCTGGCTCTATTAAGTTGGCTATAGGAACAGTGCGAACTATTTACAAGTAGTTCATTATTATAATTATCATAATTATGATGACGGCTCCCAAAAGAATCTTCATGCAACTTATTCACAATAACAAAGCTAAACTGTCTACATGCATCTGCAGATCTGATATTTGAAACTTAAGATACTCTTCTGAAAAGCGTCGATCTGCAAGAAACACTCTTTAATTTCTAATCGTTTTTAACATTTCAAAGTTAATCACAGTTGCATGACTAAAGAACCCCTCTGCTGGGGGACAAAACGCACTATTTTACCGTCGCTGAGGAGTTCTTTATAAAGCATTCTTTGAAATAATTACAAAGGTGTTTAACATTAAGCAGATAATAATAATCCTCGTTTTAATGACTCAATTTGACAAACCAGGTACAGGTTATACAAAATATGGCCCATTATACCACGACACGCAGGTCGGCTTTACAGCAGTTGGTTCGATAAATAGCTTAACACTTATAGCCTAAGAGCTGAATCACTCCTGGTTCTGCCAAACCCGAAGCTTCTTCTGTCCTGAGCCAATCCTATGCGGATGACCTGCAAGCGTATTTGCATTGTCTTGCGCCAGCAGCCCTATCCACTGTTAGGGTCATGAGCCGGACAATGGAGGCTTTGGAGGCCTGGATGTCCTCCAATCGCCTTCGGCTAAACTTTACCAAAACCCAATTTATTTGGTTTTGCACACGCCAACAGCTCGCTAAAATTGCCCTTTAGGTTCTTGCTCGAGAGTTCCCTCACTTTACCTTCTCTTCCTCTGTCCGGGATCTTGGAGTCACATTGGACCAAGAACTTACTTTTACGCGGCATATCAACCTGAGTAGAGGAAATACAATGTAGTAAGCCCTTCCACTTTTCTGGCCCATCACGTGATGGTATGACGTCATCTGTAATGTGATACTCTCACAGAAGACCAATGTTTTTGGCCCACTGGGCTACGCTTCACTGATCACGCTCTTTGATCCTTTTGATCTTTTGTTCTTTTGTATTATGATGATGATGATGATGATGCTGCTGCTGCAGGGATGCTGAAGGGGTGGGGAAGGGCTGGGGAAGGGGCTGGGGAAGGGGAAGGGCTTGGGAAGGGCATGCGCGCCCCTCCTCCCCCTAACCCTAACCCTAACCCTAACCCTAACCCTAACCCTAACCCTAACCCTAGCCCTCCCCCTCCCCTCCCTCTCTCCCTCCCCCTCCCCTCCCCCTCTCCCTCCCCCTCCCCCTCCTCCATGCTTCGTCAGCGCATTTCGATTGCACAGCTGTTACAGAGACTTAGTCATTCTCAAACCATTTCTTTGTACTATAAGACGAGCGATATTTTAAAATTATAAGAGATACCTTTTGATTTTGACTCTCCCCCTCCTCCTCCCCCTTCCCCCTCCACGCTTCGTCAGCGCATTTCGATTGCACAGCTGATACAGTGACTTAGTCATTCTCAAACCATTTCTTTGTGCTATAAGAGATACATTTTGATTTTGACTCTCCCCCTCATCCTCCCCCTCCCCCTCCTCCATGCTTCGTCAGCGCATTTCGATTGCACAGCTGTTACAGAGACTTAGTCATTCTCAAATCATTTCTTTGTACTATAAGACGAGCGATATTTTAAAATTATAAGAGATACCTTTTGATTTTGACTCTCCCCCTCCTCCTCCCCCTTCCCCCTCCTCCACGCTTCGTCAGCGCCTTTCGATTTTCAACACCAGATACATAGGCGTAAATACACACAATTTATATGGCGCCACATGCACTAAAAGACATGCTTCGATTTTTAAGAGTCTGTTTTGACTTGTGAGGAATTCGCCAGACAGCTCTTTTAAAACGACAGATTTCTTTATAGGACATGAGCCGTAAGATGCGGGCTATTTTTTAAATTATAAGAGACAGGCTTCGATTTGTAAATTTCTGTTTTGACTTGTGAGGAATTCGCCAGACAGCTCTTTTAAAACGGTAGTTTGCTTTGTAGGACATGGAATATAAGACGAGGTATAGCTTAAAATTATAAGAGACATTTTTCGATTCTGTACAACTCTTTTTTCTGGTCATTTCTTTGAGTTTTGTGCTATTCGCCAACTCTTACGAACAACTGAACGATTTTCTAATCTCGCGCAAACTCATCTACTCTCGGCTGATCTCGTCTGCAATCGCCCAAGCAAGCCTGCACTCGTCTGACCAATCATCACGCACCTGGTATAGCAGCCTCAGGACGCGCCAGCTGCTAGAGCCTGACGGCAGCAGCATCAGAATTCTCGTCCAAGCATGCCTGGACGAGCCTGCATTCGCCCAAACTTGCCTGGACTCGTCTGACCGGTATAATAGAAGTATTCATCACGCACCTGGCGTAGCATCATCAGATGCACCAGCTGCTAGACTCTGTCATCAGCAGCAGCAGAATTCACGTCCAAGCATGCCTGATCTTGCCTGAACATGATGGTTGATGATATTGGGCTCGTCTGCATTCGTCTGACCTCCTATGACCTCGGATGAATTTGGGCAGATGGGGTCATTGTATAGTAGGCACGCCTAAATCTTTGCCACCATAATTAGCCTCTGCTGCAGCGGAGCAGCTGCAGCTTAGACAGCCCGCATTATAATGTATGGATTTATATATATATATATGCTTTAGCATAGAGTAGTGATCATCACCACCACCACCACAAACCACACGGCAAGCGCAATGAAAAAAGACCCATCTTTTATTTTCAACAGCTTTTTATTTGTACATGTCACAAACAAAGCGGTGCGATAAAAAATCGTTAAGACCAGTGTCGCTTGAGAACATGCTGCAAATCGCATTAACATTATACCCTCTAGATCTATGCAAAGCGTAAAAAATGCAATAATGGCCGCAAAATCTACTACTAATACTCTGAATCTGTTTTCCAGTATATATCCAAGACGTACAATGAGTATGTAAATATGTTCTGAATGGAACGTCTGGCGGTCGTCCAAAAGAGTCAAAAAATTCGCCATAAAGTGGACTTTCGATATACAGCACTACCCAATGTACCCCAGGCTGGCCGTATCTGTCTGTATTACACACAAGGATACTAGGCTTATTTCTATCTATTCTAGACGGAAGTCGGTCGATAGCGAAAACGCCCAAAAACATGGAAGCACACTTTCTATCTCTTCGTAGATAATTTTCTATTGTTATGCCATTCATCTTGTTCTTCTTCTTTAGTTGTTGTAGTCGAAAAGAACGTTGCGTGATCGGTCTATTTCCAGTATGTTTTCAAACTCGGCAAATGCAATAACGTTAATGGTAGCATCCAAGGCCTGTGCAAATTTTATATCGACTCGCACGTTTCCACTTTTCAGCAAATTAAAATGATCGCCCTCTGCTAAATCGGGTGTTAAATCGAACGCGTACAAGCAATACCCGTGTGCGTAATCTTCTCTACTAATATCGTTGTCTTCGTTTCTTTGCCATTTGCCAGTCCCCATAAAGAGGGAAGCATAGGCGTTTACAAACTGATTGGCTGCAAAGTTAGTTTCCAAGGGTTTTATACTTTGCTGCTGACCGTCCAGATATACTTTTAATTGTGATACATTCATGTGTTTGAAATTGAATGGGTTCTTCGTATAGCTGCCGTTGAACGAGTCATTATCGATACAACCAAGAACGATGCGAGTGGGAATCTGACCGGTGAAAAGACACTCCTGCGTAACATCCAGATTCCCTCTGGGAACCGTAAAAGTCTTGCAAACGGCCCTTCGAATTGGAAACTTCAGATTTCCAATCTCTAGCGCCTTCGCATGTGCGAGGAAGACTGATGGACTTAACTTGACTTTTCTGACATACAATTTGCATTCCAATATTTTTACTTTGTATGCAGCCCCAGCCGCCGAGGACATAAGACAGAATGAATCTTTATTTCTTACGAACCGTATTTTTATATTAATGTCGTTTGGCAAGAATTTTTCCTGGAAGAATAGATCGCTGTGAATGCTGCCCAGCATATCGACCACGCGGCCTTCGTCTGTCAGAGCGCTACGCTTCTTGAATCCAGCGTTCGTGCCTGCATCATCGTGTGGGTTGGCTTCTTCGAAGCGGCTTGCAGTGTCTTTGTAAAAGAGAGCAGAGGTGAGTTGTGAATTTTTGCTTGACGTTCCGTAACTGAGTAGGGTCTCGAGATAGCTTCTATATGCATACGTGTTATTTGACGAAGTGACAAGAGTGTCGTTTAGAGTTATATCAACTTCGGAAAAAAGACTGTGTAGGAAAATATTGACTGGCCCAACGTGATCTCCTGCATCTGTACCTTCGTTATTCGCTCTAATGATAGACGCTCTGACGAACAGCTGTGTGTTGGACAGATCGATATAATCTTGACCTGCCCCACTTATGCTGAATTCTATAGGTGTGCCTTGGGATATCGTTGCTATTGGATTATATTCCACGTACGAACCAGATTCTATGCTGGTCTGCGTAGGAGGAACGCTGAAAAGATCCAATTCGCTCTTTGCACACTCGCAAGACTGGGGATGAACGAAGGCCATTTTTAAACTGCACCAAATATATCTTCCTTGATTCTTTTCTTATTTCTTCTCAGAGACCGCTTACGTCTCTTCCGGCCGCTACCACTTTGAACATTAAAATCTTTTGAAGATGTAAAGGCCTTTATACCTTCTGGCACGCGGCGCTTGGCAGCCTCCACGATCGGATCGCCATCCGCCACATCGTTCGCAATCTGAAGACCTGTTCTCAAGGCTTGTTTACCAAGGGCTTTAGCACCAGTCTGTATAAGTGGCCATGCGCTTCTAAAGAGCCCGCTAAGAAAACTACCAATTCCATGACCGCGCTGAAGACGAGCTCCCTGAAAAAACGGCATACCATTGCCGCTTTGCTGCATATAATAGTCTTCGTACGCCAAACGACTTGCATCGCAACAGAATGGCTTTTTCATTGCAAAAGATATGGAATTTTACAGTGCCTGAAGTGTAGTGTGACGATGCACTTTCCGCTTTCGAATGAAACTGGATCACCCGTGTCCGTCCTTATATGCAGCTCTATAGAGTCGAAATTTTTCTGCTGCAGAGGTATGTAAATGGGCTTTTCGTAGATTGTGCGCACGTTGCCGCCAGCATTACCATCGACGTTAACTATTCTGAGTAAGGGCGCTTTTGTATCTCCCACGTGCACATGTTCGAGCACATTGCAATAAAGATATAACGCAGAAAATCCTCGATTTATGTCGCAAGTTCTATCGCCAACAAACTCGAAAATGGCCTCGTCGTCCTGGCCGTAGTTGAGAATTGGCATCTGCTGAGCATCGATACCAAGCATCGAACATAATGCACGCGAAAAATGAATCTTTGTGCCTTTGTTTATATCACCCATCAATCTTTTTGTTACTGTATCGTATCTAAATTTTGGAAATTCAAGCAATTCATTTTCAACGGCAACCTCTCTTATAAATTTGTTTATGTAATCGATAAGTTGCTGCGCTGTTTCGTAGTATCCGGCCGGAACCCAACGTCTTTTAAATATAGGATTGCTTTGCATCGAGCCACTTTCGGTGAACCTTGCGTGCGTGTACGTTATTCCGCCTTCTTGGCGTTCTAAATTGTTCCACGTGTGAGGATAGAATAATTCTAGAAGAGCAACCTCCCAATCGCCGCTTAGAGAAATGGGGTTCTCCAGACGCGTTGTAAATTGCGCTATAGTATTATTCGGGTAAAATGCCGCGGAGCTGTTGCTAGGCAAAGTGAGATAGAAGTGCGCCATTATTTACTCAAGACTGAAATTTTTGCACTGTCTGAAATGAAGTACAACGAAGGACTTTCCATGTTCGAATGGGACCGATTTTCCGTTACAGCCTCTCATATATATTTCTATCGAATCGAAATTCTTCTGCTGAATAGGTACGTATATACCGGACTTGTACAAAACGTGCACAGTATCGACGCTTTTATTTTCTATATTAACTATGCGAAGTAAGGGTGCTTTCGAATGGCCAAGCGCCACAGATTCAACCAGATTGCAATACACGTATATATGTGAAAAGTTAGGATTTATATCGCAGCCATAATCAGATTGCCAGTCCCAATCTGGAACCTCATCCCACGCTTTAATATAGTCCTCGTAACGCTCATGGTAAAAATAAGTGCCGTAATTATTGTTTTCAACAACTTTATGTCTTTCGTCTATACCTAAAATATTGCACAGATGTTCTGAGAAGGTTACTCGTGCGGCGAGATTTATTTTACCGCAGACTCTTTTCGTTATCGCATCATATCTAAATTTCGGATATTTCTCGAGCGAATGCAATTCGGCAGCATCCTCTATATTCTTATTTATGGCATCTACTATAGCATCAATATTTTCGTAATATCCGGCGGGCAGCTGCCAAGAGTGGTGAATCGTTGCGCATACTGCGTCGATGCTTCCTCTTTTAGGAGCTTGGTCAAATGTGAAGCCGCCCTGGCCACTTTGCACGTTGTACCACGTGTGCGGGTACTGCATTTGCAGAAGTCCGACTTCCCAGCGACCTTTGAGGGAGATGGCATTTTCCAACTTCGTTGTAAAGTGGGCTGTAGTATTGTTGGGGAAATGCTGCATGGAACTATTGCTTGGAAGAGTAAGATAAAAATGCGACATTGTCGTTTGCGTCCTCTGACAGACTGTGAGAAATTCTTGCTAGACTTTGAATATATCCTGAGTCCAAGAGTTGAACTTGTCTTCATAGCCTCTCCATTTGACAAAATATTCCGTCTTACCGCGCCGCTTACGACTTTTCAGAATTTTTTCGACCGTGTAAATATCGTCTTCTTTTAATATTCTTTGTAGCTCAAATTCGTAGAATTTACCTTTTATTTTTTCGCCACTTAAATCTTCGAGTTCATAGGTTACGGGGTCGGTAGGCACACGAGTTACAATCTTAAAGATTTCCGTCGACCAGCTCGGCAAGTACCCCTTCTGAAATGCTATCCTGGCCTTTGCGATTCTAACTTTAACGTTCACTTCGTATTTCCAATTGGCTGGGCGCTTCTTCTCGTCGTACAATCGTTTTATAATAATATTTTCGTTAATCTTAGAAACCTGACTGGGTGTCATGGCTATAGATCTGTGATACGTGTTGTTGTACGAATGAACTAGATCTTGTAAAATATCTACATATCTATACGTATTTTTATAAGTAAAGTATTTCCACATCCTAGTCTTAAGAGTTCTATTGAATCTCTCAACCACAGAGGCTTTTATGTCGCTATTTTCGGACGTGTAAAAGCGAATAGAATTTTTACGAAGCATGGATTGAAAGGATTTATTAAGGAACTCTGTCCCCTTGTCAGTTTGCAAATTAGCCGGCTGTCTTTCTAAAAGAATGGATGAAAAGGCTTCGACCAGAGCCGCGCCAGTCTTTGATTTTAACGGGAGCGCCCAAGCATATTTAGACAAGACATCTATACAGGTTAAAATGTATTTATTTTTATCGTTATGTTTCGCCAATGCCGAAAGATCCGCCAAGTCTGCTTGCCACAGATTGTCAATACCTGGCGCAAAAGTTTTTCGCCTTCTAAAGTTCAACCTAACAGGTTTATGCAAAGTGTACGCATCTTGTTTAATCAGCCAATTTTTAACGTCATTAGTTTTAAAGTCAGAATGTTTTTTAAAGGAATTCACACCGGCGAAGCTTCCTGGTGTTTTGGGATCGAAGTACGACTCCATCAGTAAGTCAGCCAGGTCGAAGAAGAAGGCGTCAAAGATGAAAGCTGCTGTTTGCCGTGAGTGCTCTTTGGCGTAACTGCTGTCGTTTCGTCCGTGGAATCGTTAATATAGGTCCAACGGTCTTTATTTCCTATAAGTTCGCGAGGAATGTTTGAGTCTTTAAGAGCGTCGGCCAAGAGTCGCCAGCCGGTGGGTGGGGAAGCTGTCGTGCGTTTTCTCATAAGATCGTTCACCAAATCGACCATGTGTGTTTTCGGAATAGTTGCATCCTTCAAAATAAGTTCGCCTTTAGAATTCCAGGCCAAGTCTGGATTGCTCTTCATGTGCGTTAAAAGTTGAGCAGCCTGTGTTTTCCATTTCTTTGGAACTGTCTGCAAGACTTGCGCTTCTATGCTGCTGCTGCTGCTGCCGATAGAGTCTGTAGATTCGGTAGATTCCGCCGCCTCCGCCGCCGCCGCCGCCGCCGCCGCACCCTTTTCTTTAGTTTCGAATTTTGTAACTATGCTGGGTTTGTCAATGTTCAAGTAACGACTCAAACTGTTGGTATACAATTTGGCCTTATCATCGTCTGCAATATTCCTATGCAGAATATCGTACATCTGCGTATCCAATTTCGATAATGTTTTGTCTAGCATTGTCTCCTTCCATTTCTCTATCTGCCTAGGCTCCACCAGAACCATTTTCTTCGTATGCTCCATATTATATTTTATTACTCAACAATGTTCCCAGAAAAGAGAGCACAGGGGTTAGTAAGGCGCCTATGAAACCACCTGTCTGGACTATGCGTTTCTTGATTTTAACACGTGTCTTCTTGGATGCAAGCTTTCTCAGCTTGTGTTTGAATCGACCGAGTCTTTTCTTCTGAGCAACTTTCAAAGGTACAGTTCCTTTTAAAATGTTGAGCGCACACTCGCAAAGGCAGCAAAGCAGTGAAGAATTACACTCCTTTAAAATTCGTTTCCTTACTTTAGGTGAAGATTCTTTAAGCAGCCTGAGTTTCGCAAACTTCTCCTCAATGGCGTCAGACATTTTGGTTGAATGAGAGATGTCGCGCAGTCAGGCGTTTATATTCATTTCCTTACATAGACATAATGCGTCTCGCCTGGGAAAATGTTTGACCTTATGCGACAACGTTCGTCAGTTTCCGACCTCAGATCGACCAAAAGATATCCGAAAGGCTCCATAGTAGCATCTTGGAAGGCTTCTATCATGAAGTTTGCCTTGCCGGGAAACATCTGTCGTGCTAATATTGAAACCTGCGTGCTGTCTCTAACATTTTTGAAGAGTACAAAGTAATGTGCATTCAAACTGATTGTTCTTGAGTGCTTTCCGCTGTAGAAAAGATTCTGCGTCAGGTAGAGTATAGAAACATTCATATGATGACTAATCTTTGTAAATAATTTGGTAACTCTCTCGTCCGTCTCACTCATAAGATCGTCTAAAATGAGCAGAGTCTTTTGCTTGCCGTCGAAAATAGCCAGGTCGGGCAATCCTTCGTGAAATTGTACATGGGCGTATTTATCGAAGATTTCTTGGTATATACCATAACACCATATAATTTTTTCTATTGCAGGTTTGACCATATAGTCTAAATGATCTATAAAACGTAAAGTGAAGTTGGTTTTTCCACAACCACTGGGTCCGCTTATTATAGCAGAGAATGGATGCATCCAAGTTGGGTCCATTTTAAAAAGTAAATATCTTTTGAAGCATACCGCTGTTTTTATACGAGGTATATTCTGACGATTCCAAGAATGCGCTCGCCGCAAGAGGGACAGTGTGTTGCAATGTCCGCACAGGGAAAACACATATTCACATGCCTACACGGAAGAGATAATGACTGCACCTGCTTTTCCTTACAGACTATACAAATAACAGATTTCTTCAGTCTTTCATTCTCCGCTTTAAGTTTCATAGTACTATACTTTACAGCTTTTTCATCTTCAATGTGAGCGCTCGCATCATCATCATCTTCGTCTTGACACATTATACATTCACATTTGTAGTTTCCGCACACGTCCATTTCGCATTTACCAGTGTTAGGTCCCATATCAACTGCTGTTGCTGCTATTTAGAAGATTCAATATGTAATGATTGCTAATGAAAAGAGCGCGCTTCTTATAGGCTTCCTTGTAGTGGTGTGGCGCCATATAAATTGTGGTTATTATTAGCGCATGCAGCGATATATTATTCTATGTTCTATTTATAAAAATATGCTGAATGGTGAGAATGACTAAGCAGATGCTGTGCAATCGAAATGCGCTGACGAAGCATGGAGGAGGGGGAGGGGGAGGGAGAGGGGGAGGGGGGGGAGGGAGAGAGGGAGGGGAGGGGGAGGGCTAGGGTTAGGGTTAGGGTTAGGGTTAGGGTTAGGGTTAGGGTTAGGGTTAGGGGGAGGAGGGGCGCGCATGCCCTTCCCAAGCCCTTCCCAAGCCCTTCCCCTTCCCCAGCCCCTTCCCCAGCCCTTCCCCACCCCTTCAGCATCCCTGCAGCAGCATCATCATCATCATCATCATCATCATAATACAAAAGAACAAAAGATCAAAAGGATCAAAGAGCGTGATCAGTGAAGCGTAGCCCAGTGGGCCAAAAACATTGGTCTTCTGTGAGAGTATCACATTACAGATGACGTCATACAGTCACGTGATGGGCTAGAAAAGTTGAAGGGCTTACTACATTGTATTTCCTCTACTAACCTGCTATGCCGCAGCTGCTACTACCAATTGCGTCAGCTTAGAGTGGTGCTCCGCTCCTTAACCTTCAATGCTGCCTTAACGCTAGTCCATTCTTTTGTTGTCTCCCGTCTGGACTACTGCAGCGCCCTCTATGTGGGTCTTCCGGTGACTCGGGTGGGGTGCTTGGATCGGGTCTTGCGCTCTGCGGCACGCCTTGTTGGTCGCATCCCAAGATTCGGTCATGTTACTGACTATACACGGGATGTCTTGCATTGGCTCCCTTTTTCACAAAGGATCACTTACCGGATATCTTCCTTGGTTTGGCGCTGTCTCGCGGGTGTGGCCCCTGTCTATTTGCAGGAGCTCTGCTGCTCCATCCTGAACGTCCAGCGCCGTGGCTCTCTCCGCTCTTCTAAAGAGGCTCAGCTTCTTGTCCCCCGGTCACGCACTTCTATTACACAGCACCGTGCCTTTTCTGTCGTTGGCCCTATAACCTGGAATGGGCTTCCTGTGGAACTACGTTTTGTGATTAGAGCCTTTGAGACTACGTTCTACTATGCTCTTAAAACTATTCTTTTTAACCGTGGTTGGGTCGGGAGCGCTTCTGAGTAGATACTCTTGAAGAAGCGCTATATAAGTGTTTGAAATGAATGAATGAATGAAATGAAGTGGGAAGGTCTTTCTTATCTTCAGCAGAACCCGAGTCAAACAACACAAAGAAAAGTGTCAATGGCAGCTAGCAGAAACTGTAATAAATCAATGCCCTGAGCGAGGCTTGAACCTGGGTTGCGTGGATGACAGTTTTACGACCAGCGCTCTCTCAACTGAGCTACGGACCACGTATTCATCGCTTTGCTCGTTCCTGTGGTAAGTGTTGTTCCGATCAAACACATTGAACTAACAGCTTTACATGTATTTGTTTCAGTTTAACGACACTGCTTGATAATAGGAATCACCCTCCTCCTTAAACCTGGCTGAAGCCTGGCACTACCACAATGAGAGCGTCATTGGA
>OX457049.1:13708471-13833471 GCA_949752735.1 Lumbricus terrestris
TTCATTCCTGATTTTATATCCTTTCAATTTCCTATACTGTTTGTGAAAGTTTTGACACCGATCGCCAATTGGTTAAAATTAGTCAGCCTGAACACCTTTTAAATATTGTCTATCAATTCTATATAAACTTGAGACGCAGCTGTATTATGTACAATCAACACCAGTCTTTTCCAATCCTCGTCATCTGAGATATTATTAGGCTTAGCTGCTTCATTCAGCAATTCATTCACTCGTATTATTATTATTATTGCTCAGCGCCGTCGAATGGTACATTAGAAAGTTTCGTCTAATAACAGCTGCATTAAAATAATATGGCTAATAATAATAAAAAAAACACATTTGAATGCGATCAGTGGCGGTGCCAGGATTTCAGGTTTGAGGGGGGGCTGAAGCCCCAAGCTCTTCCTCCCTCCCAGTGACGCAACTAGAACATTTTCTTCCCTGTGCGGTCATAATGCAATCGCCGAATGCATGAACGAAGCATATACCGACCAGGGGGTCTGGGGGAGCGTGGTAAGCTCCCCCAGCGGGGCCTGGGGCGGAGCCCCAAAACCAACGCTTTTTTGCTGTTGACATTGACTAGAGACGTTACAGGCTCTTGTTTGCTAGCTGATTGTGAACGTTTAAGCCCTGAAAAAATTTTGAATTTCCACATTGCAATAGTAGCATTTTAGGATGGCGTTTTAACGAAATGGCTCATCATTTCAGTGCTGAAAGTCATGATTTAAAATCTCAAAAGAGAGAACTTGGAATTTTGTAATAATATGCACACAGTAACGTTAACATTTTAAGCTGTCGCTTCAACAAATTCCGCATAATTATTTCATGTGTCTCCACGTTGTATAAATGTTTTAATATCCACGCTCCAAGAGTAGCATTTTTCGGTGTAGTCTTAACAAATTGCTCATCTTGTATATATTTCAGTAAGTCTGTGTTTTTGTTTGTTCTATTGCTTGTGTGTTAGCTATGCACGGCCACAGTTTTGAAGCAATCGACCCCAATTCTTCGCAGGGGGTCGGACTCGAAACTCATCATTGTGGGGTCGGCGAATCTCAGCCACCATGGGGGCCATGGTGGGGAGCGACACCGGTTTAGAGGTGTTTAAGGCTTGCGCTTTTCCCAGTCCGGATTTAAAGGGTCGATTATAAAAGCAGACTTGAAAAGCGTTTTAAGGGTGTTTAAGAGTTGCGCTTTTCTTTCGGTCCCATATGCATAAAAGCAGAGGTTGACACCGTTTTAGAGATGTTTAAGGCCGGCGCTCTGCCATTCCGTATGGATGGATCCGATTTGACCAAGGTCTATGATAACAGAGGCCGTTACCCTCGGCAGAAATTTTCTCGGCATATCACAGCACTTAAGAGCACAAAGTTCGACTCGGGGCTTTTTTTAGCGTGCAGTTCTACACAAAATGTGCAGTTCTAAATGGATTTGTGCAGTTGTAAAATCATTTTTGTGCAGCTAAAAAATAATTTTAGATTTCATTGTCATCTGTTTTGGAATAATACGCCAGTCTAAAAAAAACATTTGGAGAAGCCTATAGTAGTTTTGATGCAAGTTTTGTGATTGAAGTGTGTAGCTACACTCTGAAACCAACCTAACCAAATCATTAACTCATTTTGCGACTCTGCTTACAGTAGAAGAACAGAGTGGAAGGAAAATTGATCGCCCACTCGAGGCTGTAACACGGTGTAGTTGGCGTAGCGTTATCTCGCTAAAATCACTCGACATGTGTACGAACGCTGCAAGATTCTGGAATAATTTCAATTAATTTGCCTTCTTTTCAGTTTTTTTTAAACTTGACAGTATGCTATATGATATTTAATGACACTGGTTTGCACTGATTATAAGTAATTTTGCTGTAATTAGGCTACTAACTACTGCTGAGTTATTAATGAAATTCGCGTTGTCACTCCGATCCACCTTTACACTCGTGCGCTTCCGGAAGTTTGAATACTTGGACGCGGAAAATGGAAATTTCAGTTTGTGAACGTTGCTTTGAAATTTAAAGCTTCATAAGACATATTTGTTAAAGACAATCCGGCAAAATTTAATTTTGGCACACATTTGCAATTGCACACCTTTTTAAAAGAATAATTGCATATAATGCTGAATGCAGTGGCGTTTTTGTTATTCTTGTAGCACGTCAGGTTTTCGAGAAAACTGAAATATTTAATTTTGGCATACATTTGCAATTGCACACCTTTTTAACGTTTATTGCAATTAATGCTGTATGCAGTGGGGCTTTGGTTTTTTTGTAGCACGTCTTGTTTTGTGAAAACTGAATTATTTAAAACACCACTGCATTCAGCATTAATTGCAATTATATTTTTAAAATGTGTGCAACTCCAAATGTGTGCCAAAATTAAATATTGCCGTCTCTAAGGCCATCGACAGAAGACCGTAACCGGTGGAAAAGAATTGTTGACACACATTCAACGTCACAGTAGACCGTGCTTCGTGAATCAATAAATGAATTTCCACGATTACCGTATACAATGTCACCTTGTCACCTTGTGCCGTCGATTCTTTGAATCTTAGCGACCGCCATGGTCAACCTTCTCCACTTGCTACGATCTTCCGTCGCGTTTCTCAGTTCTTCCAAGTTCATCTTCGTTCTCTCGTGTATTTCTTCCATCCACCTCCTTCTTGGGCGTCCTCTCCTTCTTCCTCCCTCTCCGCAGGCCAGCATCATCTCCTTTTCCAGGCCGTTTGCTCGCATCACATGTCCGAATAATGTCAACTTCTGCCTTGCGGTTCTGTGCCCTAATGACATATTCCCTCGTGCCTGTCCTATCTCTAGCAATATGGATTCATTTGTTCTTTTCTCGATCCATGGGGTTCTCCGTACCTTCCACCATATCCACATTTTGCAAGCATCGATTTTCCTTTCTAAGTCCTTTGTTTTTGTCCACGTTTCACAGCCATAATATCATTGCCTTTACAATTCTTGTCTTTGTCATCAGGCTCACATGTTTATCCTCCATATTTTTGTCTAGTCCCTTTGCTGCAGACTTTCCCAATGTAATCCTCCGCCGTATCTCTCTGTCACATCCGCCATCATTTTCTATCATGGCTCCCAAGAAGCAGAAACTTGTCACCACCTCCATCTCCTCTCCATCTACCTCGAAGTTTGTCCAATTTTCCGTGGTCATGATTTTGGTCTTCTTTAAGTTGAAATACAGTCCAGTCCTCTCGCTTTCTGTTTTTAATTTTCTGATGATATCTTTTAGATCTCCCCCTTTCCCTGCCAGTAACGTTGTATCGTCCGCATATCTTAAATTGTTTAGCTGATTAGCTTAGCTGATTACGAAACCTTATTTATAAGTGAAATTGTTTCATCGTTTTTGAGGTGTGCAAAAGCATCATCGCATATATAGCGTTGATCAGACTAGACGTGCGCATGAATCGTTTCCCCCTCACTTCCTTCCTTTATGTAATGTAATGTAATGCAAATTAATGCAAAGTAAAGCAATGTGATGTGATGTAATAAGTAATTTATGTAGCGTTCCAAGTGTGATAATCCTGAGAAAAGAAGCATGTTACCAATTCTGAAGGCATCAGAGGTACACGTAGTTGGGAACGAGAGGAAATATTTTACGTTCCACCGTCATTGTTTCCCAACAACAACCATAGCCCTAAATAACCTGCATGATGCCCAACGTAACAACAGTTGATCCTGATGATCACAATTGCACCCCATACCACATATTTCATATTTTTGGGTTGAAGCTATTCGTATTACACGATCTCCTCATGCCTTCACTGTACCATCTGATGACCCCGATCCTTTGTAATATTTCAAGCAATTTGTTGATGAAGACATGATCCAGAACATAAAGAAATATGATTGCAAGGTATGCAGACTTTGCATCAAAGGACTGCTCATCAAAGGACAATTCGTCAAGGGAATGTTCATCACGGGATATTCATCAAAGGACTAATCATGAAGAAACGAGCTTACATACATGCATACACATATGTATAATTTGTATATATATTTATATATATATACATGCATAAATGCATACAAATCATACATACATATATTCATAATTATGCATACATACACATACATACATGCATGCAAGTATATGTCCATGTGTGCATACATGTATGTATATTTCTATACATAATTATATGCATGCATGCACGGATATATGTATGCGTACATGTATGTGCGTATATATATAATTATGCGTATGTATAGGCCTGTAAACATGTATGTATGCATGTTGTATATATGTATATGCACACGAATGTATGTATGTACGACTATAATCTACATAGACCAGTTATAATTGTTTTATGGTGACTTCGCATATGCAACATTGAACTGAACCGCCAACTCCCACTGGGTCCAATTGTACCCTTTTCGCTATTTATTAATTAAATGTGATAAAATTATTTTTTATAGTTCTTGCATATTTTAGGTGGGAATGATGAGATTTAACCCCCAAAGGGTTAATGGATGGATCGATTCAGATTTAGGCTAACGATGACACATTATGACAACAGAGTCCGTAACCCTCTAAAAAGTTTGTTTAGAATGATAATGCAATTAGTGTTAATGTCGTTTAAGATATATTTCTATCAACAATCCCAATCGCTTCTGAGGTGTGCAAAGACATCAATAAAATAGGAATAGGAACCGCTAAAATAATATCTTCAAAACTCCACACTGGAATATCCGTAACCATCAACGACGATACTGTGCCGACAAATTTTGTTAGAACAGTGTCGTTGTTTAATACAGGTAACAGAAATACAAATATAGCCATTTCGCCTCTATTCATAGCGCCTATATCACAAATTCCCCTTGGAAACCTCATTTTAAAGAGAAACAGACGCATAAGTACTGGACAAAATTGACATTCTATGTTTTTTTTATATAAAACTTCCGTTATCATACAGCGACTTTAGCTGCCAAACGATGTCGTCAAATGTTATTTTATGATGAACTAAACGACTTCACTTCTTGGCCTCGGCATACCAAAGCGGGTGATCAGTTCACACCTTTTTCAATTGAACATCCGACCTATCAGACTAATCGACACGGCCGAGTTCGATAAGGAATTGGTAAGGGGAATTCCATCTTGATTTTACTCATAATATTTGAAAAACTTATCGTCTCAATTTCTAGGAATGAATAGATATAGATTCTCGTCTGAGTTTGAATTACCTCAAGAGCAGAGTCATGTTATGAGATTTCTGCATTACATGGACCCATTCATAGTCCGCTCAATTATTCTGATTAGACTGACCAACGTTGTCATCTCATTTTCAAATGATGCATCTGGTCAAGTGAGGTCACCATTGTTCCTACGCTTGACAGTGCCAGACCCAAGAATGAATAAAGTTCGAGGGTGACGACAAAGATCCTTGCTGCCGAACAGTGAATCCGGTTCTTGCAAGGCCGCGCTTCCAGTAGCGGTCTGCACTCGTTTAGAGGAAATGTTGCATTTTCTTGAGTTTTCAGCCGTTTTCTGTCTAAAGAATGTTGTGTTCGGATAATTAATCCGTTTCTGTGATGCCCAAGAGTTATTTTCGAGGAATTACGTGCTCAAGAACGATATTTTATTTTATGCAACACGTGACAGTAATGCTTATCATAATAACTAAAAGCCGCCTGTGCTTCCGACTTCTTTTGGAGACTTTCAGGATTGGACAAAGACAAGCCTTCACTACTTGGTCTGTTTCTTTGATGCCTCCCGAGGAAGCCGTGAGTAATTCGCGCGTTTTGGACGATTTCAATATCTACGATCTTCACATCATAGCTTCGCTTGTGTGTTTACAATGAACAACCGCGTCAATCGCATCATCCAAGAGTTTCGCAGCATTGGACTAGTCTATGCGCATATTACGGCATTTGTCATCTTTTACATGCCTTGTTATTGCTCCAAGTAATTCAATTGCATATCGACTTGCTAGGTGTAACAAACAGGATGATAACAAAAATTCATAGCACCAGTTAGACACCATTATAAGATAAAAATTATAGCTATTTATATTCACATTCTGTACTTTTTGTGAACTATGAAGTGGTTGTATAGAAGACTTCCAGAATATATATCATTGTCTGAGAACTTTTTAGAGATGAGTAATTACTACTGCTGCTGCTACTACTACTTCTACTACTACTACTACTGCTACTGCTACTGCTACTGCTACTGCTACTGCTACTGCTACTGCTACTGCTACTGCTACTGCTACTGCTACTGCTACTGCTACTGCTACTGCTACTGCTACTGCTACTGCTACTGCTACTGCTGCTGCTGCTGCTGCTACTGCTACTGCTGCTGCTACTGCTACTGCTACTGCTACTGCTACTACTACTGCTACTACTACTACTACTGCTACTACTACTACTACTACTACTACTACTACTACTACTACTACTACTACTACTACTACTACTACTACTACTACTACTACTACTACTACTACTACTACTACTACTACATCGGGAATCGTAAGTTAGAAATGGCATTTAACACTGATCATGACTGATGGCGTAATCAATCGCAAATAAAAATGTTCTTTAGCTCAGTTTTTCCAAAGATAATAGATATTGTTTTAATGCAAACCGTGTGAGTTCGATCCCCCGCCTCCTCTTAAATGGTTACTGTGTAGGGAGAACTATCTTGTGCAAGTAGCTGGAACGGTCAACTTACACACCTTCAAACGTGAACAATATATGGGGGGTCCCGTAGCTCAGTGGAGAGAGCGCTGGCCGTTAAACTGAGAGTCATCCGCGCAACCCGGGTTCAAGCCTCACACGGGGCAAAAATTTATTTGAATTTTCTGTTAGCTGCCATTGGCGCTTTGCTGTTGTGTTGCTTGACTTGGGTTCTGCTAAAAAAAAAGATAGCCCCTCCCACTCCTGGCTTGGCCGAATCAGGAGTGATCCAGTACTTAGGCCATAAGTGTAAAGTTACCGAACCTGTTGTAGCCGAACTGCGTGTCGTGCGAAGCAGGCCGTATTTCGTATAACTTGTACATGTAATCGTTCTGCGGTTTGTCAGATTGAATGTCAATAAACGAAGATTATTATTATTATATAAAATCAGATGCATCTATACTAATATAAAGCTCGCAAGTGCTGTAATATGCCGAGCAAATTTCTGTCCAGGGTAACGGCCTCTGTTGTCATAGACCCTGGTAAAATCGGATCCATCCAATAAGTGAATGTTCCGATCCTCTTCCGATAAATAATTACTTTGACCTTCAGCAAATGGTTCATTCGTAATAATAATGCTTAGCGCCATCGATTAGATGTCATATAGCAGCGCTTAATGAATGTCTCTAAGTCTATCAAAGTGACATAATATTATATTGGAAACTTTGCCGAATTTGGGTCAATGTAATATAAATACGTTCATTCTCTGTCGCTGATCCTACCAACTAGAAGGGTCTCCTGTTACACTGCGCTTAATTCCCAGCTAAGGGTCACTCCACTCTGCTCCTTAAGAACCTAAAATCTGTCTTATTTAACCGTGGTTAGACTGGGAGCGCTTCTGAGTAGCCTACATTGAAGAGGCGCTATATAAATTTCTGAAATGGATAAATAATAATAATAATAATAATAATAATAATAATAATAATAATAATAATAGGCATAGAAATAATTTAAATATATACGTTAACTTCCTCTTACGTTGGACGCCGTTCTCTGCGTTCGGTTTCTAGAATATTGATGATGGAATAGCCTTCCATTTGGCCTGGGTTAACTTCCACGGGTCGAGCTACTACACTGTCATGTCTGCATTATGCAGCTGCTGCGTGGTGGAGATATGCTGGACAACAGGAAAGGGGTAGTCTCCGAGCCCTGGTGAATATTCTTATTCGTGATAATACAACATTTGAAGAACTTTGTCATCATGCTGATACCCGACTGTTTTCGGCAGTTCTGATACGACCACCTTTCCTTCACGAGTTGCTCCCCCTGTGAAGCAAACGGATCATAACTTGCGCCCCATACACAATGACCGGGTGCAGCCAAGAGCAAACAAACAGATGATGAAAACATTTGTAACTATAGACTGCTGCATACATGTATAGCCTACACATTACTTTGTTTAGTCTTGGTAGTTTTTAATGTCTTATGTGAATTTTTTATGTGATACTTGTTCAACAGAGTGTTGTTTTGCAGCTGGTTATATTAACGAATATTCTTACTTAGGCCTACGTACTTTTTAAAATCAACGTCCCATTGAAAAAGATGGAAACAAAATGATTTCATTGCGCACCTCACAAACGATCGTAAGAGACGCTATAAATTCAGCATTATCGGCAAGTATTTTTGAAATCACTCATCTAGGGATATTACGACTGAGAAACTTAATGATGCGAACTTTTTCGCAAAAAATATTTATAACTGTTGAAAACTACGATATACAGGTGTTAATAATATTGATTGAACATCTCTACACCGTAGTTTTTGATACCTTCGGAAGGAAATATAATATTACATCAACCATTAAAAAATCCATAATGTTGGATGGTGGGTAAATTAGTGTATGGGAACGAAAATTACGGGGATGATGGCAGGATGAGTTAAAATGCGGAGTGGAACTGAAAACATATTTCGTCAACGTGCCACTCTCTTCCTCTGTGTTGGGATCTATTATACCGGTCGCTGTATAGATGCTTATTTATTGACCGATCGATCGATCGATCGATCGATCTATTGACTTATAGTGCCTATATGGCTGGTATGAATTGTTGTAAATAGTAACCTATTATCAAATGTTTTCATATGTTTTCATTCACTGTTTAAAAGGTTTCCAACAAGATGTGACTTTGCTTTATCCAGTCTTTACCCACGCTCGCGTCCAACTTTATTTTAATTAACGTTGGATATAACTAGACTAATCTTGTGATGTGTATCACTGTTAAAGGCCGCACCACTGTTCTATCCACAATATCATCAGTTGGAAATAACGAAAGCATAATAAATGTTCCTGCTGCATGCTGCATGCTGCACGATCTGTTCGACAAATAAATTATAGACTCCGAGTTCTTCCGGAGACTGACGATCGAATGCGAAGATCACTTCTGATTCCTATGCAATTATTATAGGCCTATGATTCTAGTCATCTTTTATGCTTAGACATGTTCTGGCATCTGTAATGACGTTTGTAGCTCAAAATGTGGGCAGCAGTCACTGAGACCTAAAGTGAATACTTACTTACTTGCTCACTTTTTACTTACTTACCTACTTGCTTGCTTACATATTTACATACTTGCTTACTTACTTACTTATTCACTTACCTACTTGTTCACTAAGTCCTGCTTTTGGCAGGCGTTCCTTCACTGTTCGCGCTTTGACAGCATGCACGTATGCATGCATCAGGCAAGGATAAAGGAGGAGGAGGGTGACTCTAATGATCTTTGCTATCACACAGTATCGTTACACTGCGCATCATTCTCTCTCATCAATCAATGGCGTTGAACAATAATTGTGAATGAAAGACTTGTTGCTCCAGGTCTAGAGGCAATCGGAGGAGTGCCTACGGATTATATTCAACTACAGCTTAATCGCTCCTTACTTAAATAGAAGTGATAAAAAACGATTAAATGGTGTGTAAGATGACAGATTTCTTCAAGGTCCATATACAATGACCGTTTCAGAGGAGTTTTATTTTATGGTAATTGTCGTTTAACGACATTTGATCATTCTTGATCGACGTATGAGTCGACGATGATGGCAAAACTCACCATCGAAACAAACTGTTTAAATCGAATTAGCAATTGTCATGGAGCGTAAACAATTAACTTTATCCAAAGAAATTTGTTCCGTCCGATCATCCTCGTGTTGATTATACACCACAATATAGTGAGTTTCAGAAATTATAGATCTCTATAATAGCTGATCCGTTAGGAAACAACTCTTCTGCAGAACAAGTCATAGAGAAAACATCAAAACGGAAGACACGTGCGATGAGTCACTACGCAATGAACAAAGATATATAATATTGAGGACACGAAAACATTGGTTCATAGGTTATTTCGGTAAACAGCTACTTAGCGATTTCCTTTTTTACATAGCGTTGTAAAGAAAAAAAACTACGACTACGACTTAGCTTAGTCGCCATCATCAACCGGTGACTGGGACATAAACTGTGAGTAGAGATCTTAAATGGGTGCTATATAAATTCGCAAATCATGTGACTAAATATGATTATATAGTTGGGTCCTCTCTCCTCATAAGGTCACACCATGCAATATTCTAGGCTGATTACGACTTCTCGAGTTGAATCTGATATTATTATTATTAATCAGCAGTTTAACGACATCTTATAGCTGCAAAGGCTTTTTTTGTATGTGTACTTGTTATAGCGCCCCTATAAGCTCTCTACTCAGAGGCGCTCCCGGCTGCAGAGCTGACACTGCATCGGAGTTTCACGCCGAAGCGCTGAGCAATTGCGAGTAAAGGACTTGCTCAAGGTCCATACGCGGCGACTTGAGGTGGATTCCAACCTCGAACCTTCCGGCTTCAAGGCAACGACGCCACCGCCACACCACCGCCTCGCCCACAAAGGCTGTTGACGTCTTTAAAGTTGTAAACGTATTTACATTCGCTTTTATATATTATGAGCTCTTTTGTGACGTAAAACAACTCAGCGTCATGGAATAGTTATTAGAATATTTAAAAAAAAATTGGTATTGGACACCTTAAAACAATTTGCTATTGTATTATAAATACAGAATTTGCACCTTGCTGTAGTACAGTGTGTGAAAGGTGTCGCTCGAAGTAAAACTTTCGATGGTCAATGTTACAAGCATTTAAAGCACGTTTACTCTTCTTCTTCTTTCTCCTTCTCCTCTTCCATCAGTCTCCTAACGATGAGGCCCTTGTGAAATTTCTCCACAGTGTTCTGTTGCTGACAGTTTCACCCACCATGGTCAAGTTCCTGTTTTTGCATATTACATCTTCCTTGTTATAATTGTCTATTTTGTTTAATCCTCCGAACGCTGCGCACGCTGTCCCACGCCTCCGTTTGATTGTCGTTTGAGCATCTGCCGTCTTATGTTATTACTCCTCCTAAGTATACAAATTTCGTCACTTGTTCTAATGTTTTCATCTCCTATCTTTATTTTTAGGTCTTCATGTTGCTTTCGATTGTAATTGTCTTTATTTTTTCGATGTTTATTCTTAGCCCCATTCTTCTGCTGCTACTGTCTACCCGGTTCCGTAGGTTCATCTTGTGCTATAGCTATCAGGTCGACATCATCAGCAAATCGCAGATTGTCTGATTAATTGTTCATTGATGTTTGTTAATATTTTCTTCTTGCACTTTTGCGAGGCTCATTACTAATTCTAATAGCAAAATTGAAAAGATCTGATGACACTCCATATCCTTGTCTAACTCCCACTTTGGTTTCAAACCATTCCGTCAATTATCCATCCATTCACATGTGCACCACACTTACTGTTTTGCTATATAATAGGTCTTGTACTAATAATTGTTATCAATTAGCTTGTCTAATTATAAATGAGCTTGCAACAGATATAGCATAGTAAGGCATATTTATTCGAATGTTATTAACTGTAAAAGTTTGCACTTATGTAGTCACGCTTCAAAACTTTCTAGCCTATATTTTTGTGGATATTTATAGCAAACTGACACTTCGAAAAAAGGTTTTTAAGTTCATTCATTCATTCATTCATTCAAGAATTTATACAATGCTTCTTCCAGGGGACTACTCAGAAGCGCTCCCGACTCTAGCACGGCAAAAAAGGACTGTTATGAGTTTAATAAAAAAAATGTTTCGGTAATAACCGCAGCAAGTAGACGTACATGTAGCTCCTGTGGGAGACCATTCCAGACAACTGGGCCGATCACAGAAAATTATCTATGCTGCATTGTTGCAGTTCGTGCAAAAGGGACCAATAGCAATCCCTTCTGTGCGGAACGGTGGTCTTGGGTACTAGTGGAGCAACAAAGCTCCTGCAAGTAGTGTGGGGCAATTCCAAGCTGGCATTGTCCAACTATGGCAGCGATCCTAAATTCAATGCGCTGCGGAGTAGGAAGCCAGTGTAATGTCTATAGCATATAGCTGGACACATGATCAAATTTAGGGATAATTATGTCCAAATAAACGTGCATAGAAGTCATAAGACTCTGTTTAAGCACATATTTCGATTGGATGGGAGGCCAGGTGGGATATTGCTTTTTAAAGTTATAGTTTAAAATTAGTGTGTAAAACAATTGATGTAAAACAATGTTGCTTCGTTTATATTAAATCCTATTGTCACAATGTATGAGCATAGAGATTGTAATTAAAGATTGAACATTGCTGAAATATTATTGTGAAACTTAAATAAGACACACTTCGATGGTGTTTCTAGGATAGGCCTACTAGAAATTTGTTTTCATTGCATTGTATATTTGCTGTATTGTCGTCAACGGCCATTGATGCCATAGGACGACGTTAAACTTTTGAATAATAATAATAATACAATTACACTCTGCCAGTGCCAGTCCCAGGCCTGGCTAAAGAAGGAAGGCGTCACTAATGATCTTTGTTACCACTCAGTGACGTTAAACTGCAAATACCACCACATGGTTCAATTTTTGCAATAACCTTATATCTCTGAAGCGTGTAGACTTGTGTTATCAGAAGTGTCAGAAGTGTCATCTTTGTTGTACATAATGTCCGCGATTTGAATAGAATGTTACTCGGTATTAAGACAGGCTGCTCTAAAATAATCTCTAAGTACGATGGTTGTGTGCATGTCTTTACGGATGGGTCCAAAAGCAGACGACATTGTTGCCGCTGAGTTTACAATTCTAAGAACAGGGCATCACAGTCTTTATATAAATATGTTTAAAATGTTTCTAATTTGTCTAAAACATCGTGTTAAACAAGCTATGTCTTCAGAGAAAATGCAGTAAATTGAAATTTTACGAATTCTCACGATATAATCCAATCAAATCTAATCAACGATAATCTTAGTCAATCTGATCCAATGTATTCCATTGAAGTTGGTTTTAATTGAGAGACAGCTGCAAATTTGAATGCGAAGATTACGATGACACGACACTAATGAACTCCTTGAAACACTGAATTTATATTCTCTCTATTAAATGCTATTTAATGGTGTTCAAGCAGGTATTGAGATTTTATAAACAGTCAGAGTTTTTGTAGATAAAATAATGAAAGTTTCGATGATTTGCCAGCATCACCTTCATCATTGCCATTATCGTCGTTGTCGCAGTAGTTGTTGTCGTCATCATCGATGTAACCATAGCCATCAGTGTCAGCACGAGGATGATGATCATGTTCGTGATCAACATCATAATCACGACCGTCATCGTGACGTTGAACGGCGAGTTCGTCGTCAACGTCATCGTAAACGTCATCGTCATCGTCATCGTAATATTTTCGAGCCAATAGTTGTTATCTGTTATTGCTGACTGTTCAGATCTGAGCAGAAATTGATGAGAATGTAAGGAAATGCCATTATAATCTACAGTTCTGATGTAGACGTCGTAATTAAAACTTATTTTGTCGATACCCGCCACCCGCTGTAATCACCCGTACGCAGATCGTATAAAATGCGGTGGCATTCCGTGCCTAACCTTAATAAATGGACTGCGTGATGTAGGAACGGAGAACAGGCTGCGTCCTCGCTTTCATAGTTAGTCTGAGACACTGTCATAGAATCTGGTCTTCATTGATTTCAATTTCTCAACCTCGACAATTTCGGCATATGAGGGATTGCATCAAGACTTGCAGTGTGCCGCTGTGCGCTAGTGTGCTCATTCCAGGGAGACTGGTCATGGGGCGCATTGTTAAACAGACGTTAAGTACGAATGGGTGGATCGATGGTTGGATGGGTGGATGGACTTTGAATGAGCGTATGGAAATAGTTACGTTGACATGAGGTCAATTTTGCCTGCACCTTAACTTGCGAATGACATCAACATTTGTTACCCTTCCACTTGAATGTAGCTGCTGTTTGACGACGTTGTTGCCTCTGAACACCGTGTGTTGCGCAAATTAAATAAAATTTCATTCATTCATAACAAGGCAATAACGAAGGTGTTCATTGTCGCCCCTCTTTAGGATCGAAACTTCCACAGAAATGGATGTGACGGAGTGTGCTGCATTTGAACTAGATGAGCGTTGTCTACCGAAGCACGTCTTAAAACGGCTTAGTTGGTATATCTACCAGACAGCGCTGAGCTTTTTCCATTGCGTGTCCCGCTAGGTCCAGGCAATATCATATTATAATTGTCAACGGTTGTCTGCATCAGTTTAACGTCATTGTTTGATAACAAAGATCATTAGCGCTGACCTCATCATTTTCCTATTAGACTATAAACACTTTAACCAGTGATTGAATGAACCGAAAAAAATCACGCGACGAACTGGTAATTTTTTTACATAGAACAAGATAGTCTTTAAAAGAGGTGTTCCAGCGCAACGCCATTTCCTCCACTATCGAAGCTTTTTCTCACCTAACAACAGTCTAACTCACTAACACCGTAGGATCAGAATAGTAAGAGATTCCTCAATATCAGCGAAATTATCTTCAGACGCTAGAGTTCCTTTCATATACCTAAAGAGGAATGGTGACCTATCTTATACTACGAATGACAGATCAAGCGCCGTTGTGACCTTTTAACCAATCTCTACTGTAGAAATCCATAATGATTATTATTTCAAATAATAGTAGGACTATAGCTGCCACTATCTCTGACTAGCGAACACTATTTAATACTATACTCAAAACAACTCGCATCTTGCTATACACAAGCAAGCAACCTGGTTCGTATTAATGGTGTCTTAGAAATCCATTACAACGTAAGAAAGTGTAAGTCAAAAGAAATGTCCATTAGAGATATTAGCCTGGCTATTCAAATATAGCATAAAATAATCACAAAAATAATAAATGTTATTATCTGATGTTTATGGAAGGCTTCAACTGCCAATAGATATCAGTCCAGTTTCCAGTGATGGTTGATTGTTTTGATGTGATTCAATGATTAGCATTTTGTCTTTCTTTTATCACCGACTGTTATATCAAAAGAAGGTAACTGTTCGTACTTCGACAGTGCCAGTCCTAAGCCAAAATTAAGACGAGGCGTTCTCAATAATTAATAGGCTAAAGAAAATTTATAGCCAGTATCTTGTCTTGTCTTGTCTTTAACCATCCTCGATTCGAGGGTTGGTCGCTTCATGGACATGCCTTCGCCACTTTTTCCTGTCCTCCGTCTCCTTCAGTATCCTCTCGAATGGTAGTTCCATCCACGCGATGATGTTAGCGATCCATCCCATCCTCGGTCTTCCCCTTGCCCTTGCTCCCGAAAGCCAGTATCTACAACGCGTGAAATGTACGTCGAAGGTGCTCAGTCATTATTGTATATAATTGGTTTATTTGTAATCTCTGCATTTCAGTAAAAGTAGTAGTAGTAGTAGTTGTAGTTTAACGTCACTTTGTGAAAGTAAAGATCACTATCGAGTCCTCCTGCTTTATCGAGGCTTGAGACTGGCACTGGAAGAGTGCAACAAGTTTCGGAGATATCGGTGAAATAAACAATAATTCTTAATTCTTAAAATAATAATAATAATAAATAATATCTTTTCTTTAATTAAACGCCTGCAAGACGCACTGCGCTTTACATTTACAGGTTATGCAGTAATCTTAATTAAACTTAACTACCAACTGAACAGACAGCTTTGTAATTACACGGCGCCAATGGCAGCCTACAAAGCAAATCCGCCCAACGGGGGCTCGAACCTGCAACCTCTCGCACTCTTGGCCAGCGTGTTAACCACTACTCTACCGGGCCCCCCAAGCAGTTTTCTAGGCTACTGGACGGTGATTTTGTTGCCAGTCTCCTCTTTATAATGCAGCTCTTGATTGCGTTTCATGGGTGTGAGTGCAGAGCACTCTTAGATTGCCCTCATAAGCAAGAACCACGTATCTGCAAAAATCTAGTTCCGAGATAAGCTCAAGAGACTAAATTATTTTCTGCCAAGTAGAAAAAGTATGACTATTCTTTTCTGTTATAAACGAAAAAAATATTCGTTGCACATTGCACATGGCATTTACGAAACAATTAACAATTTCTAAGTCAATTTAAACTAATTCCGTCACACCCTTACATTTTGGTAGAGTCAATCATGAATTTTGCAAACAATGTTTCAATTCATTTTGCATGTAATTAAGGAATACACTCTTCTAATGACGTTCATGTGCATTTGCACTTTTATATATATTTTAGAGTACATTTTTTAAAGGTGTTCTTCACCAGTGGCAATTTCTACTTTTACACTTGCTACTAAAATAATAAAACATCCTTCGAAAACATGATCCTTTTAAGCTCGACCAAATACTGCCTTGTTTTATGTAGTCGTGGAAGAATCTTAAACTAAGAATCAGCTTTGTATTGCAAATTTGAATATCAGTAACCATGGGAACCAACAGAACACGCTCACTCCTGGCTTGGCCGATCAAGAGCGTTCCAACACTTAGGCCATTAGTGTTAAGTTACCGAACCTGTTGTAGCCGACCTGTGTGTCGTGCGAGGCTGGCCGTATTTCGTTTAACTTGTACCTGTAATCGTTCTGCGGTGTGTCAGATTGAATTTGAATAAACGAATATTATTAACGACACGACGTTAGTTGGCAATTGAAGTCTTATTTTTTCTATCGGTCGACGACCTTTCTGACAAGACGCAGCACAACTGAACAAATTGTCCTATACCTGAGATTTCATCCGACTGTTGCCTTAAGCATGGTCTGCAGCTTTATGATGTATCATGCACAACAACAGTGGATCCTATTCTCTATGCAGTCTCAGTGTGGTGGAGGTTAAAAGGGCAGGGGTCAGCCATGTCGATAGAGTCACTTGCGATTAGAGGAATGATTTACATCAGCCAAAAGCTGGATGGATTGATCTGATTTGACCAGAGTTTATGACAACAGAGGCCGTTATCCTGGACAGAAATTTGCTCGGCGTATTACAGCACGTATCAGCATTATTATAAAAAAAACGAAAAGCAAAGGCGGACATGGCCACTTATTTCAAAATCTAACTCATAAAAGAGGTGTCTCTAATACACATCGAAATACCGTTTGTTTAGTTTAATCAATTCATTCATTCATTCATTCATTCATTCATTCATTCATTCATTCATTCATTCATTCATTCATTCATTCATTCATTCATTCATTCACTCATTCATTCATTCATTCATTCACTGCATCGGAGTTTGAAGCCGAAGCGCATGAGCAATTTCGAGCGAAGGATTTGCTCAGGTCTCTACACGGCGGCTTGAGGTGGGTTCGAACTCGCGATCTTCCTGTTCCAAGGAACCGAACAAAACCCTACACCACCGCTACCCACATAGGGCCACATCTCAGATACTCCACAGAGGCGCTGCATCGATGTACGGTGAATTCACTGGCGGAGACCTAGGGGGGGGCAGAGGGAGACGGTCCACCCCAATGGAGGCGTTGGGGGGGGACGGCCCATGCATTTGTCACCCCCAATGTTTAAGCGTTAGGGCATTTACACAAACACGTCAGTAGAGTTCTAGAGAAAGAAAACTTTAGCAGATGAAGTTCATATATTATTTCTAAAGATATGAATTCCCGGGCAATCCGGGCTCTAACCAATAGTTATTTAGACCCACGTTGAATAGTTTGCGAACATTATACTGTGTGGATAAGATACCTCTTTTAACATATTACCGGTTATTATAAAAACCTTGCCAACACCCAACGTCACAACTGATATAAAATTTATGGACTCCATCAGGAAAAGAGAATTTCAAATTACCCGACTTAGGATGTGGCATGTCCTTAATAACACTTGACTGAAAGTGTTAGGTAAAAGTACAACAGACCTGTGTTCTAAATGCCAATTGCCTAAAACAACTGAGCATACGCTGCTTGCGTGTATAACGAATGATATATCAAACTTAATACTTAAAAATGTGAGGAGAAAAAAGTGGAATGCACAGTTAAAAATCTTTAAAGACGTCAATAGCCTTTGTAGCTATAAGATGTCGTTAAACTTCTGATTAATAATAACAAATAACGCCACAACGTCATAATCGGGCTTCTGCTACATTCCCCTCAGGTTTCCTTCCGGCTCGAATCAACCCCCAGCTGGACATTGGGAATAATATGGAAATTAAGTAAGTTAGTATGTAAGTATTTTGTTTATTACGCCTCTTGAAAACGAACAATGGGACGTAGAACATCGTTATTATACATCGGATTAACAATAGGTAATAAAAACGTACGATTTAAAATCCCAAGTTAAATATAATATAATTACTAAACTATTATCATCAAACAAGTTAACTATTATTTTTTTAAACAGAGAATTCCAATTGGAGATGTCTCTTACACACCTCTTTTAACTTTACTAAGCTATTATCATCAAACAAATTAACTATTACTTTTTTTAACATTTGGTCAAGTGACTCAAGTGCCTGGCTCTAAAGTGCTGTAATATGCCGAGCAAATTTCTGTCCAGGGTAACGGCCTCTGTTTGTATAGACCCTGGTCAAATCGGATCCATTTATTTTTCTAACAGTGAATTCCAATTGGAGATGTCTCTTACACACCTCTTTTAACTTTATTAGACTATTGTCATCAGACAAGTTAACTTTTATTTTTTAAACAGAGAATTCCAATTGGAGATGTCTCTTATACACCTCTTTTAACTTTAATAAACTATTATCATCAAACAAGTTAACTATTGCTATTGTTTTAAACTGAGAATTCCAATTGGAGATGTCACTTACACACATCTGTTAATTTTACTAAACTTATATCATCAGACAAGGTAACTATTATTTTTAAACAGAGAATTTGAAATGGAGATGTTTCTTACACACCTCTTTTAACTTTACTAAACTGTCATCATCAAACAAGTTAACTACATTTTTTAAACAGAGAATTTCAATTATAGTTGTCTCTTACACACCTCTTTTAACTTTTCTAAACAATTATCAATTCAAAGCATTTCGACATTCCGGGGGGGGCACTTTTGAAGTCTTAAACAAAGACTATGAGCACTAAAATGATGAGGAAATTTGTTAATATGACTACCTGAAATGCTACCATTGAAGTGCTGAAAATCGATATTTTTCGAAGTTTTTCCAAACCCTCCCCTGCTAGGCGCTTCGTGCCTCGGCGATCGTCATTCGGCCGCTCGTCCGTCCCCCCCAAAGTTCGGACCAGGTCTCCGCCTATGATTGAGATTTATAATTGTCTGTGATTTTGTCATACATGTGTCATGTAAAATAAATGTTAATTGATTACTGTAGTTCTTTTGTCACATTATACCTAGGAAGCTTAAGATGCCCATGCTTAGAACTGTCGGGTAACTATGTTAAAGGCCTTTGTGAGGTTATTGTAAGGAGCTATATAAATGCCCATGTCCATGCACATACCTCTGTATACATGCTTAATTGCTTATTCACAATTCTGCATTGCTTGTATTTCATGAAACTGTCTCTGAGTCACCTAAGATGCCCTTGTTTAGAACTGTCCGGTAGCAATGTTAAAGGCCTTTGTGAGGTTATTGTAAGGAGCTATATAAATGCCCATGTCCATGCACATACCTCTGTATGCTTATTCACAATTTTGCACGGCATGTATCTCATGAAACTGTCTCAGAGTCACCTAAGATGCCCTTGTTTAGAACTGTCCGGTAGCAATGTTATAGGCCTTTGTGGGGTTATTGTAAGGAGCTATATAAATGTCCATATACATAAATACATACTTATGTATGTGTACATGCTTCGCATAGTATTTTTAGTAGGCTAATTAGTTATTTAAACTAAAACATAGGGTATCTGAATGCATACCAAGCAGCAACAGCTGCATGCATTCAGCCGTCTTCTGTGACGTCACAATCCCTTGTGTACGGCCTGTGATTCAGACGGTCGTGACTGTCCACCCGCCGTTTGTAGCTGCACCGAGTTAGCTGCGCTTGCTTTGCGCATACGTCGCTTCTCCATCGCATCCTCCGTCCTCCATACTCCACTGTTCAAAGTAATCCACTCAACTCCGACAAAGCTTGTTCCATCCGATCCTGTCCAGTACATCGGCCTCTCATCTGTTTTCGATTAACTTAGAAGTGTTTGTGTCATTTGGATGTTTTGGAAGAAGGCGGTTCAATAAAGTACACACTTACTTACTTATTTTAGTCATCCTCGCTAGAGCATCTACTCTCGGCAGTATGCGATAATGTATCGGTGGTTTAATGGATGGATCCAGATTATGACGAGGGCTTATGTCAACAAAAAAATAGTTTGTCATAATACAACTCTTTTAGTGTTCGGCCTAATTTTGCGTAGACTGATTCCCTTTTGATGGCAGTAACCCGCGCAGAGCATAGGCCTACATTGAGCTACAGCAGAGAAGAGTGGAGTGTGGGTTTCGTGGAACATTTGCAGGTATGAATGGCCATCGCTAGGTAGATCACCCAAACAGAACATTTCCGTTATTCAGCTTTTGAACAGACGCTGCACGAAAAATTAATTAGTCAATTTTAATGAGTTGTATTATAAACGAAATGGACAGAAAGACATTACTCATGGTTATAGAGAGCAACGATTAATCCAAAAATGGAAATATTTTGTCATATATAGCATTGTTTTCATCTAATTTGAAGGTGTTTAAGCAGAGCGTACAACAGGGTCAACGTATTGATGGTTTCACGACATCTAGCGGCTACACTTTTAACGGCAACGACTTTTGTTTTGTATTGACATTGCCATTATATGTAACATAAACGATTTTCATTCAACTGGTACTAGAGCTAAATAACAGAATATTTTCATTTAGTGATTTGATCTGACTTATCTTTTGAAAATGAGTTCAGGTCATTACTAATGTTCGGTTGCATGTAGGTCCTTGGCTCAAGTCTTCACCAGGGCATAAATTCTTGTTGTTTATCTACTCTCTGTCAAATATCTATTTGACTGCACTCCTGTTTCTCATTGTTTCACTATGTCTCTATCTATCTGTTTCCTCTTTCGTCATTTCATCTTCAGGTTGAGACAGTAGTTCAGTGTGCTCACTACTACTCAGCTATCAATGGGACACACGCTATACAGAAATCTCCAACCACATTTCTGCTATAGCCAACATGAAGCACTAAGAAATCACCAACATCGTCATTTCAAAACTATCCATCTCCTACCCGGGATCCTCTCATAATGGACATTCACTTTCTGTCCTGAAAGATGACAAAAACTATTATAGCATTTTCATAGCCGTAGTTAAAGGTGTTTAAACCGAAACTAAGTAAATTAACTGTAAAACTGCATTACTGTCGAGACTTCTAGGATCAATGGCACATTCTTTGCATCAATAAAACGTTCTGTAATTTATTCGTTTATTGGATAAAAGGTTCCATTTTAATTTAAACATTAAGCTTAAAATGTGTTTACCGTGCAACGGTTTATCTGATCAAAACCTCATATTTATGGATTGCATAGTCCTCACATGACTACGTTATCTTACTGGTTCGTAGTTACTTTGATATTTGGCTTTTGATGTTCAAAATAATGTACATGTATGTTTCTGACAACAATGTGCATTGCAATAATATATTGTTCTGCTTTCTGGAAATACGTAAATTCCTATTAACTTGAAAATAATACATTTCAATCAAAAGAACTAGTCTATACTTATTTTAACTATTATAGAGCCAAATAATTGAGAAACTTTTAGTATTAACTTAATTACAACCTCGGTTTGTGGTAAGACGTTGCGCTTACGGTTTAGCTAACTTGACTTCATCGCCTTAATGGAGGCAAGATTTATATATAGAATGTCTCTCTCATATGCTTAAGGTGTTTTAGGATAGTCATACAATTGAAAGCCTATTCAGTGTTAAACTTAACGGCGACTGCTGTTTTGCGGGAAAAAGCATGCACGCGTGGAAAACGCTTTTAATAACATTATTAATTTTATAAATAATGCAGATGCATGCAGACCTGTCGCATAATCTACTCAATTTGCCTTTTTTCAGATACTGTAACAGAAGTCCAGGGATGGGCAGTAATTTAATTGAGTAATTGAAATTACGTAATTTAAATTACAATTGTAATTGGTAATTTGTAATTTGCAGCTCTGCATCAAAGTAATTTGTAATTTGTAATTCAATTACATTTTCCCCTGTAATTTGTAATTTCAATTACATTTTTCAAAATCAAATTACTTTGGACGTGACTATGCTAAGATTCTTTGGTGAATCAAGCGATCCTTGCAACAGTGACTTACCCATATTTTAAGTCATGCTGGCTGCCTGCACAAATTGCAGATCAAACTAAAAGAATATTATACGAATTGCTAGTAACAATATCTGAAAATGCCACAAGTAGTGAACAAAATATTGAGAATCTAGTGGTCATAAAGAAGGAGAGAAAGATGATGAACTTTATGGTTTTAGTGTGCAGCGTGCAGTGACCACAAAGTCGACCAGCAGAAACAAAAACGATTTAGAAATCTTGCAGCATATAGAAGATGACAGAAATGGAACTAGCAGTGCCTCATTGCTAGCCAACTGCCAACAAATTGTTTATACAATTTAATGCTGTGATGCCTTGGTCTGCAATAGAAGAGAGGCTCTTTAGTTTTTACAGGCATGATTGTAAGGCCCAACAGACGGCTTTAATTGCTGCTGCTTAAAGACATTTAAATAGACATTAATTTTTTTTACATAATAAATAATAATACACATAGAAATAGGAAAAAAGGCATGCACTTCCTGCCTGATTTTTTTTTATTCCAATGATTTCAGCCCCAAAGTAATTTGTAATTGATGTAATTGAAATTACGTAATTTGTAATTTGTAATTTGAGGCTCTCATTTAAAGTAATTTGTAATTTGTAATTCAATTACATTTTCTCCAGTAATTGGTAATTTGTAATTCAATTACATGTTGCTCTGTAATTTGCCCATCCCTGCAGAAGTCCTTTATGTGAACAGCATAATTATGCCTCTCTCAGCGACATATCGACTTCTTTGTCTATCGTGTGGATTAGAACCAGGAATCTTTCAATTCCACGGCACCGAATACGCCACTACATCAATGCGCCCCACATAGTAGGCCTATTATATTCAGCCAACCGAGGGGCTGCAGGTTCGAATCCACCTCACACAATCGAAGACCGCAAGTTGCATTTCTCTCTCATTGCAACGTCACATCAAGTCTCCCTAGTATCCCAGGAGAGTGTCGTTAGCCGTCCCTGCGTGCATTATGCTATCAATTCTTCTGACTCAGAACCAACGTAACGTATAAGGAACGAAACCGCGGCTGTCATTCATTATTGTCGCCATAGTGACGCTTCGAGAACTTGTGTTGCCGTATTGCATTCCCGAGTTCGATAAGCGCATTACTTTATTGTATTTAATGCATGTCATTAAGAAATCTCTAATGAGGAAAAGCCAAGCGAAGAACAAATTTATATTCTAACTAAACACCGATATAAAGGTGTCGAACTTGAAGATAATCGATGTCGAACTCTCTACGTTAAATGACCAGTCAAACTAATTATTAGCGCACCTCAACTCTGCATATAATAGATCAAACTCTGACCCCTACCCAGCTACTTTTCTAGAATTCGTATACTTTAGTAGGTCAAGGACTTTCGACGAGTAAAACGGCCCTATTGATTGAAACATCGTTTTCAAATATGCACCATAGCCTGTTTTACTTACTGATTTTCATTATGTTTACCTGAATCTCGGTCAAATTATGATACTGCGCTACAGAAGTTACAAACTAAAATTGTAATGATGACTCTGAGCAAATTTCAATGACCGATAATAACCCATTCATACCGTTTTAAAAACTAGGCTACTAGCAAGCGACTTTATACTCTATAGGTTAAATATTCACTCAGCGTATTCTTTATAATGAGACGCACTAAAACATGCTTTTAAATGAAGTCAAATTTTGTCAATTCACCTGTGTGTTTCAAGGGCAAACGTGCATTTGACACTTGGAGTAAATTACTCAGCGATTTTAATTCTGTTTTTCCAAGCAGAAATCCGCTGATTCTTGTATCGAAATTAAGAGGTTGGTGCATGTGTTATTCCTTTTAAGTCAAAAGGAACGCCAGGGAGACATAATTGACCTTACACTTAATAGGATGATCGCTAAATTTCATTGTGGCTAGAAAGGGGAAAAACATTTATTAAATATAATAGTGTGCGAGAGAGCGCGCGGTAACCGTCCTGAAAACCAGCGAGTTTCAGAAAGTTGTCACACCATGACTAATCATTGCACTGAAGCTGTTTTCCCTTCTCTGTGACATTTAATCTGCTCCAGATAGATCTCAATTTAGCATAGCAAAGCAATGGAAAAAGCGAAAAACGGAAAAAGAAAAAAAATGGATTGTATTACATCTTGTTCTGCATTCCAAAATTAAAACCTTATTCATGCAAGGTTAATATAATCAGCAGGAAAATAAATATAAATTCATTTGCAAAACGCTGAGTGACACGAATACACAACAATTACTTTTCATTTCTTATAACTCCGTTTGTGAAAGAAAATGAGAAATTCAACTAATTTTAACTCTTTAGAAATTTCGTTTCTTAATTTACGACACCATTCCAATGGCGCATACCTTCTCAATAAGAACCAAAGTTTTTTGAAAATATAATGATTGGAATGTCTTATGTCTCGTCATATTGTGGATCAAAATTCGTTTTTAAAGGTGTGTAAAATCGGCGCAAACATAAGATAGGATTTATTTATTTATTTACTGAGATTTTGCTATAATACCGCTCCTTGAAGGCTATCTACTCAGGAGAGGTCACAGTACAACCCTGGTCGAATAAGACAGTCTAAAGAAGAGAAACAGAAGAAGCAGAAATGCCACTAGGTATTTGACGAATGATAACAAGGAACTCATTCCAGGTCGCAGGGTCAGCCACGGGGAAGCACGGCGCTGCCTGATTGCAGTCCGTGAGCGTGGAACAATAAGTTCCGCTTGTGCAGCTGAGCGGAGATAGCAGCGGCGTTGGACGTGCGTGGTGGAGCAGAAGAGTTCCTGCAAGTATAGAGGAGTTCAATCCTCAAAGCAACGACGGACCAAGACAGAAATTCTGTAAGCAATGCGCTGTTGGTAAGGGAGTCAGTGGAGTACATCCCGCATGTACTTAGAGACTCGGCCAAACTGGCGAATGCGGTCTATGAGTCGGGCAGCAGTGCGCAGGACCTTATCTAAGAGCTCCACCAGACAGACCGGAAGTGCACCATATATGCCGCTGCAGTATAGTCCAAACGTGAAACTACAAACGCATGAACATGTGTTGAGGCTGCGCTAGGAGTCAAGGAGCCGGAAATGACCTTGAGTTGCCGAAGCTGGTAGTTATAGCGGCGACATAGAAGGTAGACGTGCCACGTAAATGTGAGTTCCTGGTCTAGGATGACTCCCAAATCCCGGACTGAAGTGGAAAAAGTGAAATGTGGATATTTCAAGGATAGGGAAGATACATGAATTTTAGAAAGCTGCTGCCATGGGGCGTTCAGGCCAGATAAGCTGAGTCTAACACTTCAACTAATATGTTTGAAAAGCGCTACAAGTCATTCACTGTTAATTAAAAGTAATTGTAAGCTTCTATTATTGCTATTATGATTTTTTCTTGACGGAGAGTTTTCATGACTCTGCTACAACATATTATAGGTCTACTACTACCAGTGCTGTTGCTGCTACTGCTAGTAGTACTTCTACTGCTACTACTGTCGACACTGCCACCACCACTATTGTTTATTATAACCATTATAATTGTCATTATAATTGTCATTGCAATTGTTATTTTCATTGTTTTGTTATTGTTGTCTTAATTACGGATGTTGTCATCGTTTTGGCTTTGTGGTTGTAATTGTTTTGCTACTTGTATGCGCATTGGCACTTGCTTTGACACTGCTAAATAGATTATTTGCATTATTGTTGCCATTTGGAATTTGCAATGGCAATGGTATTGTTATCGTTGTTGTTTCAGTGTCACCTCTGCTAACACTTCAACTAATATTTCATTGTCTTTAGATTTGTTGGACTTTCTCAATGACGTCATGAACTGCTGTGTTCCATCCTCTGTCGTCTTCATCGCATCCTCCTCTTCCGCTTTCTCATCAGACCGGATGTCGCAAATAACTAAATGAGTTAAGTAAAGGTTCCGTTAAACCGTTTATTCGATTCCTGGTTTTTGGCACAAATTCCGTGATTGATTATTTTTAAGATACCTCTTAATGAGCATATGGTGCCTTCCTATACAAAACCCGAGAGGTGTAATGTCTGTCATCTTTGGTTGGCAATACAAAATTGTGAGAGTGTGGCCTTGATTGGTAAGGACGATCAGCAACTGGTGGGAAAAGCGGTCGAAGAACATGGAAATCGTTTCTGGAAACGGCAGCTAGAAGACGAACATCAGCAAGATCAACCATTTCAGTCGCAGTAGGCGAGTCATTTGGCAAGTACCCTGATCGACGGACTCTTGATAATAGGCGCTCGATCCTGGCTCGGTCCTGAGCAATCGTAAAACCCCACCAGGCAGGAGCAGCATACATCATTCTGGAAACAGTAGTTGCTCTTGTAACTGTATGAAGAGCATCCGGTGACAGTCCATGAGCTCTCAACGTTCGCAGGGCATGAAGGGACCCGGCACAAGATGAAACTACGTTGTCTACATGAGAGGTGACTCGAAGATCAGAATTAAGGGTTATTCCAAGTATATTTATAATTGACGTTACTCTTTGCAGTCCATCCATGAGTTCTGGAGCATCCACACTCTGACGACAGGAGACGATCATTTCTCTCGACTTTGAAGTGTTCAGTCGAAGGTTGTTTTTGGCTGCCCAGCTCTTAACCGAGTCAAGTTCATCACTGATTGTCTTACGCATCAATGAGCCAATTAGCAGATAGGTGTCATCTATGCGATTGGCACATAAATTAATTATATTAAATTAATTATATTGAACGAAACTCATGGTAGTTTCGATTTATTTCCTATATTAGATATATTTATTACAGCCTTAGACTGTTCGCCTGTAAAGCACCTCTACTGTAACAATACTGGCAAATAACTTCAAAAAACGGTGACATTTTGTCAAAAAGACAACTGTCCTTATAGAATCCTGCTTTTAGATAGCATTGGTTCAAAGCATTTTAATGGTGTTTAATATTATCAGCCTTAATAACTGCTTTGCATTCGGCGTATCAGAGCCTCGGTCTGTCAACCTGTTAAACTCAAGAGATGAGTTGACTTATGGCCAGCATATACATGTATATACGAAACAACAGGGAAATACCAACAACTAACTGAGAACAACATGAGTCTTTACAATGAAGTGGCTCCATTGCCGACCGTCTCTCCGCCCGACTCTATCTTGCTAGAGCCGTAGAAGAGCGTAGTTTTGGGAGCTTAGTCTTTAAAGCAATGCAGACTATAAAAAGAGTTATTTGAAATGTTTAGTGACATCTTGTTGCTGTCAGGGCAAAAACAAGGATCCGAGAATTTAACGTTGTTTTAGGACATCAATGGCCGTGCCAGACACAAGACTACAGTGTGTAAAAGGTCAATTACCAAATTAAGATATTTACACTTTACAGTAATTAGCTTCAACAGTAATATTTCTTAACCCGTCGGAGGTGAGGTGGGGTGTGACACACCCCAGAGGCATTCTACTTTAAATTTTTAGCGGAAAACATGGAACCAGTTTTAATTATTTTTTTCTACCTTTGTGAATATGAAATACGGACACTTTACCACAATTTCAGGTAATTTGAACGAAATTTTTTTTTTATTTTGTTGCATATTTAAAGAAAATTGCATTTTTTCGTAGAAAAAAATTATACATGTTGATTTTATGAGCCATGTTTGGCATGCTAGTGTGCCTTGAACACGTCAATTCTGTGTTGGCATTGAGAAGGCTGACGACAATGATGGCTAAAACATTTTATGTTGTATTAAAAAAATATATATATTATGATTATTCGTGCACTTGATAATGTTGCACATGAGGACCCAAACTTGCATGGGTTAAGTACACATTGGATGGGTTCACCTTCTAGCCATCTAATAAGGATTGAAAACAGATATTTGTTCGTGGTAATCGTCTGTTTAGTTGATTATTGATAATAGAAGAATAGTTTAACTCAACTTAGTATTTTCCATCTGATATCGCGGCTTGAAAATAAAAATATGTATTGGGGTTTGTCAGACCCCACCTCACCTCTGGCGTTACAAATCGTCACCTCACCTCCAAAGGGTTAATCGTTTTCAATTATACTCTCAATATAAACCGGCATAGCGAAATTAGGTCTCCAATGAAAAGCTTGATTGATCCGATGTTTAACGTCGCTGTATAGATACGAAGCCTGTTAACGACGCCCTCCTCCTTCTTCCAGGCTTGGGACTGGCACTGGCAGGCACTGAGCAGCTGACGTGCAAAGCCTGGACTCCCAGTGGCGGAGTAACTTCGCCCTTGCGTGCTTCTCCCTCGCCCAAAGGCGCACGCATCGGACTTCACGTCGACGAGTGGGCCTGTGTGTCGGCGCTCGAACGACGCTTCTGAGGGTTGTTGCCCTTGTGCACTTGGTCACCGACTCCGGTCTCCGTAGATGTTGAAGTCGGCTGAAGCTCCCCCGCCGCGACAAGGCGTGCACATCGGACATCTACGCCGTCGAGTGGCACCAGGGTCCAGTGGCTCGAACGGCGCTCCGGGGGAGTCCAATGAAAAGCAAAGGCGACCTGATCACTTATTTCAAAGTCTAGCACATAAAAGAGGTGTCTATAATACACATGATCGAAATACTGCTGTTTAGTTTCATTCATTCATTCATTCATTCATTCATTCATTCATCCATTCATTCACTCATTCATTCATTCACTGCATCGGAGTTTCACGCACAAGCGCATAAGCAATTATTGCGAGCGAAGGATTTGCTCAGGGTCTCTACACGGCGGTTTGAGGTGGGTTCGAACTCGCAAGAAACCGAACATAACCCTTCACCACCGCAACCCACATAGGGCCACTTCTCAGATAATCTTTAGAGGCGCTGCATCGATGTACAGTGAATTACTGTGAATTACTGCAGATAAGTCAATGGAGAGAACTTATGTCTGTTCTCAATCGCCGCCAAATCGTTGACGTCAGAAGCTGATGACGGGAAAAGGCCACTGCACGGAAACCTCACTTGCTGGCTTCTACACGATATTTTTAGGGCCATTGACAAATCCCAGGTGACCAGGTAACCCTCTTGGCACTGTTATTATTGGCTGATGCTATCCCGCGTAAAATACTATATGCCGTTGCGCGCTATATTCTTCTTAGCAACTATAATTACTTTGGTATCCAAGGACGCAGTTTCAAACACTGCAACTAGAGGCGCTGCATGCTGTTGTTCAATTTTTACACGGTTTAGATAGGGACATTTTGTCTTGTCTTTAATAGGTCCGGGGTTTCTCATTAATCGCCCATGTGAACTGCGTTAATTGTAAAAATTCCAACGAACGTATACGGTCAAATTCAAAGTCACTGGTAGTCGTAAAATTTCGCGAACAATTGATGGCCTCGTTAGATACCTTTTTAATGCGGTCGACCAACTCTATATAAGCGACAGAAATACTTAAGACAATGCACCACTGGGCCGCTGCCAAGGGGTAAAACCCTGTAAGCCTGTATAGTGGGAGGTCAATGCCGAGGCACAACGTGCCCGTAAACCTCATAAAACAAACACAACAAAAAAATAGTATAGGACGAAACCGAAGGGCGCCGTATGCAACAAATCAACGACAGTCAAACGATTCTTAGAATGATATTATTATTGAGCTGTATCTTTTTAAACGAGAAAGTTATCGCTGCCCAGCTCACCCACTCAGTGGCCACTCTCATAACAAAATATTCTGCTTCCACGTTTTCAGTCATGCTTGGAGACATTACTTCTTCTTCTTCTTCTTCTTCTTCTTCTTCTTCTTCTTCTTCTTCTTCTTCTTCTTCTTCTTCTTCTTCTTCTTCTTCTTCTTCTTCTTCTTCTTCTTCTTCTTCTTCTTCTTCTTCTTCTTCTTCTTCTTCTTCTTCTTCTTCTTCTTCTTCTTCTTCTTCTTCTTCTTCTTCTTCTTCTTCTTCTTCTTCTTCTTCTTCTTCTTCTTCTTCTTCTTCTTCTTCTTCTTCTTCTTCTTCTTCTTCTTCTTCTTCTTCTTCTTCTTCTTCTTCTTCTTCTTCTTCTTCTTCTTCTTCTTCTTCTTCTTCTTCTTCTTCTTCTTCTTCTTCTTCTTCTTCTTCTTCTTCTTCTTCTTCTTCTTCTTCTTCTTCTTCTTCTTCTTCTTCTTCTTCTTCTTCTTCTTCTTCTTCTTCTTCTTCTTCTTCTTCTTCTTCTTCTTCTTCTTCTTCTTCTTCTTCTTCTTCTTCTTCTTCTTCTTCTTCTTCTTCTTCTTCTTCTTCTTCTTATATGTTTAACGACACTGCCATATCAAAGATGATTAGGGTCGTCCTCCTCCTTTATCCAGGCTTGGGACTGGCACTTGCCGAGAACAACCAGTGGCGAAGTTGCCTAGCTTGCTCGCCTTCTTTCGGATATTAATTTAATAAGCCATTGACGAATCTCAAGTCATCTCTTTCAACTGTTCGCTGTGAGTGCTGCAGCTGTTGACAGTAACTGTTGAACACGATAGCCCTTTGACTTCACTTTTCACCTCTTTTGGCGTCCCAGGAAGCTTTCCCAGCTAGTATATAATTATACTGGATTGCTAGCACTACAAATGCTCAATGCACATATACAACAAACACACAAGCGCACGCACGCACATACACACACACAACTCTGTGAAGATTTTCCTAAGGGTTAACGACTAAGGAGTCATCGAATATCAACGCCGTCTTAACACAACCTTACAAAGTCATTTAATCACTTGTACTGCTATTACATGGGCTAAGATTAAAACGATTTTCTATGAGCTATTTTCTTTTTCTTACACAACAGTTACTGTTACACCTCATACCGCTGCTTCTCCAAATTTCGGTGATCAAACGCAGTGGAGCAGTGCAATGTATATTACATCATTTGAGATCGTTTTAAAGGTATGTAAATAATTCTATTCGTCTTCGTTGATTTTTAACAATTTAGGATTTATGTGTCCGAGAAATCGCTCTGAATTTGTTGTCAAATACCATCAACTCATTTTATCACAATCTCCTGACGCCCTTTGTCTTATTGATTACATGAATTGACTTTGTGTCAATTTAATAGAGTTTTTCCCATTTTATCCGGAGAGATAAACTATACCACAAAGGCTGAAGGAAGCATTGAGATGAAAAAATATAGCATAGTCTTTGTTAACTTTTTCTCATCAACATGCTTTTTAAACCGGAAGAGGCTAAAAAAGAATAAATCCCGCAGAGACGATGTCTGAGAACGGGAGATTCGTTCGTCAGATGTCAAAGCATATCAAAGCGGAAGTGGAAGAAACGCAACATTGTTGTAAGTCCATCCGTTCGTCCATTTACCTATCCACCACATCTCCCTTACACGGTGTTTGTGAGTTTTGCCCTTATCTTCCACCTAGGCCGAAAAGTTCATCACAAAGTTCGCTTTATGCGTATGATAACTACTGGACAATATAATTGACCGCTATAGCTGAAGGCAAGTTATTTAATTATAGAATCAGTATCAACCTTTAGAAGGGTGCCTATATGCAGAAGGAGGAGGTCAACACAAATCATCGTTAAACCAGCAACAAACAACACACACGCACGCACACACACCGCCACTGGTTGTATAGCCTGCCATTGATCACCAAAAATATATGAGTACAATACATATTCATGTAAAAGTTCATGGGTGTCATAGGGTAAACCCAAAAGGAACAATACTGTTCCGCTAGCAGGGTCGTCCATTTCAATTTATATTTTAAAAGTATACACTATACAATGACACTGACAACTAAAGCATGAATCGGAACATGTAGCACTGCGTTAAAGGTGCAGAAATGAACAAGTGCATGCAAATAGCTTAACGTAACGTAACAGATCGGATGAATAATTATGCCGATCGATTATTATTGTTCACCATATGATAATTGATTGCGTTATTCAAGCAGTGTCTCAATCAAATCGACAGCCGAGACATTATTTTGTTTGGCATGATGTTATCTTCGTATGCGAGTTAATCTGAAAAGACAAAATCGGATACTTAAAGCGTTGAAATTACATAATCGAAAGGTGTCTATGAAACGCCGCATTATTATAGGAGTACAAGCTGTACCCGGCCACGCGTTGCTTTGGAATAAAGCGTTGAAATTACATAATCGAAAGGTGTCTATGAAACGCCGCATTATTATAGGAGTACAAGCTGTACCCGGCCACGCGTTGCTTTGGCTGAAAAGAATGTCCAACCCTCACTTCCTACCTCCGTCCCTGCCTCCCTCCCTACGTTCATATGTACCATCCTACCTCCATTCCCCTCCCATCCTCTCCTCCCCTCCCTCCATCTCCCTCCCCTTCATCCATCCCTAGAAATATGCGCTATAGAAACACGCGCGGATATGCGTGATAAAACGCGGTCGAAAAATGGACGGACGGATGCGTGAAAGTTGAAATCGAAATGGGTCGAATCCATCGACGTATATCGAATCGAATGCAAAGTTGTGTTTTTTGTCGAAAAGAATGCAACTCTCCACAAAAAGCATTATACAAACCCGCTCGTAGCCGAATGGAACGTTTTGGTAAAATTTTCAAAACAATCGGTGAAGAAGTTTCCGAGATCCTTGATTAGACACAAACCTTTTAACATTTTTGTATTTATATAGATATCAATTACCGGCATTTACAAATCTCAAAATAAAGCTGCAGCAAGATTAACAAGTCTTCAATTCTGACCTAAATGACACTAACACGTCCTGGCATTATGAATGAATAACTGAATCATACAAACAAGTTAGCTTATATCTTTGAATGCCAGTGGCAAGTCATTTTTCTCCTACTCTCCAATTCGTCATTTTCCATTATCTCTAAACAGAAAAGGCAGAATTGCAATTCGACGGTTTACTATTGTTTAGCGATGCTTCAACTTGTCGAAGACGATTTGCATCGCCCTCCTTCTTTTAAAGCCTTTGGACTGGCACTTCTATTACAAAGCCAGCACTGTAGCGCTTTAAATAAAATGTCTTGTTCTATGTATTTCACTGCATCCCAATAATATATTATAATCGTCACCTCAGTGTAAGCAAGTGTAATAGGTCTATGCTTTATATATAGCGCAACTTGTCAAACTTGTCGAGGTGTGTTAAGACATCTATTCGTTACCGAAGTTTCTCACCAATTAAGGACTTTTGTATTTTGGACACGGCTCAGAAATTTTATTACATAAGCATAAGATAAGTTTATCACAATACTCTGACGTTTAATAACTGCGTTCCTGCATGACATTGATTTTTTTCCGTTCTGCAAAGCAACCTTGAAAGTAGGATTGTCCTCAGGAAGGTAGTGAATTCGGATCAAACGGTCTAATATGGCTTGCAGTCTGCCGCGGTCCTGCTGCCCTGAAAATCCCCACCATGCCGGAGCCGCGTATAACCTGCTGGCCACTGTGGTAATCCTAACAACGTCCTGCAGGTTTGGTCCCTTGAGGCCGTGTGCAGTCATGATTCGCAAGGCATAAAGCCATAGGCGAAGTTTGGCCGCCGATCTTGGGGGGGAGCTAAAAAAATTATCGGCCAAAAACAGCTGATGACCTTTTTTGGGTCAACGAGTTGAAAATCTCATGAAAACATACCATTTTTCCGGACAGTGACAGTTCTTTTGAAAGGTCCATTGTTTTTTTAATGTCGCTCTCCATCTTTCTTTATGTTGAGGTTTGTCACTTATAATTGCACAAACCGGTTGCTTCCATTCTGATAAAACTCGGTTAGCAATGCTTTAAAGGTGTCCAATGCTACTTTATAGCGTCCTATCCAATGCGATAGGAATAAGATTCTCAACAATTTTTTCCTCACGCGACACACCTAAACTTGCAAGTTGCAACCAATTTTGGCGACACTCCATGCAATCGTCATCATGTCAATATCTTTAAAATAAAAAAACCTGTCTAAAGTTAAAATAGCCATAGGCGGAGACCAAGGGGGGGGCAGGAGGGGACGGTCCCCTCAATGGAGGCGTTGGGGGATGACGGCCCATGCATTTGTACCCCCCAATGGTCAAGCGTTAGGACATGTACACGTGATCCTAAGCATACGTACATACTTGTTCCTTGTTCCTCCCTCTCTTCCGATTTTTCTCTGTAGCTCCGTAACATTGCAGCCGAAGGTTTGCAAATTTGTTCTATTATATCGAGTAAAATTAATTGCATAACAATGTACCTTTCTCCCTCGCACCATCTCCTCATTTTGTCCGTCACTGCATCCCTCCGTGCCTCGCTTTTGCTATCTGGTAACTTCCATTATGATCAAAAATGATGTCTAAATAATTTACAATATTCATGCCTTAAAACACTGCTTTGCACATTATATTTTCATTCCAGGACACCATTTTTCAGGTATTTTCCAACTACTTTCCAAATCACTATCGATCTACTGAATCAAAGCCTATACCTATTGATGTAAGGGTCCATATGTTGCGTTAACTCATGACAATAAAAGCCATTGCTGTCGGAAATAATTTTTTTATATCACGGTTCTTTTAATGCAATTGGTTGCCTGCTTCGTAATAGCGACATTGTGTGATAAGAAGATCGTAAGCGTCGCCCTCTTTCTTTATGCACGCATGAGACTGGCACTGCCAAAGTGCGAGTAATGGAAGAGATTCTCGCGACTGAATGGGAACTGACTCATGCAGAGCGTTTGGAAGTGTGGGGATTGTCAACACCGTGTGTATATTTAGCCAAACGTTAGCAGATGACGGGTATAATTACTTAGACAACCTCAGACCTTGTTAAAATAAAGCGACATTATAGAGACACTTTGCAATATAAAATAATGTCTCGCTTTCGTCTATTCTGATTTGGTTATCACACAATCCTAGAAAACATTATTACATAATAAATGAGTCCTGCTTGTATTTTGGCAGTGCCAGCCCAAAGTTTGCAAAAATAGGAGGTGACGCAGGTGATAACAACTCCATACATGGTCACGTCAAACATGTCCGCCAAACTTATCTTTGTCGGCGGCAACGGCTTCTGCTCGTCAATAGCGTAATTTCATCGAAATGGAACCAAAGCCAGATCCAAACCTTTTGCCGCTCTTATATAGCACTTTAAATTGACATTTTAAAGGTGTCTAATGAATGCAGACTGCCCAGTTACGAAATCCCAAGTTTTTCGATATAATCGGGATGACCTGAAAAGCTGGTCCTTCTCTTACGTGGTCTCCATACGGACACACTCAGCTGTGTTCGCTGTGTCATGAGGGAGATACCAGTGGACGACGACGACGACGACGACGACGACGACGGGAATTGAGAGGGTGACGATATCGGCCCAAAGACCAACAAACGACACTGGTCCGTAGCTCAGTGGATAGAGCGTTGGCCGATAAACTGAGAGTCATTATCGCCACCCGGGTTCAAGCCTCGCTCGGGGCAAAAATTTATTTGAATTTTCTGTTAGCTGCCAGTGGCGCTTTCTGTTGTGTTGTTTGACTCGGGTCTGTTGAAAACTAAGTTAGCCCCTCCCACTCCTGGCTTGGCCGATCAGGAGCGTTCCAACACTTAGGCCATTAGTGTTAAGTTACCGAACCTGATGTAGCCGACCTGCGTGTCGTGCGAAGCTGGCCGTATTTCGTATAACATTGTTACTGTAATCGTTCTGCGGTGTGTCAGATTGAATTTGAATAAACGAATATTATTAAAGACAAAATGATTGTGCATGCACACCTCATAAACAGTTGCGAGATATTCTATAAATTTGGCTTTGTCACCAAGGACAGTCGATCGGGATCAGACCACAGGTAACAATGCTTCTCGGCCTTTTGACTAAGATCAAAATGTAGTATCATGTCGAAACCAAACGTGCCTATTTTTTCTATCAACGACATCTACCAAGACAGAATGTCGTGTGGTTGGAGGAGATTTCAACTTCGTCAGTGGCATCTTTATACAAGCGGAAGCTCCCAGATAAAATTATGACACATAGATTAGGATGAGCATCGCTTACAAGCCTTGCATGATTGCATGGCTGTTTTAAGCAATTTTTAGAACTGCGCAACCGCTTCTTTTCTTTCCAATCTTCCATGGCAAAAATCTTTCAATCGGAGAACAATGACCTTTTTTGCTTGTTTTAACTGTTCAGTAGTGCTTCTACAACTGCATAAATCCATTTAGAACTGCACATTTTGGGTACAACTGAACGTTTAAAAAAAGCATTGCATGATTGTTGTTAAAGTCTTGGAAATGGCATGTCCGTTAGATACCTAAGAAACAATTTCATTTGAAGATTTAAAAAGAGAAGCATGCCTCTTTAATGTAACTCTTGTGTGAGAAACCGTTCTCATGATGGGAATTACTACTTGGTATTATAAGACGTGAGCTCATTAAATAATCAACGAATCACTTCGCAACTGCTCGAACTTTGGCAGTGCCAGTCCCAAGGTCGGAAAAATGAGTAGGGCGACGCTAGTTCGCTTTTTAACGAAGTGGCGTTGTTAAACAGAGAACTATCATTGCGGTTTAGCTAACTGACGACGTGGCCATTAAACAGGATAATTATGATGAATTATTAAACGGTATTGTGAATTGGCCTTTTTGTAGCGTAAAGTGAGCTCCCTTATCATAAAATTATTTGGTGGATTTAGAGTTTAACGTCACTGTATGGTAACAAAGACCATTAACGACGCCCTCCTCCTTTATCCAGGCTTGGGACTGGCACTGACATCATGCAACCAGTGGCGGAGTTATAAAATTATTTAACTAAACGTTTGCAGGTGACAAATTATTTTGACTTAGACACCCTGAGATCTGTTTGACATGCTGCTATAAATATCAAAACTGCATGTTCTAATTTCAATCTTTTCTCAACTAGTTTGAGCTGATGTCGCTATAACTTATAACACATGGAATTTTATTTCTAGTTACCTAATAATTCCTTCGCTGCTCATACTTTGGCAGTACCAGACCCACGGCTGGTGAAAGTAGGAGGTCGACATCGAAGATCTTTGAATATAACACGACGTGTGTCAACTGATAATGTTACAAAATTAATTCATTTTATAATCACACAATACCGTGAACATAAAGAAATTGGAAACTGTCGAAATGTGAAGATAGAGATGAATGGCGAACATCAACTGGATGGAACATACATGTATTGTAGGTCCTATAACAGAAGAATAAGTGTAGGGATTGATCATAGTAGAAAGATCCTCTGATGTTCACACAATAGAACAGAGGTCATCCGTTTCTATTGGGTGAATTTGCAGTGTCATTATGATAGCGTGGCATACTAAATGTTTGATAATGATTATGAATTGAAATGGTAATAAGAGAAACTATTTTTATAATGTGATGTAAAGTAAGCTGTAGTATAACGACGTCGCTCGACACCGATAACTACCAAATCAAATATATAATTATTCAGTGTAACAACACCTCTTTTACTCTTTACATTCTGCAATAAGTCGTTTTGATAACCATCGTCGCTATTGGGCCAACTGCAATGTTATTATGCGTGGTCTTCAAGTACAAATAAAATGACGCCATGGCAAGATTAAATTATTTTATCAGTCTCTTTAACCCGTTTTTGACCATAACTTCGTAAAGTAATTTGCTTCTTCAGAATTCTGAGCGTGGTATAATTGCTCCATTTTGTGATTAATGTCTTCTGCGATTTGCGTTCTTGTGACTTGTTTGCAATGCATAACGTCTTCATCATTCGTGCTTCATGACTATATATGCTGTAACAGGATGCGGTTTGTCAACAGAACCGGATTATTTAATTAATGGATTTGTGGATGTATGGATGGATGTTTGGATGGATGGTGGGTGGATGGATGGATGGATGAATAGCTGGCTGGCTGGCTGAATGGATGAATGAGTGGATGAATAGAGGATGAAGGGATGGATGGATGAATGAATGAATGAATGAATGGATGGATGAATGAATGGATGGTTGGATGGATGGTTGGAGGGATAAATGGATGGATGAATGAATGGATCGTTGGATGAATGGTTGGATGCATGGATCAGGGTTGCCAGGTCGTCGCGAAAAGCGCGAATTGGGCGACTTTTGAAAGTGCTCGCGACTGAAAATTTCGTCCTCGCGACCTCGCGCTTTTTGGGCGACTTTTGAATTGTCTCGCGGTCGCCACGGCGACATTTTGAAATCTCATAAATTCACCGCTTGCAGATTAAAATTACCGTGACCAGTTGTGCGTGGCGTTGTCTACCTAATAATAAAGCATTAATAATTTACCGAAAGCACCAAATTGCTTGTCATCTAAATTTTTACGTCGATGTTTTCATCATGTATCTTCCGACTGGCGCGTTTATATAAGCTCCAAGAAATTTGCCGCCCATAATTGGCGCAAACTTAATCTTTCATGCACGAGGTACGCGGGCACCTGGCCTATTTTGGAAAAGTACTATAGATGATATTTCGCTAACTCACATTATGGGAGAGGGGTCCGTAGCTCAGATGAGAGAGCGTTGGTCGATAAACTGAGTAGTCATTATCGCGACCCGGGTTCAAGCCTCGCTCTGGGCAAAAATTTATTTGAATTTTCTGTTAGCTGCCAGTGGCGATTTCCGATGTGTTGTTTGCCTCGGGTCTGTTGAAAATAAGATCGCCCCTCTCCTAGCTTGGCCGAACCAGGAGCGTTCCAGCACTTAGGCCATTGTTGTTAAGCTACCGAGCCTGTTGTAGCCGACCTGCGTGTCCGTGCGAAGATGCCCGTATTTCGTATAACGTGTATCTGTTATCGATCTGCAGTCTGTCAGATTTGATCAAAGCCGTAGCTAGGGGGGTTGTTTTAGGTGTTTGAACACCTCCCGAAATGGAAAATGTGAAAAAATGTTATGCATTTACGAGCACATGATGCAGCATGCATGAAATAAAGCAATGAAAACACCCACCGAAAAGAAAAATGGTAAAAAATAATTAACTAATTGGCCATATTTTTCTAAAATTTTGGGAAATTGAACACCATTATTTGAAGATTTCGAACGGATGACTAAAAAAGTCATCTGTTTTTCGAAGGAAAATTAAACACCTTTTTGAAGATTTCGGACGAATGACTAAAAGGTCATTAGTGTTTTAGACGGGAAATTGAACACCTTTTTTAAAGATTTTCGATGGACGACAAAATTCATCATTTATTTGAGATAGGAAATTGAATACCCTTTTTTAAAAGATTTCGAAAGGATGGCTAAAAGAAAAATTCATCATTTTTTAAACTCCTCCACTGGCTGCACTCTGCCAGTGCCAGCCCCAAACCTTGATAAAAGAGGAGGGCGTCGCTAATGGTCCGTGTTACCTCACAGTGACGTTAAAGTGCAAGTACAAACACATCACTTTTTCAGACGGGAAATTAAACACCTTTTTTGAAGAGTTCGATCATAATTTTGACTAAAAAAAGTCATCAGTTTTTTGGGAGGGGTAATTGAGTCAAAATTGACACCTTTTTTAAATTTCGGACTGATGACAAAAAATAGTCATCAGTGTTTTGAGATACCTTTTTTGAAGATTTAGGATGGATTACTTAAAAAAGGTCATCAGCTTTTCGGTAACTGAAGTTCTTAAACACCCGCCTCCCAAAAAAAATCCTGGCTACGGCCTTGGATTTAATGTCAATAAACGAATATTATTATTATTATATTATGAGAAAGTGGGTGAAATACGTTAAATTATACAACAAGAATTGGAACGACTCCCGAACCATTATATACATGTACGATTCATTTATGGTTTGTAAACCATCTCGCGAATTTCGCGACTTTTTTCGTGATAATCTCGCGATTTTCGCGACTTTTTTTCGAGATCTCGCGACAATTTTTTCCCGAAATCTGGCAACCCTGGCATGGATGAGGGCTGGATGAATGGATGGATGGATGAATGAATAGATGGATGAATGGACGAATGGATGGATGGATGGTTAGATGGGTTGGATGGGTGGGTGGGTGGACGGATGGACGGATGGATGGATGGATGGACCGACGAACAAACGCAGGGTTGTTGGGTTCGTCTGTGGGAATGCAAGCACACTGCAAGAGTTACTTTTCATTGAGTTTTTGGTTTAAAGTACTGTAAGTTTTTTGGAACATCTTTTAGTTGAAAGACCGTTTACATCTACATGTAGAGCGTTTTTCTGAGGTCAAAAATTTTTTTGGTCCGATGTCTTATTATTTCGCTTCCATTGTGTTTTGAGGTGTGCGATGTTTTCATTTTCTTTCCATTGTTTTTCTTTATTTCAGGGACGTTGATCAAGTTGTCACCAAATCCACGAGGTATTTGGGTACCAAAGTGAAATTTTATGGCTTAATGTGTTTCAATATCATTTGTGGTCTTGATAGTTAAGCGCCATCTGTACATATTGCCATTCCAGACTTCAAATTTTCGATAATGATTGTAGACAGCAGCAGTAGCAGTAGTAGTTTCAGTTTAATGCATACACACAGGACAAACTGAAACTTTCTTCTTTCCCTTCAGGCTAGGATTATTCCCTCTGGCGAGGGGTCAACCACTCGGATCCTTCTCCTCCACTTGTCTCTGCTTCCGGTGTCGTCTTTCTTCAATTTGAGCAGCTTCAGGTCTTGTTGTATCACGTCCTCCCATCTTTTCTTCTGTCCTCCCCGACTGCGTCGACCATATACCTCCGCCTGCATGATTCTTTTGACGCAGCTACCCTCCTCTTTTAGCTACCCTCCTCTTTTGACAGGACAAACTGAAACGGGTCAGTTTTTATTGTAAAGTCAGGAAATACCAGAATGCCAGTATTCGGACACCTCCTTAACGAAGTTCAACTTCTTATTTGAGAGAATTTACACGTAATTATTATGCTATATAAATGTCGGTTGCAATAAAATGTCGATATCAAACTAATAATTATAAACAAATATATAGAGGGTATGCTGCCAAAAAATTCCTGATGACTACAAGATGCACTCAATAATAATATTTGTGGCAGTTACAGTTTAACGTCACTGCCAGTGCCAGTCCCAAGCCTGGATAAAGGAGGAGGGCGACACTAATCATCTTTGATATGGCAGTGTCGTTAAACATGTAAGAAGAAGAAGTATTGTCTCCAAGCAGCAGCCTTTCCAAACGCATGACTGAAAAGGTGGAAGCAGACTATTATTTTTTGTTAGGAGAGTGGCCACTGAGTGGGTGAGCTGGGCAGCGATAACCTTCTCGTTTAAAAAGATACAGCTCAATAATAATATCATTCCAAGAATCGTATGACTGTCGTTGATTTGTTAAACTCATGTATACGGCGCCCTTCGGCTTCCTCCTACTATTTTTTCTAGTTTGATTTTTGTTTGTTTTATGAGGTTTACGGGTACGATGTACCTCGGCATTGACCTCCCACTATACAGGCTTACAGGGTTTTACCCCTTGGCAGCGGCCCAGTGGTGCATTGTCTTGAATATTTCTGACTCTTATATAGAGTTGGATGAACACATTAAAAAGGTATCTAATGAGGCCTCCAACTTAACCAGTGTTTGCGATATTTCACGACTATTAGAAACTTTGAATTTGACCTATACGTTCGTTGGAATTTTTCCCAATTTTACAGTACACATGGGCAACTAATGAGAAATCCAGGACCTATTAAAGACAACACAAAAAGTACTTGTCTAACCTATGTTAAAATCGCGTTCATGAACAGCTGCATGCAGCGCCTCTAGTTGCAAAGTTTGAAACTGCGTCCTTGGATACCAAATCAATTGTGGTTGCTAAGAAGAATATAGCGCGCAACGGCATATAGGATTTGACGCGGGATAGCATCAGTCAATAATAACAGTGCCAAGAGGGTTACTTGGTCACCTGGGATTTCTACACAGACTAAGTCCTATCCGTTGATATGTTGTCGTTACACAAATTTTTTATCAAATACCGCTAACATGACAGATTACAATGTAAAACAAACTTAATGCTGTCATGTTGCAGCTTAAGCCTTTGCAAATGATGTATGGCATAAGACACTTTCAAAAGGCTACCGATTTGCCTAATAAATGATTAAATTTGTTTCTGACGCAATTACGAAATCATTTTCGAAAACTGTCCCACGATTAAGTAAATAGATTTAAATAAGACAATTACCATTGGACACCTTTAAAACATGTTCAGTTGTGCAAACTATTGACATCCTTACAATGTGCATAGATTGGTCTTGAAATACGGACAGTCTATCAATTTCGAAATTCCGAATTCCTTACGCACTTGTCATCTACTAATCGGATCCAACATGTCAACTTTCCCACCCACTGTCACAACCACGCACTTGACCTCGTCATCACGTCATCTCTCTCAAAGCTATCGCCAAACAACTCTTTCTCTTTTGATACACCTTCTGACCATTACCCCATTTTCACACATCTTAACATACTGCCTACTCCACGTCCTGAGCCCGTCTCTCATTCCTTCCGCCGCATCAGTTCCATAAACATCAAAACCTTCATGCACGATCTTGCCCCTTCAGACCTCGTTGTAAATCCTCCATCCTCTCTCGATGACCTCCTGTCCTCCTACAACACCACTCTCTCCATGATCCTTGACAAACACGCTCCTACTATTACCAAATCTGGTTCTCACTCTAACAACCCTTGGTATAACTCCTATCTCCAGGCCTTCAAAAACTTTCCGTCGACGCCTTGAGCGTACTTACAAACGAACCCATGACTCTCAACTCAACGAGGGAGGGAGGGAGAGAAGGAGGGATTCAGCCACCCAAAACTGAAATCCTGGTGCAGCCACGGCTTCTTCTGACATGTTAAACGACACTATCATATCGGCTCTCTCTCCGGTAGTGCCAAACCCTGGCCTGAAAGGTGGAGACGCTGATAATTCAGGTTATCAGTCAGAGTTTATAGTTATTATTGTACCTGAAGCGATTGATGATGATGTTGAAATGCATTTTAAAATTATTTTTAGTATATGATATAAAATAACATATGTGATATTATACACCTTTTTAAACATATTATGTGATGCTATCTAAACATTCAATTGAACCGGAGGTTTAGGTTATAGGCTAAAAGCTATTGACCTAGATTCTGCAGACGTGAACCAAATGATCAGACAAGAATCTGAAAGTGGTGGTGGTATTTGCAACTTAAGGTCACTGTGTGGTAACAAAGACCATTAGCGACGATCTCCTCTTTTATCTAGGCTTGGGACTGGCACTAGCAGAGTGCATCCAGCGGTGTAGTCAACCTGAAAGTAACTCTACACACGCAAAGAAAAAGCCAGCGTAGTTAGTTTAAAAAGGTGATTAAACTAACTACGCTGGCTATTATTTGCCTATGTAGAGTTACTTTCAGGTTAACTGCTAACATAAGTCTACGGAGAAGTAATGTGACAATGTTTTTATTTTATGGAGCCTGGAGCTGCAAGGATGAGAGACAAAGAAGATGAGAAAAGAGGACAATTTTGTCGGTGGGCGATCATGACATGGCTTTTCTGTCGAAGGGTCAAACTTATTATGACGCGCATATTCGTTTTTGAGGTTTTCCCCCGACTTTTCAGCATTTATAAAGCCGTTGATCACAAAAGATCCTATGACTTAAACGATTTAAAGACGTTTCGTGGCTTCATGCGAATGTGAAAAGCCTGTGAAATGTTCAATTGTCATAACAGCCTTTTGTATGAAAATCACATTGCGATCACAGTAAGTCGACATATGATATTTTTCTAATTTTCGTTTTTTGTGAGAATTGTTGCTAAATACTCATTTTGTCCGAAATCAAAGACTCTGCAGACGAAATCCATGCAAGATTGCACGTGAATTATTGTAAGCGATTTCGTTTTCTCAGTCTCGGTCAGTGGCGGCTCCAGGGGGGGGCTGGAGGGGGCTAAGCCCCCCCTGAATGCGGCTCAGCCCCCCCAAAGCAAAATGCGGAAAATGTCAATAGACCTAACGGCTTATTTCGTAATAAGAAAACAAGACAATGATCAATGGCATCGAAATCTACTTTGAGAATGAAGTTAGCGACTTCATTTCTAGGCCTCAGTCTATGAAAACGGGTGACAAGTTTGCACCCTTACCTTTTGACCATACAACCGGACAGGGTCGTCGAAAAAATTGTCGAAGAAACAAAATGGCTCTTAGACACCTCGTTTCAGATTAAAACCGTTTTATAAGTATGCCTTTTAGACGTATAGAAATATCGAAATTGCCATGTCTTTTAAAAAGTGGTGCAAAACTGTATTTTCACTTCATTGTTCGCATATTTCAAAAAAATTAATCATCGTCACAAAAGAATGTTTACGGTTTTCTCCCTCCTGCAATCAACTATATAATCAAAGCGTAGATGCTTGCGCCAGTGGCGTCGTCAGAGGGCTATGGGCTATAGCCTCTAAATGCGGCTCAGCCCCCCAAAGCAAAAAGCAGAAAATGTCCATTACGGCTTATTTCGTAAAAAATCGTAATGGCATCAAAATCAACAACAATATATATATATATATATATATATATATATATATATATATATATATATATATATATATATATATATATATATATATATATATATATATATAATTGTGTGCATATATCCAAGCATGCATATTTTTGTATTAGGAAAACTTAAACTGTTTTCTGTCATTAGTAATATGCAGTCAGATAATTATAATAGTGCCCTGTGAATGCTGTTGGACACCTTTATTGTGATTTAGTTTTATTTGTGATTATTTTAATTGAATGTCCAGGGTAACGGTCTCTGTTGTCATAGACCCTGGTCAAATCGGATACATCCATTATTGTGACTACTTTTTTATTGTAAAATTTCTGAGAATTAAAACTGTGTTGGACACCTTTATTGTGATAACTTGGAAGTCGAGTCCGTGTCAATGGTTGACTTTTTATACGATAATACTGAATTGCACACCATTGTATTGTGAAATTTCTGAATATTAATGCTGTGTTGGACACCTTTATTGTGATAACTTGGAACTTGAGTCCGTGTCCATGGTCGACTTGTTATGCGATAATACTGAATTGCACACCATTTTATTGTAAAACTTCTGAATAATAATGCTATGTTGGACACCTTAATTTATTGTGATTACATGGAACTCGAGTCCCTGTCCATGGTCGACTATTTATACGATAATACTGAATTTCACACCATTTTATTGTAAAATTTCTGAATATTAATAATGTGTTGGACACCTTTTATTGTGACAACTTGGATCTCGAGTCTGTGTCCATGGTTGACTTTTTATACGATATTACTGAATTGCACACCATTGTATTGTGGAATTTCTGAATATTAATACTGTGTTGGACACCTTTATTGTGATAATTTGGAACTTGAGTCCGTGTCCATGGTCGACTTTTTATACGATATTACTTAATTGCACACCATTTTATTGTAAAATATCTGAATAATAATGTTGTGTTGGACACCATTTATTGTGACAACTTGGATCTCGAATCTGTGTCTATGGTTGACTTTTTATACGATAATACTGAATTGCACACCCTTTTTTTGTAAAATTTCTGAATATCAATGCTGTGTTGGACACCTTTTATTGTGACAACTTGGATCTCGAGTCTGTGTCCATGGTCGACGTTTTATACGATATTACTGAATTGCACACCATTTTATTGTAAAATATCTTTATTGTAATTTATTTTTATTTGTAATTATTTTAATTGAATATCCAGCTAACGGCCTCTGTTGTCATAGACCATTTCTGAATAATAATACTGTGTTGGACATCTTTATTGTGATAACTTGGAACTTGAATCCGTGTCCATGATCGACTTTATATACGATAATACTAAAATGCACACCATTTTATTGTAAAGATTTTGAATATTAATAATTTGTTAAACACCTTAATTTATTGTGATAACTTGGATCTCGAGTCTGTGTCCATGGTTGACTTTTTATACGATAAGACTGAATTCCACACCATTTTATTATTAAATTTCTGAATATTAATGCTGTGTTGGACACCTTTATTGTGATAACTTGGAACTCGAGTTCGTGTCCATGGTCGACTTATTATATGATAATACTGAATTGCACACCATTTTATTGTAAAATTTCTGAATAATAATAGTGTGTTGGACACCTTTTATTGTGACAACTTGGATCTCGAGTCTGTGTCCATGGTTGACTTTTTATACGATAACACTGAATAGCACACCATTTTATTGTGAAATTTCTGTATATTAATTCTGTGTTGGACACCTTTTATTGTGACAACTTGGATGTAGAGTCTGTGTCCATGGTTGACTTTGTATACGATAATACTGAATAGCACACCATTGTATTGTGGAATTTCTGAATACTAATTCTTTGTTGGACACCTTTATTGTGATTTATTTTTATTTGTGATTATTTGAATTGAATTTTCAGGGTAACGGCCTCTGTTGTCTTAGACCCTTTCTGAGTAATAATAGTGTGTTGGACACCTTTTATTGTGACAACTTGGATCTCGAGTCTGTGTCCATGGTTGACTTTTTATACTATAATACTGAATTGCACACCATTTTATTGTAAATTTCTGAATATTAATAATGTGTTGGACACCCTAATTTTTTGTGATAACTTGGAACTCGAGTTCGTGTCCATGGTCGACTTTTTATAACGATAACACTGAATAGCACACCATTGTATTGTGGAATTTCTGAATACTAATGCGTTGTTGGACACCTTTATTGTGATTTATTTTTAATTGTGATTATTTGAATTGAATTTTCAGGGTAACGGCCTCTGTTGTCTTATACCCTTTCTGAGTAATAATACTGTATTGGACACCTTTATTGTCATAACTTGGAACTCGAGTCCGTGTCCATGGTCGACTTTTTATACGATAATACTGAATCGCACACCATTTTATTGTGGAATTTTTTTATATTAATTCGGTGTTGGACAACTCTTATTGTGATAACTTGGAACTCTAGTCAACGTGGTTTTTGAGTGCTTGCATATCGGTATGTCAAAGACAATTTATTTATTTCAGAAATTTATATAGCGCTTCTTCAAGGTAGGCTACTCAGAAGCGCTCCCGGCCCAGCCACGGCTAAATAAAATAGTTTTTAGGTTCTTAATAGGGACTTACATTACCTCACTGTCTGCGCCACATAGCTACTCGGGCTGCTGTGTGCACACGCACTGTATATACTGTATCGCCTTTGCTCAGCTCGGTCTCCAGCTCGGGGTATGGTACAGCGCGGTCACGGCATAGACTTTACTCGGACGCGTTTGATGACCTCCCATTCTCTTTTGCTATCTTAGTTGGACACCTTTGTTTATGTTAAATCGGAACTTAATCTAGGATTGCGGCCGGATACACCAAAAATCAAAAACCTCAACAATTAGCCCACTCAATCTCCAAATACATCTTGCCATGGAATATTTATGTGTAGCGCGTTTATGCCAGTGCACAATTTCTTGTAAAACACTGGTCGGTATGTGCTTCGTTCATGCATTCGGCACTCGCAACTTGGCGCGATTGCAATATGACCCCCCTGGGAAGAAAATGTTCTAGTTGCGTCTCTGGGAGGAAGAAAGGCTTGGGGCTTCAGCCCCCCCAAATCTGAAATCCTGGCGCCGCCACTGGTCTCGGTAATTATGGATGCATATGTAGTCGCAGCCAATCCCACTATCATCATCATCGTAACGATCACCATCCGATCATAGGTCACCATGGCAACAGACAGCAACGTCTTATCGTCATTGGCAACAATCAACAATAGCAACGCATCTTGCGGAAACAATTTTCAGTGTAACTCGACTCTTGCGAGATGGCAGTGGTTACTACAGTAACCAATGAAAAATAGTTTGATAATGCATAGCATCATCGTCGTCGTGTAGCCAGCGGTTGACTAGTCCGTGGAAAAGAAAAACAAATGAAATCGTTTTGGAACAACGTCAAAAGTAAAATATATTTTGGCTTTTGCCTTTCATTTTAAATGTTGTGAATCAAATTTATGCAACAATTATAACTTTATTCCCTAAGGAAAAACACTTGATAGTGCCGCGCTGAATGTTCCGTTTAGACACCTTTAAAACTATGCAACTGGTGTTATATAAACAATGGAAATCAGAAGTAAATTTATTCGGGAATCCAGGTCATTCTCATAAGTTGTTTTGAAGTGCAAAGATCGGTTTAAGCGGTCGCCTTGTAACATAAAGAGAAAAGAACATAAAGTGGACATAATTAAATAAATGTGTGGAAACAATCTCGACTCATCACTGATGCGACCTGACATTAAATCTTTAAGAAAGACAATCTCTGACAGTTCGGTGTCAAGTGAGGCTTAAACAAGCGGAAAACGACTACGTGCCTCCTACATGCATCATTATGCATGCTAAGTTTCAGTGATATTCAGAACAATGTTGTCTCAATTGACGAGGACGACAATCAATCTTTCATGGCATAAGCTGCAACTAACGCATGTCTTTGAGGCCAACGACTATGTGCCTCCTACTGTAAATGCATTCTATTTTGTATCGCCATCGAATGAAGACAGTTTCATTGATTTAGGCGCAATAGAAGTCATTCAGTATATACAGTATGATCGGGAAAAAACTTCCATCGCTGGGATGACAACGTAGGCTTATGCGATTTCGGATTTAGCATATATTTTTTAATTTCACTGTCTTTATCAATTGAATGATAAAACACGATATTATGTTATTGCAATATCTATGCATTTGATGTGACAAACAAACAATTTGTCACATATTAATTTATATTGGAGAGCATAATTATTACAGTGACGATCAATCCGTGGTCAAATCACAAGAAAAAATTTGCCAATATTTTCTCTACTTTATGCTATAATTGTTTACTGTAAAAGAGGTGTACAAATGGTTTAGTGGAAAATTACGCTCATCTAATAATAGTAAATCTATTCTGTTCGAGTATCACACGACCTCGATCTGTTTGATCGAATAACAAGATCGTAAGGTCGTCGCCCTCTTTATTTATACAGGCTTAAGATTGAAACTGTCAAAGTGCGAGTAATGGCGACTGAATGAGAACTTACTGATGCAGAGCGTTTTCAAGTGAGGGATTCTCATCACCGTGTGTACATATTTTTAGCTGAACGTTTGCAAATGACGGATTTTGCTTAGACACCCTCAGATCTTGTTAAGATGAAGCAATATATAAAGAAACCTTGCGACATAAAATGTTTCGTTTTCATCGATTTTAACATCGTTATTACACAATCCTAGAAAACATTATAACATAATAAATGAGTCATACTCGTATTTTGGCATTGCCAGCCCAAAGGTTGCAGAAATAGGAGGGTAACGCATGATAATAGCATACAATGTAAATAAGCTGATATCAATTCATAATAAATGTTTAATAAGTAGCTAATGACATATTTACGCAACTTTGTTACTACTCTAAATGTTACAAGGCCAGGCCCAAGCCGGTAGAATGGACGAGGGCAACTCAGATCAACTCAGACACAATTTGTCGTTATTGATAAACAAACAAGTTCAGCATAACATGAAAGTTTCTTAGTTGAAAGATGTTACGTGTAAAGGAAGATAATAAGCGTCGTCGATCAGACAAATTGCCTCGAATCATCAATTTTAGTTTCGTCAGAATCGTCTATTGCATATCGAAAATGCTTCCATTGCAATGGTTTTCCCGGTGGTGTGAATTGTATTTTTCTACACGTCGTAGTTGCAGTTTAACGTCACTGTGTGGTAACAAAGACCATTAGCGACGCCCCCTCCTTTATCCAGGCTTGGGACTGGCACTGGTAGAGTGCAACCAGGGGTGGAGTTATTTTTTCTACACGAATTGACGCATAGGTTTTAACTGATTAGTCAATTATTACAGCTTGACTAAATACATAAAAAGGTGTTTTGTGATGAATTTCCTTAACATGAACTCATTGGGTTCGAGAGACACCAGATATAATCAGTTGGGTTCTTTCAGAAAGGTACTTCTAAACCAAGATAAGGGTAGGCCCTTAACACCGCAGGAGGTCTCAATATGCTTCAGAAGGATATCGGGTTCAACAATATCAACAGCTGAGGGGGAATCATAGATGGCCAATAGTGTAAGCACATGCCTGTCAACATCAGAATAGATTTCCGATAGCAGAGAAAGGAGAGCAGTCTCAGTAGAATGGTGGGTCTTAAAGCAGGACTGATTAGCAGGAAGGAGACCAGATTGCCTAAGGAAAGGTAGAAACTGCGTTCAAGTGTCGTGGAAAGAAAATTAATAAGAGATTTGAGATTGGCCGATAATTTTGTCAGGAAGCAACCCTCATAGAGAGACCTATTAAACAGATAGACCAACAAGGGGCTAAAGTTGTCCAAAATGTAATTAACTACAAATGGCGGTTGATCAAGTTCACATGTGTTTAAGTTAGCAGTTGCAAAAGTAGCCGAAGGTCAAACTCATTGACAGGGCGAAAATCATGGAAGACAGTTGACTTTGAGGTAAATGTTGGGTGAGATGCGTCTGTTGTCAGAGCCTCAATAAATTCAGTGCAGCGAGATGTCTTGCCAAGAAGCCCGAGATGGACGACCATGGTTCTTAAGTTGATTTCCTGGTTTCTACTAAACAGCCTGTGACGTCACGAAATGTCATCCGAAACTTCGCTGTTTGCATTGCGAGGTTTATTCGAATTTTATTTGACATGAAATCGTCGCTAAATCTTGCATTTACTCTACTATTTGCTTCCACGCTGCAGTCGGAAGTGCCTCTGAGTAAAGAGCTCAAAGGAGCGCTATAACCATTGCACATAGAAACAGACAAGGCAAACATACCATAGCATTTCGATTGTCGTATGATTTGACGTCTATGTAATCATTGTAATGCTTAGCACGATATTTTAGAAAATTCCAATCAGATAAAAAAAACTCTCGAGAATATCCTTCAGAATCGCGTTTGGTTTAGATTATGATCACCAATCAGAGACGTTTTCATCTGTCGGATGTTGCTAAACACTCCATACTACGTGTTAATGAACATCATTTAGACACCGGTGTTTCTTTATATTCCAAATCTATAATATAAGCCTCATACCAAATTTGGTAAATCATATCTACTTACGTTTATGTGCAGAACTCCAGTGACCTTGTTAACAACATCAAATATATTAAAACAAAAAAGGACCTAATCTAACAGGTCGAACTATAGAAAGGAACTATAATCAATTTCTTGCTTTCTATAAGCAAGGCCAGACGTTTCCCTTGCCGTCTGTTCTTTCATCTGGACGAACGCGACACTAAACCCAATCAGATCGAAGATGACGAAAACTATTGCATTTGTATACGGTGGCTACAGTTTATATTAAGATAGGCATACATGTATGCGTTGGACATGGACAATACATTTAAAACTCATCACGATGCAGATTATGACATTGGATTTCGTATCTAATTTTAAATTTGAAGTCAATTATTTATTAATCTTCTGTCATCTTGTGTCAATGACAATTATCAATGTCGATCAGTAACTCCCTGAAGATATTTGGACAGCCTCGACCAAAATTACGGCATTTTCGCAACAGTGCCTTATGTAGCATTTTTAAATCGCAAAAAGAGGTATATACAGTTGTGAATAAAATATTTAAAAACTCTGGTGCCTTGCGCTGCCAATATTGTTTTTCAAGGTCTTATTATACAGCGAACAGCGGTGGTATTTGCAATTTAGCGTCTCTGTGTGGTAATAAAGACCATTAACGACGCCCTCCTCCTTTATCAAGGCTTGGCACTCTTGAAGTCGTTTCTGATATGAGATTTTTCTCTTCCTTAGTTGTGCTATTTTCTTCGCATTATATATAAAAGACTAGCAAGCAACTCAGCAGATCTTGTTTTTACAATCAACATCGAAATCTAAGAAGAACGAAGAAATCTGTCAACGATACGACTGAAACCAAACGTCACAGCATGACTTCATTCAGTGCCAGTCCAAATCATGGATATGAAGGAGGGCGACGTTCATGGTCTCCGTCAGCAAAAGGTGTCGTTATATAGAGACCATTACTACTGTGAATGTGCACTAACTCGGACATTAACCATACTCTATCGGTGCCAGTTTATGCCAGTCTATAGTCAGGAAAAATTTGGAAGGGCGAATTTTTTTTAGCATAACTTAAGTGGTGCTTATAATTATGGTATTGAATTCGTTTATTGATTTCTTATAAGCCGTTCTATAGAGATTTACAAAAATGCGTTCATGCGATTTTCACAAAATTGATGGTTGTAACGGAAAAACCCCCTTAGTAGAGCACAATTACTGAGATAATGCATCGCAATCCTGGAATAATAAATTCAGTTCACTCATTCGACACCTTTAAAACGTTTGTCACGATGTTATATATACTGACTACGTTAAACGCTGTCGAGTTAGATTATTCTCAGGAATTAAAGCTCAAGTGCTGTAGTACGCCGAGCAAATTTCTGCCCAGGGTAACGACCTCTGTTGTCATAGACCCTGGTCAAATCTGGATCCTCCTCCGCTGTCGAGTAGATGCGATATCGGAAGTACTTTTCTCTATGCATTATCGACTTAATTAATTAACAAACCAGATTGACGAATAATTGAATGACAACGAGGTCAACGGGTTTATGAAAGCTACAATAAATTTCGATGTTTCTACATTCATCATTATTCGTTCATGCCATGGAGTCGGGGGTTCGTCTCTCTTCCTCACTGCACGTACCGAGTGGTTCACAGCTCTTCCATGATGCCCGAAACCCGGATCTCCATGTTTCTCTCTGGTCCACCGCTAGTGTTATATCAAGAGGCTTCTATGATTATGAATCACCAACGCAGTTTCATTCGTTCTTCACCGACAATTTACTTAATCTTGACCTCGAGTGAATTGCTTCCCCCGTCGTGTAGTCGAGTAGGTCCTATAATAGTGGACAGTTACTCGGATGACGTGTTTGTTCTCCAGCCGAGACTGCAATGTCGATACTTCGCGTTAAACCGAATCTCCCAAGACAAACGTTTTCAAACGGTTCATTTACAGCATCACACACCTCTTTTATACAGACTTGAGACTGGAACAGACGCATTTACGAACTATTGCGGAGTTAAGGGGTGATTGGATTTCAACGACGATTGCGTGTATCGATCCATATCTTGTCGACAGTTCGTAATCGTAATCGTAAACTCGAAATTTCCAAAGCGCCACTCGAAAGCCAAGCGCGGGGAACTAGCCTATTCACTAGCTTATTCACGAGTTACGGATAGTATCCAGTAATAGGTCAGATCTTCGACAACTGCCAACTAGGTGAATGATAAGTGAGTTTCCAAATAAGGCCTGGAGTAAAGCAAGTCTTGATCGACTTTTTAGAAAGATTCATGCCGATTGTACAGCAGCGCGTAAGTCTGGAAGCAGCCGCGGGAAGTTCGTTCGGACAGAACGGAATATTTGGCGCGTCAGTAAGCGTGAACATTTCAGTCTTCTCTGTCTCTTTTGTACGACTGAAAGAACAGGAGGCAAGGGAGACGTCTGGCCTTGCTTATAGAAAGCAAGCAATTGCTTATAGTTCCTTTCTATAGTTCGATCTGTTAGTTTAGGTCATTTTTGTATTTAATATTTTATGTTGCTAACAAGGTCAATGGAGTTCTGTACATACACTGACACAGAGATGATTTACCAAATTTGGTATGAAGCACATATATAATTTTGTAATATCACGAAACATGGGTGTCTAAATGATGCTCATTAACACGTAGTATCGAGTGTTTTGCAACATCCGACGGATGAAAACGTCTCTGACTGTTGTTCATTATCTAAACCAGACGCGATTCTGAAGGAAATTCTGGAGAGTTTTTGTCTGATTGGAATTTTCTAAACTATCCGAGAAGCAAAACATAGACGTTAAATCATACGCAATCGAAAGGCTAGATCGTATGTTTGTTTTGCTTGGTTATATGTGCAATTGTTATAGTGCCCCATAAGAGCTTTTTACTCAGAGGCACTCCTGACTGCTGCGTTGAAACTGCATCGGAGTTTTGCGCCGAAGCGCTGAGCAATTGCGAATGAAGAAATTGCTCAAGGTCCCTACGCGATTTGAGGTGGATTCGAACGTGGAACAAGGAAGGCTGCAAGGCTAAGCAAGCACGGAAACATTCGGATTTTTTGGTGGATATGAAGGATGCCTTCAGTTGCCATCATTATCGAATGAGGAAAATCCTCATCATTGTCATCATCGTAGTCGTTGTCGTCGTAGTAATTGACGCCGTCACCAACCATTATATTTTTTAATTGATATTTTCAAGTACCGGTATTAGATTTCTTTGGATTAAAATGGTGTTTGCATTTTTAAAATCGATGAATTTGTCTTCACATTTACAAAATTGTCTATTTCCCCTTAACACAGTGTAGGTTGTGCAAAAACAAAGCGGATTGGTCTTCTTGTTGCGTACAAGAATCTCAAAGCCATCTTTCTAGCCAAACGTTTGCAAAACGGATTTCAATTATACACCATTAAATATTTACTATCCACTGCTATAAATAAGAGAAATTTTCCATTCACTCAGTGGTCTGACTCACTCCATTAGAGCAGATGCATTATAACACATACACGTACAACACATAACTGCATAACAAATATGGCAATGCCAGTTCCAAGGCTCGAGGGAAGATGGGGGCACCGATGATCCTCACACTGGTGATTTATTTCCGGGTTCACCACGTCCGACCGAACCTATGGCAACTCGACCCGGACCACGAACTACTCTCACGGACAAACCTGCTGGCTCAACGTAGCGCTCTTGAATAAGCTGGTGCTCCGCGCTTGGCTTTCGAGTAGCGTTCATTCCAGTATATGCGCGAGGTTTTGCACTGGCTTCCCTTCCCACAGCTCATCGCACTCAAGATTGCATCTTTCGTGTGGCGGCGTTTATCTTGTTGGGCATCCTCTAATGTTGTACAGATGTCACGCAAAATCAGCCCCTCGTCAGTTACTGAATGACACGTTCTAAATATCGTAATAGTAAACTCGAAATTTCTAAAGCGCTACTCGAAAGCCAAGCGCGGAGCACCAGCTTATTCAAAAGCGCTGCGTTGAGCCAGAAGGGTTGTCCGTGAGAGTAGTTCGTGGTGGTCCGGGTCGAGTTGCCATAGGATCAGAGGGACGGAACAGCTACTAAGGCGGGTGTCGTATGATAAATTATTGCTCGTTGCGTGCAAAGACCGGCTCAAGGTCCCGACATAATTATTATTGTCAAGGGTTGGTTTCATCAGTCTAACAAAGATCATTAGCGTTAAGCTCCTCCTTTTCTGTATCAGAGTTTAAACAGTGACTGTATTAAGCAACCCTTCGACAAACTGGCAATTTTATGCGTCTTTTACTTTTAAAGATCAAGATAGTCCTTAAAAGAGGTTCCCTAGTACAATGTCATTTCCTATCGAAGTTTCTTTCATCTAACAACAGTCTCACTCAATTACATCGTAGAAGCAGAATAGTAAGAGATCCTCAAGATCAGCGAAATTATCTTCATGAATACGCTATTATAGAGTTTCTTTCATATCGAAAGAGGAATGATGGAATACGTTATACAATGATTGGCAGCTCAAGCGCCTTTATGACCTTTTAACAAATCTCTACTTTATAAGTCTATAATGATTACTATTTACAAGAAGAGTAGGACTAAAGCTGCCACTATCTCTGGTAGTTACTTAACACTATTTAATCCTATAGACAAACAGCTTTACGCTTTTAATAGAAACAGGTCGAGCTATTTTACCTTAGTTAACCGATTCGAAGGTAATCTAAGAATTTCCATAACTCCAATTTTAAAGGCCGTCTGAACTGAGCCTATGGACAAGGAGGAGCACGTCGTTTATCAGCTTCTTTATGATCAAATCAGTTATCACTAAACTATCACTAATTATTTGGTTCATTGGATTTTCGCCATAATTTGTGAAGTTGTAATCCAATTTTGATGCAGAATATATTGTGGAAGAATTCATTCAGAAAATGTTCCTTTAAGCCTACATGTACTTGCGCAAGAATTTTCCCAGGACTTAGACTATTTGAAAGCCTGCTTTATATATAACATTGATTAAAATGTTTTCTGAGGTGTGCACAACCATACTTAGTTTATCTGAGTTTATCATGTGAAAAGTTGCACTGAGATATTGTTCCTTCTGTCGTTTTCTCCTTTTTCCCCATGTGGTATCTTTCATTTTGAGCCCAACATGATAACAAAATTCATACTTTTTAACACTTTTATACATACGACATTCTTTAGCATTGCAGTGTAAATACAAATTTACTCATAATGGTGCGTACGTTCACAAAATACATACGAATAGACACGAATTCAATTATTATGGTTACACAAATTGCACGTATTGATAGATAGCAAAGAAGTGAAAGAGCGATGGGCGTGGAGGAAGGGATTATCTAACTATTGAACTTCCGTAAAGCTAAGGCTAAGTCTGTATGTATCGTGTGGCTTCATTCAGTTTATGAGGTGTGCAAATACATCGATTTATTTCAATGCCTTTCAGCACGTCAAAATCGTTTTACTGCAGCATAGACCTAAATAGAATAAATCCGCAGAAATTTTAATTGCCATTTGTGTCATTTATAATACTATACTATTTTTGGATTTATAAAGCGCATCTCACAGTACAATCTAATCAGAGGCGCTCCCAGTGCGAATATATAATGTAGTGGTAGTTTCAGTTTAACGACACTATGCGATAATAAAGATCGTTAGCGTCTCCCTCCTCATTTATCCATCGATGAGACTGGCAATGTCAGAGTGCAAACAGTGGCGGAATAAGTACTTTGATCAGGTTAATGTCTACAGCGTCACAAATACGTGACCCAAATTTGTTGAAACGAGGTTTCAGAGATAAGTGGTATTTACAGAAGTCGTTAGAGAATGAAATAACTATCGCCTAACCAAAATTATATAATAGTTTTCGGATGCAATATTTAGACACCTTTATATTGATTATTATCTACTTTATACGTCTTATTTGTTTAATAAGCATAAAGTTGTCAAAAAAAATTTAACAGAATTATTAACAGAATCAATTTCTTGATTGAATCAAAATGTCGCAACAGAAAAACCTAAGGGATGATAAAAACGACGATAATTTTTTAACTACATGTAACTAAATATAAAACAGTGTTTAGAAAACATGAAACATGTCAAATCAGTCGGCTCATACATTAGTTAATACAATACTTAAAAACAAACTTTTGTACTGTTTTAGTAAAAGGACCTAAACTGTTAGCTGCATTCATGGTCAGGTCACCGTCAGGATCTGTTGATGTGGTTATGTCTACTCTAACGTCATTAAGACGTTGGAAAACGCATGAAGAATAAGACGATGTAATTAAGGAATCCGTAGTAAAATTAAACGCATAATTATGTATACTCGCACACGCATACGTATTATATTCATGCACCGAATAATGGAAACATTCGTATGAAATTAATCATAATCTAGCTTACGCGTTGATCAATATAAGATACGACACTAACTCAAAATGAGATTCGTATTAATAAACTCACACAATACAAAACATAATTATTTAAGATTCAACAATATTTATTCAAAAGATATTCTACCATAGTTTCTTCATTGACCAACGTGTAACAACATCACAGAATCTTTCTTTATGAAACACATGATAACTTGTCGAAACTTCTATTTATATAGATTTTGTGAATCCCTATAAAAGGTGTTTAGTGTAACTCATTACTCACAGTCTTTAAAGACGTATCGTTAAAATAATCATTCACGGAATTTGCGCCAAAACCAGGAATCAAATTAACGGAACCTTTTTAAAATCATTCAGACACCTGTGACATCCTTTGAGCTCTTTATATATTAAGGCTTCCTTTAGACACCTTTTACTTGTTTTGAAAGAGGTTGTAATTATAAGCTGTAATTCTGATAAATCACTAATCAGTAATTAGCGATTTGGTAGATCCGATTTGACCAGGGTCCATGACAACAGAGCCGTTACCCTGGACAGAAATTTGCTTGGCATATTACAGCCCTCAAGAGCAAGGTACTGAACCAGTTGATGTTACATAGCGAGTTATCAGAATTACAGCTTATATAGCCTCCGAAAAGCACGTAAAAGGCGTTGCTTAACGTGAAGGCAGATCCATTGATCGCGACATCAGTTACGGTTTGAATTGAAGAGGAGAATCCCTTAGGGCTGATTTAGAACAGGGCATGGTTTGATCTTTCATAGTTAATGTTTTCTTACTCTATATTGTGTGGTATTGATTTTTTAGCTAAGATTCGATGCTCAACATCATGTTTAGATCTGCATTGATCGTATATGTGTTCAGTTCAAATAATCGCTCTACGCAATTATACGTATTCTTATTTCTCATGCACTCACGGGTCTTCGCCTTTATGACGTGTTCGCGCCACAACGTTGACCCGCCTTCTCTGTGCTTCTTCTGCATTGTATGGATTTGCAATAGCTGCATAGCGAACGCGTATTCACTCAATAACACGATGAAATGTACGTCATACGTCGCGAACATCTGCCTGAACACTTGAAATAACATATTTATAATTTATTGATATCTTATATAAAGGTGTCTTATAAAGCTTTGCAACTATAGAGCTATTTAGCGTAAATGTACATTTAGCATTAAGTCTTCCTTCACTTTAATATGCTGTTGGTCTAACGTCATATGCAACCGTTTTCAGGTCTGATGCAATATAGCATAATATAGGAATAAGGAATCATAGTTAGCGACTTCATTTTGTAAGCAAGCCTCAATCAAGCTCTGCATATTAGGCTGTGTCTTGTATCCAGACTAGCAATGTACATTATGGGCAATGCATTCATTACACGGAAGCTCGTTTTAGGGCGCATTGCAAAACAGACGGACGGAGGGAAGGATGGACGGGTAGATGCATGGTAGGCGGGTTGATGGATTGAATGTAGTGTGCGTTCAAGTTGCATTGTTATTTAATTTTCTTTGTGTTATAGTCTCGTGCATGAAACGACCTCTAGTGGCTGAAAAGCCACCTCATAGACAACGGAGTACACATTATTACCGCAAATCCGATTTCTTATTTATAATGTCAGCTAAATTAGTTTTTGAGGTGTGTAACAAGACCCTCCAATTTCCAGTTTCTATTCAGCATTTAAGTTCGTTGACGTCGGCGTCATCACATCCGGGCGTCTATACGAAACACTGAGTTTAAAGACACTTTATGGTATAATATAATTATGACAAGGAGTGTAGCATAATGTTTCATTGTCATTTCGGTTTTTGATCGAGCCTTAACGCCATCTGTAAAATCTATAATTTCTAAATCCATATCTTCGAAGATGGTTGCACTAGCAGCAACACTAGTAGAGGTAGTTCTAGCAGCAGAAGTGGTAGTAGTTTTAGCAACAGCAGTAGTAGCAGCAGCAGCAGCAGCAGCAGCAGTAGATATCTGTGAGTCCCTCTGTACGAGAATTAACCAATCATTGGAGCGCACACAAGGCCACAGATGTCACAAAGATGTCACAGCAGCAGCTGTACACTTGCCATTTGTTGTATTTGAAACCGAGTTAACTGCGCTGGTCTTGCGTATATGTTGCTTCTCCATCGCACCCTCCATCCTCCGCTGTTCAAAACCCTCCACTCCAGCCCGACAAAGCTTGCTCCATCCGAACCTATCCAGCAAATCCGCAGTGGACGAACACCAGCTTCTCTTCAGATTATTATTATTCGTATTTCAAAGTTTAGCGTCATTACAGTATATGGAACAGAACAGGGGACTCAATAGATTTCTCTGCTCATATTTATTAATATTTTTTTTATAAAACTTAAATGAGGTGTTTAAGAGAGTTATCTTGTGTCCGTTGTATCGTGTCAGTTTAGCAGATGTTTGGTTGTTCTAAATTTTGACCTGCTGGGCATCTTACTAATCAGGTTCATCAATAAAAGTTCATAATTGCATTGGCACAACGCGAAATTTACGAATGACACACAGAGGAACTAAGTAAACTGTCGGTGTCGGTGCATAAAAGGAATTGACTGAGTGTACAGTGTTGAGAATAAATGTATCTGAAGATAAATTATAAAACGTAAAGCACTGGAACTTAATGAGACGAGACGTTGATATGGTGGCATTTAAGAGCAAGTGGAGATAAGAATGCCAGGTGGCTGACCCATCTTCCTGGAGGAACTCATTGAAGCACGAATGAAATATCATGGATTGACTACAGTTTTGCCCCATTCGGACAGCGACTTAGCTTAAGACATCATTATCGAGATCCATGGACCGAAGACTCATAAGTGTCCATTGCAGTGTTAATCAATTTTCTCATCAGTTTCCGCTTTTGTGCTGCTATTCTCAAACTTTGAAATTCTTGTTTTCACAAGTCGATGATGTCATCGATCCATTCTCGGTTAGGTCTTCCCCTCCGCCCCTTCCCATCCATTGTTCCCAAAATCACTGTTTATATTTTTCTGCCATCATCCATTCTGCATTCATTCAAACCGTATGCGGGACTGAAGTATAGAGCGAACAAACGGAGACTGTGGACTCCAAAGATAATGACCAACTTCGGCAAATGATTGAGCCATAGAGAATGAAGAATCGAGCCTTTTCTGGGTAATCGTTTATTTCCAGGAATGTCATTTTCTCGAAATTTATTTCGCCGAAATCATCTGACCGAAAATCAATTCACCGAATCTCACCTCGCCTAAAGTTCAATTCACCGAATGTTAATTTAATGGAAATTCATTTAACCGAAAATATAAAGGGATCGACTATGCTAAAACGTGTGTTGTGCAGTACACCTTAGGCCGTCCTATCGACTGTACATGATACTGTACATCACACACACACACACAAGCCTCTGTCTTTTCGATTTCGTTTCGTTCTTATGGCAGCATAGCCGTCGGTTTCTGTCTGAATAGAGATAAAATGTCTAAAATAAAGTTTCTTACTAGTAGTCGAGGTAAAAATAAGGCTATATTTGAGGGATACATTTATCTGAAAGACAAAGAAGTTAAAGGGAAGACGTACTGGTGTTGTGAGTTGCGAGGTTGCACTGCACGAATGCATAGTATGGCAGATGTCATTGTAGGCCTACGACTGCCGACTGACAACACTCTGCATGCTCCATCGGCTAATCGAGTAGCTGCCAATTCTTGTTTTTAGCTTAATGATAATGAACTAAGTCCTTTTTAGCACCATCGACTTGTCTACTTTTTCTGTGAAATGACAATTCGGTCACATGAACTTCTATGAAATGAACATCGCGTAGATGATTGTCGGCGAATTGATTTTCGGTTAGATGAATTCGGCTAAAAGACCTTCGGTGAAATTAACTTCGGTGTAATGATAGGGAATCCTTTTCTGTGATTGGCCCAGTAATCTAGAATTGTCTTCCTTTTGAGCAACGCCCACACCCAGGGACTCTATCTTTCGGTACTGAACTTAAAACTGTTCTTTTTGGGCTTGCTGAAGTCGGTAGCGCCTCTGAGTATTTTTTTCCTTTGAGGAGCGGTGCATAAATTCCGAATGAATGAATGTGCAGTTTTAGTGCATTATATAAAATTAATGTTCTGCAACTGCAGTGATAAGACGATTGCAATAAGATGGATGGATCCGATTTGGCCAGGGTCTATGACAACAGAGGTCGTTACCCTGGGCAGAAATTTGTTTTGGCATACGACAGCACTTTTCCTTAATTTCAAGTATTATTTTAGCGCATTTTAATGGTGTCTGTCGCTGGCGCCAACTGAACGTGTTATTTCTTTATTTGCGAATACGGGGTAACACTTTCGAACGAAAAGTTGTTGTGATTGCATCCATGCAGCATTGCACATGTTTCTTTATTTGTTGCCCAAGTGACAAGCTTTTTGAAGGTGTCTAATGAAAACAAGCAAAAAGCAAAGGTCAAAGTAGCAAGTACGTTATCGAAAGATTTTAAAGTCAGACGTGGAGTGAGACAAGGATGTGTTTTGTCCTCAAGTCTGCTTAACATCTTGGCGGAGAGCGTGTGTTATTTGTGTAAAATTAATTAAACACTGGAAGGACATGATGGAGGAGTGCAGAAAGGGCGAAGAGTGTTTGATAAACTTGCAAAACGCTGATCATATTATTGTCCTATTAATAGACTCGAAGAAAGAATTGCAAACTCTCTTAAATAGATTAGACAATGATACATGTAGATAAGAAATATGGAATGCAGAATAACACGGACAAGACGAAGGTCATGATAACAACAGCGACCTGATGTCATAATTTTATTAGGATCAACACGGAAAATCTGGAACAGGTGGACACATGCAGGTACTTGGGATCAACGATTGATGAAGTCAGCGACTGTGGTACAGAGATCAGAGCACGACTGGCAAAGATGTATGTAATTCAATAGCTATAGAATTAAAGAGGATTTGTCATCATCATCATCATCATCATCATCATCATCATCATCATCATCATCATCATCATCATCATCATCATCATCATCATCATCATCATCATCATCATCATCATCATCATCATCATCATCATCATCATCATCATCATCATCATCATCATCATCATCATCATCATCATCATCATCATCATCATCATCATCATCATCATCATCATCATCATCATCATCATCATCATCATCATCATCATCATCATCATCATCATCATCATCATCATCATCATCATCATCATCATCATCATCATCATCATCATCATCATCATCATCATCATCATCATCATCATCATCATCATCATCATCATCATCATCATCATCATCATTGCTCTCCTCCGTCCGGCCGCGCCGACGATGAAGCCTTTACATGGCGTCTCCACGCTGCTTTATCCTTGATGGTATCCATGGCATTCCTCATATCCATGTTTCTTTTCTATAGAACTTCTCGTATGTTGTCCATCCATATTTTCCTTTGACGTCCTCTACCTCTCCGTCCCTTCACATTGCCGTGCAGAGCCGCAGCTGGTAGTCTTCTGTCGTCCACCCTTGACAGAAGACAACGTTTACAATGATGATTAGACAGTGTTTAAGGCCATTGATTTTGTAACCTGTTGCGATGTGATGTAGGATATCTTGCATTTATCTGTGAGGTTTTCTTCGTTAAGGAATGGGGAGATGAGCAGAGAGTGATGATCATCGGGATCAAGACAGGCGGATGTTGTCGCGCTGTAAGAGTAGTAACATGGCTATACATAATTATTACAGAAATCGGTAGCTTTTAAAAATTAACCAGCATCTTTCGTGTGTGTTACAAATCATTCGAAAGCGCGTGTTGTATTTAAGTAGACTTTTCTACTGCTGCCAATTGTCTAGTATTTTATCTCAAGAAGTTTGAGTCGATATTTTTGAGTCACCATAGCCCTAACCCCTTCCCCCACATCCAACTGAGCTATAATGAGTGCTCTGAACGCAAACTGTAGATGGACTGGCTGTAGCTATGAATGTGGAGTGGCAGACACTTGATACCTGCAGACACCTCGAGAATGAATTCAGTCTCTCATGATTTAATAATACGCGTGACGTAGAAATTACACACGGAACACAAAAGAAAATTTTCGAACAACCTGTGACTTGTTCATCGTGAATCTTCAGATGTTTATTAAACCATGCGACTCCCCGGTCAAATGAAAAACTGAAACCCTGGAAAATCAACATGGAATACTTTGCATTCAATCCATCATAGGCCACGCAGAGGGAGCGGTCATTGAGAAAAGCAAGATATTCCGACCGCATCAGAAAGTTGGTGGTGGTATTTGCAGTCTAACGTCACTGTGTTGTAACAAAGACCATTAGCGACGCCCTCCTCATTGATTCAGGCTTGGGACTGGCACTGGCAGAGTGCAACCATTGGCGGGGTTTCTCAGAAAGTTTGACTGAAACGTCGTTTATGCAGCTATGGAAAAATCACTTAATAGGTCTTTAACATTGGTCATGTTTCCTGTAATAGTGATATTTCAATTGTCACGAAAATGAATCAGTATAACAATCAATATAAAGGTGTCTAAGCATTGCCTCCAACAAATAATATTATGGTTAAACGATGGTTAATTCACGGCTGTGCTGCTGTGGGGAAAGACAGACGATGGCGCACATTGTGAACGAGTTTCCCGGGCGGCCTCCCAGCACTACACCTAGTCGAGGGACCCGCCGCTACGGCATGGCTTGGTGCGAACTGCATTCGCTAAATAAAGAAAGAATTCACTCTTTATCGACTTCTGTGGCTCTACCTCTTAAACCCTGTGCAGTGTGCACCTTTAAAACAAGGTGATCAGTTTTTCCGGCGAAAGAGAAAACAGTTTTTTGCCTGCCCGGACCATAAATTTTGGCCCCTCCCCCCATAGAAAATGTCAGTACCCGGCCCTACTGGATGCTGACGTTCAGGCCATCCTGGACCAGTTTGGACTGGCCCAACACGTAGCTGAGCCGATGCAACGGGTCGATCCTGTTGCAATGTAAAGGTGGCTCAACATAATCACACAATAATAACATTATATATTCAAAGTCACAAAACTACGTCATTACCCTAACTGATGTTGTGCCAGTCCAAATCCTGGATGAAATAGGAGGTCGACGTAAATTCTCCTTTTATCACACATTGTCGTTAAACTGCAACCAGCGAAGCGAACATGACTTCAACTACGGCTTCATTGTACATTTTCATAATAAGTAGAGCTTGTTTGTATTAAGCTGACAGCAACAGCTCTAGGATGTTGCTACGCAAGGAAATTAAACGACAGACTTATACACCTGAATAACGGTTACAACCGACGCTAGAAATTATCAAAGGAAACATTTAGAACTTTTTCCGTACGTTATCATAAAGCAGTCGCAAAACACTGGAGCCATCACTTCGCACATTGACAGTGCCAGTCCCAAGATTTAACAAAGAAGGAGGTCGTCTTCACTGATCTTTGTTATCACAACAGTGTCGCTAGACTGAAACAACAAAAATTAGTGTGTGACCCTGTAGGGGCAATAAGAGAACAAGGAGGCCATTCCAGGTTCGCTTTCCGAAGGTGGCTTTTTCCAGGACCAGCGCGTGAGATTATGCAACGCTGTCGGATAGCAAGCAGACTGCGACCGGGGAACCAGAAGCTGCAGCTTGTTCTATAAGCTCTATACCGAACGAAGGTGGATCGACGCAGGACAACCAAAGTGGAACAACAGAATTCTCGCAGATACAGAGGTATGCAATTCCTTATAATTCACCGCCTAACCAACACACAGATCATAAATGTAATAGACTGCGGGAATGGGAGCCAAATATACAAGACATATTATGCTCTGTCCTGTCTTCAACCAACCTCGATGCGAGTGTATACTGTTGACCGCGTCATGCACAATTGTTTTTCCCATTGCTGTCTTTTCTTGATCTTCTTTGTCAGTTCCGCCGTTGATGAATCTATTCATATTCTGATGTTATCCATCAATTCGTTTTGGTCTTCCCTGAGTCCGTGGGGTGCCCCCGCTACCACATCAATATCCGCCACCGATCAACAGAGTAACCCGTATTAATGGAGGATGATCAAAACTAAACTCTGTAAATTACAAGGCAACCGCTCTAAACCTATTATATCAAAGTAATGGCTTTGCTCCGCCAAAAACTAACTCACCATTTTGTTACCATTCTCTGTATTTTAACGACATCTTGTAACTACAAAATATACAATCTGAGGCTTTGAGGTTGGCGTGTGGATCGGCTAAAGGCACCCCTATCATGGCCCTCCAGAATGAATGTGGAGAGACTCCCCTCCACCTACGTCGATTGAGTAATTCAATCAGGGCTGGATCAAAAATATTGGGTTCAAATGATCACCCAGCAGCAGATACCATGCGAGATCACTGGTCAAATTATTATTCCGCACCATCTGTAAAACAAAATTCTATTTTCAAAAGAACCGAACATTTCTTTTCAATGATTTCTGAACAATTTAACTCTCCAATTTATCAGTCAACTGCTCCTTGGTTTAACAGAACTACTAAAGTCGATTTGTCCTTGAAAAAATATATCAACAAAAAGAAGGATTCTCCTAACATTATGTCATCCTTATCGTTACGATTAATTGATAAGTATGTTGATCGCACATCAATCTATACAGATGGGTCTAAACTTGAAAATGTAGTTTCGGCAGCTTTCTATATACCATCCATGAACTCTCATAATGTTTTTAGAATAGCAGATAACTCCTCAATTTATTCTGCTGAATTAACAGCCATAATTGAAGCGACAAAATGGATTATCCAAAATGAAAATATAAATGAAAATGCAAATAAGTATATTATATATACTGATTCATTAAGTGTAGCCACATCTATAAAAGAAAATAAGTCTTGTTCCCGACCTAATTTATTTCTTGAATTTTTTTAGATAATGTCAATAAACTTAAAAATATTAGTAGTCATAACATGGATCCCTAGCCATATTGGATTATCTGGAAATGAAATGGCAGATACCCTTGCAAAGAATGGGCAAGAACTAACGGAAATTAATTCAAGAAATTATCTAGAATTAAAGGAAATCTATTCCTTAATAAGAAAATATGTTGTTGGTTTATGGCAAATTGAATATGATACTGAACGGAAAGGGCGATTTTATAAATCTATTCAACCTTTTGTAACAACTGATATAAAATTCATGGACTCCATCAGGAAAAGAGAAGTTCAAATCACCCGACTTAGGATGGGGCATGTCCTTAATAACACTTGGCTGAAGGTGTTAGGTAAAAGCACAACAGACCTGTGTTCTAAATGCCAATTGCCTGAAACAACTGAGCATATGCTGCTTGCGTGTATAAAGAATGACATATCAACCTTAATACTTAAAAAATGTGAAGAGAAAAAAGTGGAATGCACTGTTAAAAATATATTGTCTATTCCAGGTATTTATCTTGAAGCTTATGATATCCTTATGACTATAACTAATGGAAGAATTATATGAGTAGTGTTAATTAAGCATAATATCTGAAAATAAAATCTGCTAGAACAATGTATCAGCTTTGCGTTATTAATGGTCACTATTGTTAGTTGTGATTGATAAAGTGAAACAGTCTTACCATTGTTTTGAATAATGTTTCTGGAAATAGATTAATAACTGGCTTGTTTGCAATGTGAAATGTATTTGAATTATAATTTTAGCTGGTTTGATTCATTTTAGTATTGAGCAAAGATAAACTTAATGTTTAATCAAATTTATAATTTCATTGGATTTGTCTCTATCGTGTTTATTGTTTGTTTGTTTTTTTTGTTTTTTTTTGGTGTGGGGTTGTTTGTTTTTTCCCCCGAATAATTCTGTAATAGATGAAACAGACATTGAAAAAATTTTGCTCTTTCTATTATTGTTCAATGTTCATGTCTCTAAATGATGGATGAATACTTTTATTTTTATTTTAATATTGAATATCTAATCCGCCAATAATTTCATTGTTGGTCAATGAATGTTCAAAATTGCTTGTAAACATGCGATAAATATTTGATGTTAATCTAATTAAGTAACCTAGATGTTGTATTATGTGAACATCATGAAATGTGCAAATGTATAATAATATTGACATCAAACTTCGGAAAAAGGAAACGAAAACAGAGAGAAAAAGGACAAAACCTGCTGAACAGTTGAACCAAAGTGAATAGACATACGTTAGAATCTTTAAAGACGTCAACAGCCTTTGTAGCTATAAGATGTCGTTAAACTGCTGATTAATAATAATACAAAGGCTGTTGCCGTCTTAAAAGTTTTGAACGTATTTCTAGCAAACTTATAATCTTTTTCGTAGAGTATAAACTAACCCACGGGCAAACCAGAGTTTATATATAGCGTTAAGAATAAAAAAATTTCAGGTGTGTAAAAACAAGCGCCTTAGCACACCACATCGGCATTGGCCATTCATATCGCAGGCTGCAAGATAGTGCAAAGATAAAGAGTTGGTGACTATGATGATGATTATTAGCATGTAATGACTAATCTCTTATCATTAATGACGACGATGATGACGACGATCACAACTGTGCAAGTGTTTGCTGTAACCATTTAACAAGTGCGTTTTTTTCACATCTCTTGTAAGTATTTCATCTTCATTTATTATGTTGAAGAGTTTCAAAAAAAAAAAAAACTTCAAAAGAAGAAAGCTCTTAAGTGCTGTAATATGCCGAGCAAATTTCTGTCCAGGGTAACGGCCTCTGTTGTCATAGACCCTGGTCAAATCGGATCCATCCAACAAGTTTGCAATTTACTGACTCGTTTAGCTCATTCGGTAAGAGCGCTGGCCGCGCGTCTGTACGCAACTCTGTTAAATTAAAGAGAGCGTGCGGACCGAGGTTTGCTTTCCGAAGGTGACTATCTCAGAGATTCAAAGCCTCGGACCACCACGGTCCGTCCACGGGGATCTAAATGGCGTGGCGACACTAGCCATCTTTGAAACGGCAGTATCGTTAAGCATGAAACAACAACAACAAAAAGGTTTGCAATTGACATACAAAATACTTAGTGCTTAAATTGGTCTATTGTGCTGAGCTAGTTAATTTTACCGTATCATGATGGTCCATCCATTATTGCCAATAGCAACCTAAATTTAATTTATGAAATCCTATATTGCGTTAATATCGAATATAGAAATTTGGGCGATCTTTGCTGAATTAAATTCCGGCTTTGTCTCTTGAGTGACTGAATGAGTGTCGTCTTCAACAAGTGCTGAAGACGTTGATATAAAGTTTATAACCATTGTTACGTCATAGCGATGATGCGTCATAAGAGAGGCTTACCTTCTCAGTCAAGCGTAATTCAATTAAGGCGGACTAAATGCGTCGATTCTATTCATTTTTGAGGTGTGGAAAGTTGTCAGTTTGTTTATTGTGTTCATTTTAAAATTTTATTCAATTGCTTTTAAATTTTACCATCACGAAGTCTGAAGGATATTGCTGCTAGAATCCACATCAACGAGTCTTTCGTTTAAAGTCCAGCAACCAATGATTAAGCGAAAATGCTTTACCATAATCTGCATACAGCCAAATAATAATAATCACATCACATCAGGGCAATACGCCACATTAGGTCGGCTCTGACTGAGGATATGTCGAAGACATAAGCTTGCTCCCTTGTCTCCTCTCGCATTGATTACGCTAATGCAATCTTTGTTGGCATTTCAGCCTATGAGCTACATAGGCTGCAACGCATCCAAAATTCCTTAGCTTGGGTTGTGCTGCGTGTCCCACTTCGATCAAGTTCTTCTGTTTTACTTCATCAGCTGCATTGGCTTCCTGTTGAGTTCAGGATTAAATTTAAATTGGCCTGTTTAACCTACAAATCCCTCTCTACCGGGACACCTCCCTACCTTCAGTCACTGCTTACTCCTTACATTCCTCCTCGTTGCCTGCGATCATCTAACATGGGTCTTTTAGCTGAGCCTCGATACAGAACTGTTATGGGCTCGCATGCATTCCATGCCTCTGCTCCCAAAGAATGGAATCTACTTCCACTCTCTCTTCGTTGCTCAAATTCACTCCCTACCTTCAAAAAGCGGCTCAAAACTCACTATTTCTTTTTGGCTTTCAAGCAAATGGACCTTTAACTGCATCTTCCTCTGGCGGCTGACTATCCGCGCCTCAGATTCACACTTAGGTGTGACCTTGCGCGCGTAATAAATTTATGTAATAATAATAAAAATAATAATAAGTTGAATGATTTGGAACCGGTATGTTATTAATGATTTAGGGCCAGTATCTTATTTATAATTTTTGATTTTTCGTTTTCGAGGTGTGCAAAGAACTCAGGCTACATTTTTTTTAAATCTTCGGACTTTGTATACAAAAAATGCACTTAAAATACTGTTCATTCTGCATCAAATCATTCGATAAAAAGTACTATGATGTACAATCTCTTCTTTATTACACAAAATCGACGATGTGTCTAATTTTGTAAAAAAAATTTTATTATATCTGGAAAGATAAACCGCATCTCTCACTCTCACTCACACTCTCACTCGCTCACTCTCACTCATTCTCTCTCTCTCACTCTCACTCTCTCTACCTGCCTGTATGTCTGTGTGTGTGTGTCTCTCTCTCTCTCTTGCGGTCAGTTGGTCACTGGTTGATGTAGGCCAAGATTCAGCAGTAGCAGTAGTAGTACTAGTGGAAGTGTTTTGTTTATTATCATTATTGTTGTCATCATTCTTTTCACTGTTATTAGGCTACTACTACTACTACTACTACTATTATTATTATTATTATTATTATTATTATTATTATTATTATTATTATTATTATTATTATTATTATTATTATTATTATTATTATTATTATTATTATTATTATTTTTATTATTATTTTTATTATTATTATTATTATTATTATTATTATTATTATTATTATTATTATTATTATTATTATTATTATTATTATTATTATTACTCTTACAAAATTGAGTTTTTAAGGAATGCATTAATCCACTGGCGAGTGAAACATTTGATGCTCTTATTAGAAACCTGTAAACCACGAACATATCGTCCTATATAAGCGTGCTTCTTCATAAAAACGTATAATAAAGGCAGAAGCGGATCACTCACTCACAATAATCATTCTTCCCGCTGCACCGTAGATATTACGTCGTGTGCTCTTGTGAACAAATTAGTTCGTTCCTCAAGATTACTGTTAATTAATAGAATGCATGATGTTGCTAGGACGCTGTATATTTCTGATTGACCTATTACGATTTTTGTACTGTGTATAGGTTTTGCGTTGGTGATTGTTACTACCTGGGTGACAACAAGAGCGATTGGCCTTTGCCAAGATGTCCACTATGCGATCTGTTTATTACATTTGTATTTGATATCTCCCTCTTTCTCTGTACAAACATGTTTTGTTATGATCATGAGGTGGATGGATCCAGATTTGACGAGGGCTTAATATGACAACAACGACCGAAGTCCTCGAAAAATGTTTGTTGGCATGATTCAACTAATTTTAATGCATGACCTTGAGCGATTTTGCACTTTCTTAATCGTAATCGTAATCGTAATATCGAGACTTCTACAGCGCCCACAAAAGCCAAGTCGCGGGAACCAGCTTATTCACAGGCGCTCAATCAAAACAAAATCGATAGGCAGCGGGTAAAGTCCGGAGAGTCAGGCAGGCAGATAGATGGACGGCTAAGGTGGGTGATGTTTAGAGTTGAAGTGGCGGGGGATGTGAGGAGAAGAGGAAGAATCAGGATAGGATTTTTGAAAGAGCAATGTTTTAAGTTTTGAGTGAAAGACCTGTGGGGAGATAGCGAGAGGTGGAGTTTTGGTGAGTTCGTATGATGGGTCGGAAGTTTGCCGAAGTGCTGGCGGAAGTTTGTTCCAGAGAGGTGGAACGGCAATGGCTATGGAGCGGTTTGCGAATTTCAGTGATGAGGTGATGGGAGGGCGAAGCAGTGTAATGGAGGATGAGGAGCGTGTTGAACGAGGTGGCTGGATGGTGAACAACTGACGAAGGTAGAACGGCTGGGATGATTGAAGTGTATTGTAAGTGAGTGAAAGGACTTTGTATTCGATGCGTTCAGGTATTTTGAGCCAGTGAAGTGATTTCAGGACAGGAGTGATGTGGTGACGTTTGGGGGTAATAATCTATGCTATTGTAATCTAATATGGTAAAATGAATCTAAAAAGAGGTGTATGCTTAAAATCAAATTTTGTGAGATAATGTGCTGCAGGTTTCCAAAACTGTTTAATGGTGTTTCAGTGTTTACGTTTGATAGCAAAGATTTCTAGCTTCGCTCTTCTCCTGGCACTAGATCACGCGTGGGCAGTAATGAAGGAAATGATTATGTGATTGTTGGATCATGAGCTTAACGATAGTTTATGAGAAGAAAATTCACTTAAATTGACATGGGTTACTATATACTGCTAACATTAAAATGAAGTTTGCCTATTGATCAACGCCGGTGACACGAAACGAAGTATCCCCCCTGAAAGCTATCCGGGGGATGAATTAATCTATCCCCCCGGATGGAATTAGCCGGTCTGTACTATCCGGAGGGATAACCCATTCTATCCCCTTTTTTGAAAAATGCGCATAATAATTTTTTTATGCTGTAATCAAAATTTAAAATGACTCTAATTGTTTTAAGTGTCCTAAGCAATGCTCAGATAAAGGTAACTCGAATTTATTTAGTGACTCTGAGTGTTTTTAAGTGTTTTAAATGTTTTAAGTGCTCTAAAAACAGGGCGAAACAAATTATCTAGTAGGAATAAACATACCCGTTAGTGTCATTGTTGAAAACAAAGCAGATGAAAATCAATTTGCAAAGAAAAATACACACGGAAGCGGTTTTTCGCCTTTTTTTAATTTAGGGGGATACAATTAATACGGGGGATACTCTATTTCGTGACACCGGCTCGTGAATTTATATGTATATACATGTAACATGTGAATACATTATGGAGGTGCGTTAGGAGTGCGTTATCGAAGTCATAATTCCGTCTTCCGTTCATTCATTCAGAAATTTATATAGCGCCCCTCTAGAAAAATTATTCGGAGGCGTTCTCGACTCACTCGCGCCTAAATAAAAGATTCAGCCTTGTAAGGAATGATGCTGATATAGTGCCAGGGTGAAGGCGTAGCTCAAAAGGAAGGCCGTTCCAGACCACTGGTCGATTTTTATTTATTTATAACGTACTTAGAATATTTACATGTATAAATAATTATGCTTAAAGTTGGTTAAGCAGTGGCAAGTTTAAGCAAGCAAGAAACAAAGTGCCCTTTCATTCCCAGTTGCAGAAGTTTTCTCAGTTACAAACGGCATTAGAGGCAATATTATAGCATATTGGTTAACACACTGGCATGGAGAACGAGAAGAACCGAGCTCGAGCCCCGTAGGGCGCACGTGCTTTGTGTTTGCAGGTTGTCTGTTCTATTAGTAGGCTAATTAAAATTTATGTCATCTTGTGATTTACGTCTTGAGATTTGTTCCAGTTGCATTACTGCACATTTCGACATGTTTTGGACACGCATTCGGGTTACTATTAAAAGAACACTAATTATGGCGCATGAATGAAACAATTTGAAGGTGTCTAAGCATTTCTTATCGAATAATTATTATAAAAGAAATAATTATTATGTACTTGTCTATTACCTTACTCTAAAGTGCTGTAATATGCCGAGCAAATTTCTGCCCAGGGTAACGGCCTCTGTTGTCATAGACCCTGGTCAAATCGGATCCATCCATCCATGTACTTTATAGGACACGAATAAGCTTAGTCATAATGTGGAAATGTTCATCGCATTTGATCGAGAAACTCAGGTCGAAGGGAGTGCTCCGACTATTTATTTATTTTATTTATTTTCCATTTTACATGAGCGCCCTTTCAAGCTCAATACTCAGAGGCGCTCCCGATTACAGCGCGGACACAGCGTCGAAGTTTCACGCCGAAGCACACGAGCAACTGCGAGTTAAAACTTGCTATCGGTTTAATTGGCCACTTCTGTTTGATTTTCTATTTTGACCTTTGAGGCATAAGTGGAATCGTTTTCGTTTAGAACATAAGTATTAAGATTTTGAATCTGGATTTCATCAAATTTAACCACTGCATCATCAAGAGTTATATTTTATTCTGCTCCTATTCTAGGGGCAGCATGGTTCTTAATTATCATTCAATTCTTACCTAAAGTAATATTCAATACTTATTAGCATAAATGTCATTTTCTTGTCAGATATGAACCAAAATAATTTTTTAGGGCCTATACAATTATTATTGTATAATTGTACTTCTGAGCCCGACAGTCATCCATGAGGCATTGGGAGAAAAGGATGAGAAGAACGTGGTCACCTATCGCTGATTAATCCGCAACTTTCGCATCGAAGAGTTATTTATCTCATTGGTGAAAGCGATTTAATGGTGTAAAAGCTGTGTCGATATTAAGAACGCGTTTATGTAATCACCCCTCGACAGAATTTTGCATTTTCAAAATCGTTCAATGAATAGTTTCCGCACAATAAAACCCAGTGTGCATCAATACAAACAAGTGCTAGGTATGTTGTAGGTATAACTAAAATCGAAAGATAATTTGAGGGTGCATGCATAGTAGCATGCTCGTGAAACTGCTATATACATTGTTGTACTATTTTAAAGACAACCTGCGTTGGTCCCGTCTCTTATTCAAGTTTGAAACTGACACTTTCGGAGTCCTGCAAATGGTTCAATCGGAACTGCAATCAAGAGTATACGCGGGTATGCGACGTGTACTCGACTTGAAGATATCTGTGTGTAATTAAACATTTATATAATTTCATCATTAGGCAAAAAATAGGACTTTCAGCACTTGCCTAATATGAACAATGTTTAAATGCTTTTTCTAAGGTCTTTGAAAACAATACACATATTTCATTGGAATTTTCTCCGATTTAGATTTTCTTACGTTGCAACAGAGTCGATCCATTTATTCTAATTATAGGAATTTCTATGGCGTATGAACCAATATCATAACGATGATGATAAACGAAGCCACACTCATTCTGTGGCCATAGGTTCTGGTCTCACAAAACTAGAAGATACTTTGCTTGGTTGTTGTTTAACGATAGTTTCTTAACCCTTTGGAGGTGAGGTGACCATTTGTAACGCCAGAGGTGAGGTGGGGTATGACAAACCCCAATACATATTTTTATTTTCAAGCCGCGATATCAAATGGAAAATACTAAGTTGAGTTAAACTATTCTTCTGTTATCAATAATCAACTAAACAGACGATTACCACGAACAAACATCTGCTTTCAATCCTTATTAGATGGCCAGAAGGTGAACCCATCCAATGTGTACTTAACCCATGCAAGTTTGTGTCCTCATGTGCAACATTATCAAGTGCACGAATAATCATAATATATATATTTTTAATACAACATAAAATGTTTTAGCCATCATTGTCGTCAGCCTTCTCAATGCCAACACAGAATTGACGTGTTCAAGGCACACTCGCATTGCAAATCATGGCTCATAAAATCAACATGTATAATTGTTTTTCTACGAAAAAATGCAATTTCCTTTAAATATGCAACAAAATAAAAAAAAATGTTCGTTCAAATTACCTGAAATTGTGGTAAAGTGTCCGTATTTCATATTCACAAAGGTAGAAAAAACAAATTAGAACTGGCTCCATGTTTTCCGCTAAAAATTTAAAGTAGAATGCCTCTGGGGTGTGTCACACCCCACCTCACCTCCAACGGGTTAAAGATGATTAGCATTAACTTCCACCCTGTGAAGTAATTATTGAGTGACAACTTATGGTAATTCATAATTTTTACACAATATCACCAGGTTAAAAAATATCGGACATTCAGCACTTGACCGATTTAGCAGAGGCATTGGGATTCTCTTACGTTGCAACAGAGACAATTCGAAATCCGCGGATAAACAATTTCACTGGCTTCCTGTCTCTGCGCTCACACATTTGAAGTTGTTATTTCTGTCTTGAAGTCTCACTTGACTTCGAAGTATCTTTGCGATCTCATGCTTAGTCGCCTCTACGCCAGTTCACTGCGTTCTCTACGGTCAAACGATCGGCTTGACCTCTTTGTTCCTCACGCCAGACTTTAAAGAGGCATGTCCTAAGAAATACCTGGTGAAAGTGATAAGTAAGATCGTGACATTGTGCTGTTGACAGGCAGCGCTCAACCAAACTGGTTCTTCATTATGGGTCATATTTAGACCGCGAATATTCTCGGTTCAATGCAATGAATTTGTACGCATCACAAAACCAGAATTATTCGCTGCACTCAAACAAGCGCTATGCACTTCTGTTTGTTCTTCAACCCCACCAGATAGCCGCACCCACTCAACCACACGTATCTTCAGTTATCAATCCTTAAATCTGTCTATCCGTCCATCCATGCGTTCATATACAACCCATCAGCGGCGCCCGCAGACGTACGCACGTACGCAAGTGCGTACAGCGCGATGACTAAAAGAAGGTCACCAGTTTTTCCGGCGGATAGAAAAGGTATGTTTTTGGGAAATTCTAGGTTGATGACTAAAAAAAGATCATCAGTTCTTCCGGCGACCCTAACGAAAAATTTTCCCTGTTCGCCCCTCCATCGAAAATTTCTGTGCGTACAAGAAAAATCCTGCGGGCGCCGCTGCAACCCATCCATTTCCATTCATTCTTTTATCTCCTATCCATCATCCTTATCTCTTTCACTCCTTCTATCCATTCATCTATCACGTAAAGAATTTATCGACAGAGCTTATCAGTACATGTCAGTACAATCCTGCTGCATACTCTGGGTTCTCCAGTCCCAACCTTGAATATCGCAGGAGGCCGATGCCAGCCATCATCATCATCCTTGCAATAGAATCGATTTCGGTTTAGTTCACAACCTTCCACACCCGTCGTTTCACCACGTAAGTTTCCCCACATTGGAAAAAAATCGACAAGCACGGTATATGGATGGATGGATCCGATTTGACCAGGGTCTATGACAACAGAGGCCGTTACCCTGGACAGAAATTTGCTCGGCGTATTACAGCACTTAAGAGCTTTCTTCTTTCGAAGTTTGTCATTCATCGGTATATTGTGACTATTATTGCTTTTAACGGGTGTATAAAATGAGCGCAAACACGCGCGATGTGTGCGACCTCTGGTGGTTAATTACACGCGTCCATGCATACATTGGAAGATGCTTCACCATCTGATATCTAAAAATAATGGCAAACGCATTAATGCGTAGCCTACTACTCGCCATTCATGAGAAAACGTTCGTAGATCATCGTTAGTCTGTTGAACGTAGTCTACTATACAATGAGAACTGTGAGAGATATCTAAAAGAAGTAGGGTAAGCGGGGGCAAGTTGACAGGGTTAAGCGTTTTTTGGCCTCTGATCAGCCTCAATGATGCCAACAAATTTGGGTTTTTTCCACAACGTTTTGATTGATTACACCTACATTCTAGCACAAAATCAGGCATAAAAATATATTCTAAGTTTGCTAAAAATGAACTTTAAAATTTTCTAAATGTCAACCAACTTGCCCCTCTGCTGGGGCAAGTTGGCTGCCTGCTTGGGGCAAGTTGGTTGACAATATATACAAACAATATTTTAAAACTTTTAATAGAGAAAAGTTGGTGAACTGTGCCTGGTTAAGTTTTAAAATATTCGGCATTAATAAAGATGTCAGGAAAAAATTAATTAAGTAAATTATCAAGGTATAAAACATTTCAGTGTCCTTGGTTCTTCGAAGTCTCAACAAAAGTCACAAACTGCAGTTGTGCTATTTAAGACATTCAGTTTTAATAAAGATGATACATAAATTTTATCTATAAAACAGCAATGTCTAAAAATATGGAAGTGTCCTTTGTTATTAGAAGTCTCAGCATAAGTCGCAAATAAAGCTTCCACGTTCTTCGTAGGCTGCCACCAGGTTTACCCATTTTAGTTGGTTGCATCCGCCAACTTGCCCCCGCCAACTTGCCCCCTCAGGGTCACTCAACAAAATCTGGGACCTATGATTTGTACAGTGTGATTTGGAAACACAAAATACATCAGTAACAATTCAAAATAAATGCTTAACAAAACAATCCACTTCCCAATTTTTTGCATTCGTTGGGATTAAGATAAACGCTATTTTAGAACAGTAAAATGTGTTAAGAGGTAGATAGGAAAACTTATTTTTAAGAAAAAAACGGTAATCGAAGCACCTCGTCACGTTGTTGCCATTCCCCAAAAGGAAGATCTTGCCTTGTTCTTTATTACACATCTTGTTAGACTGTTTTCCTGCCACGCATTATAATTTTATAGCGCAACAATCATCTTGCCCCCGCCGTCAACTTGTCCCAAGACACCCTATGTTGTCCCCAAATGGCTGGGTGAAATTAAAATGATATGATAATGAGGAATCGAATGCAATCTATAATTGCACCAACGTAATAACGCTGTCACGTGATACTGTAATCACACACACGTACATACGTACGCACGCACGTAAACATAATATTTGTTCATTCAATTATTATTTAATTTTGAGAATTAACGCCACTTAATGAGGTCTACTCAGAGGAGCCTCCAGCCAAAGGACAGCTTAGAACTCTTGAGTGGATGAACTTTGAGCAAGACGACATCCACGCCTATTATAGGATATTCAACGCTTGGTTGATGACCCGGACTGTGAGATGTTGCAGCAGCGTGAAAATAAAATGGTGCACTTGCACACCTTGAAAACGAATTCAGGTCTCGCTTGAAATTTAGCAGAAGCTCAACAATGTATCAATTGCAAAACCTCCAATTGTAAAGTTTCAAAAATGTGTACGTTGGCATCATTAACCCTCATAGGGTCACGATTTTTCCCAACCGATTTTGGTCACCGGGGGGGGGGGTAAAAAATACCCCCACTGTTATTCGCATGATTCCTATGATAAACTCCGATTTTCAAGTATAAAACTAAAAGAAGTTATTTATAGAAGGTTCGCGCAATGCATTGGAACTAAAGTAACATATGAAGCACTGCAGGAAAATCAAAATGGCGGTCAAAATGGCGGCCAGAATCTTAAATGGCTATAAGTGAAGTTATGTATGCAATGGAAACATGATTTCAGAGTCTAAATCAACATTTTCGAGGTCAAGGAATGCAATGGAACCAATGTCACATATGTGGCACTGCACGAAAATCAAAATGGCGGACAAAATTGCGGCCAGAATATTAAAATCGCTTTTAGTGAAGTCATATGTGCAATGGAAACATGATCTCAGGGTCTAAATCAGCATTTTCGAGGCCAAGGAATGCGATGAAACCAATTTCACTTATATTGCACTTCAAGAAAACCCCAATTTGGATAAAATGGCGACCAGATTATTGAATTGGCTATCAGTAAAGTTCTGTATCTAATGTAAATATGATTTAATAATTTCTTGGTCAAATAATTTCATGAAGGCCACATTCTATATGTAAAATTTAGCCTATTATGCAATGAAATTATCATATCTAGTCGAAATTTTTAGTAGCCTTTGATCACACTGCAGTTTAACTATTGCTGGCATTATATATGTGCCATGTTCATACTTCAATGTTTCATAACTTGATCTATCAATAGTTTCAATGTTTCATGACTTGACAGATAAAGGGTATACAGTCTATTCAGGCCTTGTTGCTGTCAATGCAATTGCGCTCAAGTGTACATGGCAAGATCGCATTTCGGCAGCAGTAGCGCTTGATGCTACACTTGTTAGCTTCGCGTGATTTGCTGTAGACAATTTCATTTATTCATCCTTATTTTATGAAACCAAAACGATTTCTATTATAATGTACAGATACTGATAAGGAGACATTTTAACAGCAAGACACTCATGTGTAAAGCATGCATAATGCTATGTTTAAAAATTCCTGAGTATAATAGCTAGGACGTGGTACATTTTCGTACTTTATAGCTGATTTGGGTGCATGAATAACTATTGAAACTGGATGCATTCTGTGCATGAAACATATTTAGGAAAAGTCATAGAAGCGATTTCTTCAGCTATTTTCAGGGATTAAAATTTCCGTGAAAAACCGAGTTGGGGGTATTTTTTTACCCCCCCGGTGACCCTATAAGGGTTAAATAGCATCAAAGAGAGAAAGTAACTCTGATTCATTATTTTATTTAAGAAATTTGCATAGCATCTTTTCAGGAAATCTACCCAGAATCGCTCACAGCCCAACAACCGCCATGTAAATTATATATTAGCGGTTTGTAAAATGCATTGACATCACTTCTATGGAATAGGAGCTTCACAAACGAATTTAGAATCCGAAAACGAAGAGCCGTATTGTGCAAAAAATAATTTGATTAGCGAAGATGATTAGATCTGTCGTCGTTTTAACACGTCACGGATTATTAATTAACTAACTAATTGCAACACCGATGCTGGCACTTTTGTATTGACAGTCCCAGGGCTGGAAATGTGAGGCTGGAAACACCGCTTATCTTCGTTAAGCCGTTATGATGGTAATAATACTGCGATATAATATCGCAGCGTCTGGTCCTTTGGCAGTCCTTCACTGGCAGTTTCTCAGCGCTTCGGCGTGAAACTCTGATGCAATGTCCGCTCTGTAGTCGGAAGAGTGAGCCACTCCAAGAGATCTTGATCAGTGAGCTTGAAGGGGCGCTATAACAAGTACGCATACAGACAATTCTAAATTATCAATAACGTAGGCTATAATTGTATGAGCACAACAATTCCGTCACTCTTTTACATGCGACCGTGAAGTCGCAAGCAAATGGACGAAGGCGACTCTAATCATCTCTCTTATGACAATGTGATCGCGGATCAAAAACCCAGTTCACCACGAGACCAACAACTGTATCTTAACCCGTTTACTTTTATTTAAATTGTTGACATGACAGCCTGGAGAGTATTGTAGGTCCATATAGCAAAAACTAGTATTCGTAGACTATAACTAATTTTTAGTTTATCAGTAATTTTTCTTACAATCCGGAAATCTAAATTCTATCTGTTCAACAGATGCGGTCATCGCTGGCATTTTCCACATACTCACTCTTTCGCAAATCGTCGAATAACTTCAAGATGCGAATTTTAGTATCGTCGATTGGCGAATAAAGACTTGTTTGTGTTTTAAGTCCATAACGCGAAGAAAGCGTTTTCAATCTCATCACAGCAATATAATAACTATGTGGCCAGCACCGCGGGACCGGAAGACCGATCGTCTTGTCCTAAGGCCGTGCTGGTATATCTCAAAGACTTGTCAGTGTTTTATGTCCACAAATTTTGATGAATCCTATTATAACCGTTGTTGAAGTCTTGCTACTTTGGCATGTTCCTGGTTAACAGCACTGCTTTGGTTTGCGACGACCTCCTCAATTTATTGTGCTTGGGACTGGCGCTGCCACAAGATGGTAATTGACGGATTTGTGTGATTATATAATTGCCAGGTTATTATCGTGTGATTATGTATGCTATGCTATAATTTATCATCTCAATGTTAATGTTTCCTTAATTCAGCCTTCGTGATGTAGTTTGTCTCTCCGGATAAAATCGAACAACTTTATTAAATTGACACAAAGTCGATTCATGAAATCAAGAAGAACAGGGCGTCAGAAGATTGTGATAGAATGAATTGATGATATTTTAACAACAAATCCAGAGCGATTTCTTGGACACAAAAATCCGAAGTTGTTAAAAAATCAACGAAAACTAATCGAATTATTTACACACCTTAAAAACAATACTAAATTATGTAATATATTTTGCACCGGTCTAGTGCGTTTGAATGTGAATGTCTTAACGAAACTAGAATGACTGCAAGAGAAAAACTATTGCGCCACTGCTCAAGATCGAGCATTACCAGGCTGTATACTGAAGGTGGAGGGCGACGTTAATAATTGCCGGTGTCAAGAAATAGAACATCCCCCAAAATCGTGTCCCTCCAGATGAAAGAAAGGTGAAAAAACATTTCGCGTATTTTTTTCCAGCAAATAACCTTCCTTTTGCTTTGTTTTTTTACATTGCCACAACGAGGCGTGTTTATTTATGCCAACCAACTTTATGTGATCTTCGTTTAGAACATTAAGAACATTTAGAATACCTAAGATCATCTGAATTCGCTGAATAAATTTGAGTTGATTTGCTTTGCATCTAATATACTTTACAGTTGCTTTACCAGATTGTTCTGTTCAGCTGTTTTTCGAGTCTGATGCGTGCTAGTCAGAGTCGTTTGTAATTACAGGGTGTTGCTTTCAAGTTCGGCTACTACGACACTAATGACAATGACAAAAAACTTAGACACCTTTTTTACATGTTCAAAACGCTTTATAAATAAAATTTGTTCATAATTTGTTCATTAATGTCCATGTAGTCAGAGTTCCACTAGTCAATGTTTAATTGTCGTTAACGCAAACCATATAATTTATTCGGCTTCCTGTTGACTAATGGAAAATAGCAGTGGTACTATAGTTGGTGTTTGAAGTCTAACATAGAAATTCTGCTTGAATATTCATATAATTATTGCTGGGTCAATTTTGACCATAATTTTATAGAAGGCCATTGAACTACGCGCTGTTCGAAGTCTAGCAGTGCCAGTCCCATGTATGGATGAAAGGGGAGGGCGACAGCATATTCATCTTTGGTATGAAGCAGTTTTGCGAAGATTAAGCAAAATGTAGAGGGCAAAAAAAGATTTCCATCACAGCCAAAATGAAGTTCTACCATAATACCTTAGTCGAACCGGTGTTATTTTATTGATAAGAATGCTGGACCCAATTGCGGAAATCAGTTGAAAGGAAATTACTGGTAGTCGAGATGAGTTGGCTAAAGAGAATCAAGGTTATAAACAAAAGAGACAAGATCAGAGACAAAACAGAAATAATTATGGATTTTGATTGGTCCATATAATACACGTTTGCTTCCGAAGGTATCAAAAAATACGATGTTAAACACCTGTATATCGTAATTTTATATATGTATTTTTGCGAAATATGATATGGAAGTTTAATACAACCACTCTCTTAACCGTGGTAAAAACATTATGAATCAAACCCCGATAAAGCTGGATTTATAGCGCCTCTTGCAATCGTTTGTGAGGTGCGCAAGGATATCTTTATGTTTCCAGTGTTTTTTGGGAATCATTGGCGAAATTGACTCTTAGAAGGTAAATAAGTATGTTCTTTAATATAACCGGCTTAAAATCAGCGCTCTGGTGAACAAGTATCACATATAAAATTAACACAAGACATCAAGAACTATCAAGATTAAGAGAGTCTTTTGAACCCGGTTCAGACTAATCCATTCCATATCACGGAGAAAGAGGTAGAGAAAGCGGTTCGATCTTTTCCCGTGGGGTCATCAGGGGATCCAGACGGTCTTCGCCCTCAGCACTTATTGGACTTGCTAAACAACAGAGAGTCATCGGAGGAGCTCATACAGGCACTCACCGGGTTCGTCAACGTCATGCTGAGAGGAGAATGCTCGGTAGAAATTCGCAGGGTGATGTTCGGAGGCACCCTGATTGCCTTATCCAAAAACACCGGAGGTCTCAGACCCATCGTAGTGGGGTACGTCTGGAGAAGACTCGCTGCGAAATGCGCCAACATGTATATGCGATAAACAGACTGGCTTCCTTCTTTGCTTCACTCCAAGTAGGCATCGCCACCCCCGGAGGCGGTGAAGCAACATGCCACCGGACCACGTCTGTCGAGATCAACGGCCTTTGTTGTCATAGGCCCTCGTCAAATCTGTATCGATCATCGATCCAAACAAAATTAATCCTTCCCGAAGTCAACGACGTTTCTTGTTGTTCAATGTATCTCTGACTGGGATTTTAAATTGGCTGTACAGCAAATGCGATTGTTAAATAAAAGAAACAGCGTTTCCTTTTGGCGACAGACGAGAATTTATTATACAGTTGAAGTAATAAAAACTTCTATATAATTACTAGAACCTTTTAAATCAGGTGTGTAAATAACCAAGAGAACTACATTACTCCATTGGCATTATAACAATTTCAATAGAACATTTACAAACCATTTAAAAGGGTAACATATAATTTAAAAAGAAATAATTTCGTCATTCATGGCATAATTGTAAAAAAAATGTCTTAGATCAAAATTCGCACCCATTTTCATGTTTCTGATATAAAAATTATTTTTACTGTGACTTATAACTTTGTTGTGCATTTTAATGTAGTTCAGATTATTTCATACAAGGTAAACTGTTATTGATATTGACACTATTGTTCACACCATAAAATAGCAAATAATGCTTTTTCTGCCTTGTGGACATTGCAGATGGAGCCTAGATAGACTGATGCCATTGTGATTCAAATGGATGACACGACGACTGTTACATAAGCATTAACCCCGTTACACTGGGTCCAGTTGCTCTCTGTGGATGAGTCACATCATTGGAACTCAAAACAAATGTAATTACTCGCTGCAGTAGCAACGGGTTCAGGGATTTGGAGCAAGACCAGAGATAGACAGACATACTTACAGAGACAGAGAGAGACAGAGAGATAGACATACAGACACAGGCGCATGGTGTTGGTGACATAGGACGGACAGAAGATAGAAAAAGAGTCAGGGAGGGAGAGTCTCGAACTGATAGATGGGGGAGAGATAGAGAGAGAGAGGCAGACACAGGCAGCGGGATACATATCGAGGTTCAGTTAAACTATTTTAAACTCTATAATAGGATGTCTTGTATCTTGGCTCAATTTCAGAATGGCAATCTATTACGCTGCATGTCGAAGGGAAGCGTATGTTGCATGTGTGACCATCCGTAACTGTATAAATAGCCGTCCATGAAATAATAAAACGGTGTTTGCAATGCAGGCATCTTATTGGTTAGAGCGGTTGCATTGCAAAGTGAATGTATCGCGGATTTGATTCAAACACTTCTAAGAAAAAAAAAACTGTGATATACCAAACAAATTTTTTTAGGACAACGGCCTCTGTTCTCATAAGCCCTCGTCAAATTTGGATCCGCTCCACTCTCTCAAAACTTACTTCTTTAACCAAACGCGTTTTAAATGGTCATCTTCGTTCTTAATGACTGTGCTCAGTGATATTGGACATCAGTTATATACTAGATTACCGACAATTTTTAGACATCAGACCACGGCGTAAATTTCGTTCAATAAAAAATATTTTGAAGGTGTCTAATGATCTTCATCATTTGCTTTTGTCATAAGCCATCGTCAAATCTGGATCCACCCATACTTCTTTCAAACCGACTTCTTTTCGCGGGGTCGTGCGCACTGGAAACGGTGTCTGAACGGTACGCCCTACTAAATGTTTAAATACAATACAATGCAATGCAATAAGACGCGATAGGTAATTAAAATTGTCCGGTTCCATTTCTCTTGCTTGTGATTGATATTACATTGAATGGATGCATTTTACATAATTATTACGCGGATGATCGCTGTTTCCGATGACTTACAGCGTTCATCTTAAACACCTTTCAAAAGTAGTGAAGCGATGCTACGTAACGATCAGATTCGTGATAATTAGCGGATTTACCATCCTTCTAACCGATCCAAGATGCTGAGATGTGGTGTAGGGACCACTTAATACGAGAGAGAAGTGATTGAGAGGGAATTCTAGAAAGGGCGCGGAGTGCCAAAAGAGTTCTTTCCAGGTCGAATGGGCTACCACGGAAAAGACACAGTTGTTCCATGTGAAAATCATCTATGTTGCGACAAAAATGCACAATTGACTCTGGTAAAAAAGAAACTCGCATTAGAAAAATTAAAAATTAACAATGAGACGCGAGACGTGGCACTAAGTTTTCAGAGTTGTAGTAGTTAGACTGAAACAGTAAACCAGAATTTATTAAACACCTCTATATCATCGGCTATCAAGGTTATGAATTGTTTTTCGCTACTCAGATCTATGTATCACTTAAAACCTAGGTAAATATAATGGTCAAGAAACGAATACGAAGCCACAGATCAGTCACGAAAGGGCCACTCTGGTAACAGTAAAAATATTTGAGAGAAAGTGAATGCTCCTGAAAGTCTCAGTACCAACATTAATCATCTCTTCTTCTTCATTGTACTGGTTTTAGGCAGGGCCAAGTTTCCATAGACGTCATTCTTGCCTATTGCTTGCTTTTTTCTTGATTTCTTTTATGAACCCAAAATGTTTCTTTAAACTCAGCAAAGTATGATGATTGCATTAGATATCAGGTGACAAAGCATTCGTGTCATTATGCGCGAAACTTATGCAATTTATAGATGGGAAATATCCCGCCATTGCTCTTTATATAGTGTTGCCAGTCAAAAACGTGGAGAGCGGAGGAGGTCAACGCTAATGATTACAGTCTTGCACGTGCGCTGGAATACATGCGTTAGATTCCGTGTTTATAATAATAGAGGAGTGTATACGATTTATTATACGTATGTGTGCATTTAGGATTGTATTTTGTATGGGGCTGTGTGCATGCGCTCTTTGTTGCAATGGCATTGATTGAACTCCATCAAAGGCTACCAGTGCATAATCACCAGACAAAATCCATACAAACTCCCCAAAAAATATGTATTTAAGCTACACATATATACTGAAGTACGAGTTCACTCGTACGAGGCACTTGCTATGCGATTAATGAAGAACGGCTTGATGTAGTTTCGAACCTGCAACCCTCTGGCTGTAAGGCGACGAACAGACCCACTACACAATCGATTTCTGTCAGTTTTCTTTTTCTCAATATTTTCAGTTAATCAGCAGCGATTTTCCACATTTTGACCACCCCTACATTATCGAATACGAAAGTATCGTGAACAACTGACACAAGATATCGATTGATAATAATGCGTCCAATTTTGACACCTTTAAATCATTTATAACAAAATCTATATAGAACCGGATAACCGTCGATTATTAAGTCACATGTTGGATTTCCTAATAAATTCATAAACGCAGTAGTCACGATTATTATAATCCCCAAACACAATCTCTCTAGCTGTTGGCAGAAATTTTCTGTAATAAAAATCTAATTGAATAATGTGGCAACGCAAACAACGGTTTAACCTGCACACATGTCCATTTTCTTACCTCCAGACTTGACTACTACTGCTCGCTCTATGCTGGCCTACCAATTGCCCGTCTGAGTTGCCTTCATCGCGTCCTGCGCTCTGCAGCCCGCCTTATTGGCCGCATATTTACATTCAGCCACATCTCAAGGTATAATATGCGCGACGTTCAACACTGGCTTCCACTCAAGCAACGAATTGAGTATAGGATATCTACTCTAGTCTGACGTTGCATGCTAGACCTTGCTCTTGCCTACCTCTGTGTGCTCTGTAGCCCTACTCTTAGTTTTCACCATTACCACTCCCTTCGTTCGACTGAACAAAGTCTGCTCTCAGTTCATTTTGCTCGTACGTCCACTATGCGGAACCGTGCTTTCTCGGTGGTAGGATCCTCAACCTGGAATGACCTTCCTCTGACCCTCCGCTCTTTTAGTACATAACCTTCTAATTCCGCCACTAGTTGCACTCTGCCAGTGCCAGTCCCGCGCCTAGATAAAGTAACGTTGATGGATTTGCAAAAGATATAGCCAAACATGAATAGTTGTTGCTATTAATTATAACATTTTTGCTGTTAAACATATAATGCTTTTACTTCAGAAAATTTCTTCCAATACAGAGTTTAAGCCAGGGGGAGACTCTGTTTCAGGGGGAGACTTGCTAATGGACAATGGACACTATCGACATTAGAACGTTATGTTAAGATAACGTTTATTTATATTTATATTTATATTTATGTTTATGTTTATATTGATTTATATAGGACACTGTTAATTCATATTAACTGCACTTAACTTATACACCTCTAAACTGTATAATTTTCAAGCAATAATTAACTTCCTCTTCTACTCAAAGATGATTAATTAACCAGTCGATGAAGATATTTTATGCATGTCGTTAGACGAGTGTTGCGAAATCGCATTTTTTTTATTGAGATTAAAGATTAATGTCTCAGTCATAATTATAGCCAGATTGTTCCAGTGTCACGAAATAGAGTATCCCCCATATTAATAGTATCCCCCAAACTAAGAGAAGTCGAAAAAGCCACTCCCGGGTGCATTTTTTTGGCAAATTAATTTGCATCTACTTTTTTTGAACATTGACACTAACAGGTATGTTTTATTCCAATTAGATAGTTTTTGCTTTGGTTTTAGAGCACTTAGAACTTTTAAAACACTTAAGAACACTCAGAGTCTGTCGAGTTGCACTTCTCTCTGAAGAGCTAATCAGAGAAAGTGCTCTTTAGTGATTTATGCATGACAGTTCCTATTATTACTTTGAATGTATCATATTGATGTTCTATGTCCCATCATGCATTTGAAAATGTCGCAATAAAGAAAATAATTGCTTGCTTGCCCGAAGTTTTAACACCTTTTTATTGAGTTAAACAAAGTCTAAATTAAGATGTTGAATCAAAAAGTTTATATGTTGAAATGTAACAAGCGCAACCTATTTCAGGGTGTTGTTGAACTCCTTGAGCAGCAAGCCAACTTTTATGGCTCGACTCTAAACATCATCCACCACCTACAAACCTACCTCTGTTGTCATAAGCTTTCGTTAAACCATAGATCCATTAATTTATCATCCAACATTAACTACTCGCTTGACTTTCCGAACTTGATCTATGCTTATCGATGAGAGATATATGCTGATAACTATCGTCAACGAATCCTTGCAATTTTTACATTTTATACACCACTTTTAAGAAGTTAAAACGTCTATGTATAGTCCTGGAGTTTCAACACCGCCGAATGGGCTGCTTCGATTACAATTACAATTACTAACTCATCTTGCGTCTGACTGGGTATTGCTAAACATTGGGTTCTAAAGATTCGACACCTCAAACTAATTTGTTAAAGACTCAGAGGCGCTGCCAACCACAGCAAGTATTAGTATCTTGTAATAGTTTGTAGTAGTTCCATTTGTGTCGGTCGACACTGTGATAGCATGTATCAATAGTGTAACCTTCACCTTTATCTAGGCTTGAGACTGGCACTGTAAGAAACAACAGCGGTCGAGTTTTACTCTGCCTTGTGACTTTTATTTACCATCCTGATGACCATTGGTTACATCTATGCCGTGTCAAATCGTGTGCGGGGGATGACTTCGCGATGCTACTGTAAAACTATTAATTATCATTTCAATGCCATAACATAACTATTGTTATTATAGTTTCGGTTGAGTATCGGAATCGTTACGAAGCCAATGTTCGTATCTCTGTACTTGTTTATATAATGTCATTTTATTGTGTTTTAAAGGTGTCTTAAGTGACCGCTTGAACTGTCTATTAAATTACGTTTCTCCGAACGATTGTTAGATGCTTCAAAGGATCCGACGTTGTCCTTGCCATCGTTAGAATGATGCCTCTAGTTGCCATGGTAACGCCCGTTATTGCGCAAGAGTCGAGTTACCATGGCGACACCGGAAACGCGTCGTTTCAACGTGCTGCGTTGCCAGGTTCCGGTCGTTGACGAAGGAAGGTCGTTGCTGTGTGTTGCCATAGTGACCCGGAATCACGTGGTTATCATCAGATGCAGATAATAAGATGGAGAAAGACAAAGACAAAGAGACAGATAGACAGAGAGACTGGAATCCAGAAACAGCGAGTGATGGCTAGACCTGTCAGCACAATTAATTTTTGTGAAAGTTTTTTGAATTATGTATCGCTTTATTGAACCGCATGCAAACACATATCGGGAGCATTCTAAGCGAGTGCAGGCATTAAAATAATCACAACATGTGATAAGATGATCATCACATGCAGCTAAAAAAGATAGTAGATATCCTCGGAGATGTGTGAGAGAGAAAGAACAAAATCAGAATAGAAAATCAATTAAAAATCACACTTGTGAAAAACCACAGATAATTGATCAGTATGATGAATTTCACGGTTGCGCTAACGAGGACCGAGTGAGTATGTAATATTCTTTATGGAAGATTATAGATGACTTAGATGATTATAGATGACTTAGGACATGGCTGGAGTTATAAAGTAGAAATGAGCAAAGTGATGAGCCAGCATAACCGCAGATGTCATCGAAAGAGAATAAGATGGAGATCGACAAAAACATAAATAATATATTTTATTATATATCTGATTGTCATACGTTTTCATTATTATTACTGCGTTTGTCAGGATTGTCAATTGTACAACTGGAAGCAATACTACAAATACCAGCACACCAACTACTATAACAATTATACAGTATACATTGTTTCATAAATCTCTCAAGTATTGTTTTGCCAAGTTCGCGACATTTCCTAACATGCAAATCTGAATTAGATAATTTGGAGAAACGAGAGGTAAGTCTTGCTATTAAAAAACTCACCAAACGAAACACGAAATCGACAATTCTTGAAGCGGTCGCATTAGACACCTTTCTAATTAGTCGAAACTTTACACCAAATTGTTGCAGCGCATTCGGTGATTAAGTGACCTCCAATTGTGTATGTGTTCACTGTACAGTTACAGTTGCAGTTTAACGTCACTGTGTGGTAACAAAGACCATTACTCCATTAGCGACGCCCTCCTCCTTTATCCAGGCCTGGGACTGGCACTGGCAGAGTGCGACCAGTGGCGGAGTTACCTCCAATTGAGTTTTCTGTTTTGACATGACATGACAATGAGTGTGTAGCTTCAGTTAAAGGACACTGTTCATTTCGTTCATATCAAGAAACCTACTCAGAGGCGCTACCAGCCCAGCCACAGCTGAAAAATAGGATTTGAGATGCTTAATAAATGCAGGGGAATTTAGCCTAGGCATAGGTCGCAAGGTTAGTGGGAGGCCGTTCCAGATAGCTGGACCCACAACAGAAAAGGCTCGGCGCTGTCTGATAGAAGTGTGAGCTCGCGGAACCAAAAGCTCACCCGTTGCCGCCGAGCGAAGAGCTCGACGGGCTGCAAGGTCTGAGACAAGTCGACAAAGGCTAGACAAGTACGATGGAGCACAAGAAAGATGGCATCGCCAAGCAAGTGCAGCAACTCGGTAGGAGATGCGCTGTGAAACAGGGAGCCAGTGGAGAACGTCACGCATATAAGCAGAGACGGGGGCATATTTGGGGATGCGGACAATTAGGTGAGCAGCCGAACGAAGAACTCGTTCAAGGCTACCAATTAGTCCAAGTGGCAGACCCACAAGTTCCGAACTGCAGTAATCAATTCTACTAGTGACAAAGGCATGCACAAGAGTCATAGTAGCACTATGAGAGAAGGATCTTGAGACAACTCGGAGATGCCGAAGCTGGCAGTGGAAACTACGAGTGACCAAATTGATATGCTTTGAGAAATCGAGCGCTTGATCCAAAGTAATTCCAAGGTCTCGCTCTGTGAGAGAGATACATGGGCGGAGACCTAGGGGGGAGAGGGGGGGACGGTCCCCCCAATAAAAGTGTTGGGGACGGCCCATGCATTTGTCCCCCCCCCCCCCCCAATGTTTGAGCGTCAAGACTTTGTTTGCGGCGAAAATAATAGAATAATTCGTCGCGATTTGGCCGGATGACTAAAAAAAAGAAAGGTCATCAACTTTTTTGGCGACGAATATAAAAATTTTCCCCGAGATTTCGCCGGTCGTCAGAAATTTTTTGGGAAATCTCGCGTCTTTCCGTCCCCCCGATTCTCGGCCCAGGTCTCCGCCTATGAGATAGAACCATTGCACATTTCAAAGATAGGTTCTAAGAGATATCTCTGACATTCAGATAGTTGCCGTTTTATTATTATTTTTACTCAGAACAATAATATGTTCTTCACACAGATCAAACAACCCATGAGTAGCAATAGAATAAAACAATAAAGGTTTCTTGAAAATGTGGAGTTAGTACTCTTGTGCTCTACACAGACGATATACTTTCCCAGTTTGTGTTTGTACAGGGAGCGCCATAAAAACGAAATCGTCTGCGTTTTTTGCGGGTGGACGGACGGACGGACGGACGGACGGACGGACGGACGGACGGACGGACGGACGGACGGACGGACGGACGGACGGACGGACGGACGGACGGACGGACGGACGGACGGACGGACGGACGGACGGACGGACGGACGGACGGGAACAGCTTTGACTGTGGACATTTGCTACTATGCACCCTCCGAGGGTACAACAGTAATATCATCCCAACTCTCTAAAAAATAAATGTAAATGGTATTTTTTCCCGGGCTTAGCTCCGCCCCAGAACAGTGTTGCCACTCTAAAATTTGAAAAAACCCAAGTTGAAGGGTAAACAAAAAACCAAAAATACCCAAGTTGAGCAAATCTTCCGAAAATTCCCGGATTTTCCCGAAAAATTCCCGAATTTCCCACAAATCTCCCGAAAATTTCTCAAATTTCCCGTCAAAAAATCTGATGACCTTTTTTTAGTCATCCGGCACAAATCTCGGAAAAAAGTCCACAATTTCGCGAAAAATGTCCGGAAATGTGGGGAAAAAATCCCTTTTTTCCGTCGAAAAAAACCCAAGAAAAAACCCAAGTTCGTCCAAAAAAACCCATTTCCCAAGTTCGGATAAAAAAACCCAAGATCTTGTGAAATAACCCAAGGCAGGGCTTTTTTTAAGGAATTTTTAGAACTGCACAACTTTCAGGGGCGAAGTTTGGTTGCCGATCTTGGGGGCTAAAAAAAATTTTCTCGGCCAAAGCAGTTGATGAGCTTTTTTGGTCATAGAGTTGAAAATCTCATAAAAACATACCATTTTCCGGACAGTGATAGTTTTTTTGAAAGTCCATTGTTTTGAAATGTCCATAAATGTAAATATAATTTTAAAAAGGTATGCAATTGCAAATGTGTGACAAAATTAAATATTTCAGTTTTCTCAAAAACCTGACGTGCTACAACAACAACAAAAAACACCACTGCATTCAGCATTACTTGCAATAATAATTTTTAAAAAGGTGTGCAATTGCAAATGTGTGCCAAAATTAAATATTTCAGTTTTCTCAAAAACCTGACGTGCTACAAGAAAAACAAAAACACCACTGCATTCAGCATTAATTGCAATTATAGTTTAAAAGGTGTGCAATTTCAAATGTGTGCCAAAAATTAAATATTTCAATTTTCTCGAAAACCAGACGTGCTACAAAAAAGCACCACTGCATTCAGCATTAATTTCAGTAACAGTAAAAAAGGTGTGCAATTGCAAATGTGTGCCAAATTAAATATTTCAGTTTTCTCAAAAACCTGACGTGCTACAAAAAAAACAAAAAAACCCACTGCATTCAGCATTAATTGCAATTATAGTAAAACAGGTGTGCAATTGCAAATGTGTGCCAAAATTAAATATTTCAGTTTTCTCGAAAACCAGAGGAGCTACAATAAAACCAAAGCACCACTGCATTCAGCATTAATTGCACTTAAAATTAAAAAAGGTGTGCAATTGTAAATGTGTGCCAAAATTAAATATTTCAGTTTTCTCAAAAACCTGACGTGCTACAAGAAAAACAAAAAACACATCACTGAATTCAGGAATTATTGCAACTAAAGTAAAAAAGGTGTGCAATTGCAATTGTGTGCCAAAATTAAATATTTCAGTTTTCTCGAAAACCAGACGTGCTACAAAAACACAACAATTATACTGAGGCAGCTGAGATCTGTGTCTACGTGTAGCTGTCTCACAAGACGTGACACGCCATCTGGTGCAAAGGTTGATCTTGAGCCGAATTGATATCTGCAATGTCGCCTTTGCTACCTTGCCACAGCGCAATGTCATTCGGCTTCAGGCGGTCATCAATGCTACTGCTCGCTTAGTCCTGCGACTAAATAAAATTACTTACAAAATTACTTACAATCAGTGCAAACCAGTGTCATTTAATACCAAATAGCGTACTGTCAAGTTTTTTTAAAACTGAAAAGAAGACAAATTAATTGAAATTATTCCAGAATCTTGCAGCGTTCGCACACATGTCGAGTGATTTTAGCGAGAAAACGCTACGCCAACATGCGAAAGAAACTAAGAAGGACTCATCACACGTACACTGTGTTACAACCTCGAGTTGCGATCAATTTTCCTTCCACTCAGTTCTTCTACTGTAAGAAGAGTCCCAAAATGAGTTAAAGATTTGGCTAGGCTGGTTTCAAAGTGTAGCTACAAACTTCAATCACAAAACTTGCATTAAAACTACTATAGGCTTCTCTAAATGTTTTTTAGACTGGCGTGTTATTCCAAATCGGATGACAATGAAATCTAAAAATATTTTTTAGCTGCACAAAAATGATTTTACAACTGCACAAATCCATTTAGAACTGCACATTTTGTGTAGAACTGCACGTTAAAAAAGCCCTGACCCAAGGAGTGGCAACGCTGCCCCAGAAGTCTTTAGCCCCTCCAAGAACGGAAACCAAACTCCGCCCATGGCTGAAAATGTTAGTAAGGTCGTCTTGTTCATTCCCATACTCAGGGGCGCCCGCAGGCGTACGCACTTACGCAAGTGCGTACAGTAGCGGCGCCCGCAGACGTACGCACATACGTAAGTGCGTACAGCGCGATGACCCAAAAGGTATGTTTTTGGGAAATTCTAGGCTGACGACTAAAAAAAAAAAAAAAAAAAAGGTGATCAGTTTTTTCGGCGGATAGAAGGGTATGTTTTTGGGAAATTCTAGGCTGACGACTAAAAAAAAAAAAAAAAAAAAGGTCATCAGTTTTTTCGGTGACCTAACGAAAATTTTTCCCAGTTCGCCTCTCCTTCGAAAATTTCTGTGCGTACAAAAAAAAAATCCTGCGGGCGCCGCTGCCCATACTAGGCTAGTTGGAACTGTTGTGGGTGTCTTCGATTTGGATAATGCCGTGCAGATGATATTTGCATATGATAGCATAATAATAGCCCATGCATTAGTATACATTCGCGGGTCTCAATGTTGATCGTGCGGCTCATTTGACCTTGACTCGCTGTCTGAAATAATATCATCAACGCTTACAAGTCTTTCTATTGACAATTCTTGTGCTAAGTGAAACGGCTTGAAAATGTTGGATGTCTTGACAGACCCGTCTCAACAATTTCCTGCAAACCAGTATTACGAGAAGCGTCACCGTCATTCTTCTCACAAGTTTTGGACTTTAATATTTTTGGATATAATAATAATAATGTGGTCGTTGCTAATCAAAAGTGTCCTATGACAACAACAAAGGACGTCGATGACAATAATCGAAAACGTCAAGGTCTATCGCAGCGTCTCAATTTTTCGCTACTATTTATTTTGAAGAACAATCTGCAACTTAGGCAATGACGTCTTCGGCTATTTATATGGCCCAAAATAAGTCTGATAGAAAGATGTTCATCGTGAAACCGTTTCTAATAATAGCTTCGTTTGATTTTTATTATGAGCAAAAGCTGCCGTATTGAAACCCCAACATCGACTTGCTGAAGTGTGAGTTTTTATACCGTAATATAATTAAGTTATACAGGTGTTCAACATACAACATTACCAATGCCTGTTTTGCCCTATTGTAAATCCACCACTGCGAGTAATGACAGTCTACAATGATTAGTCTATAACGTAACAATGCAAAATACTTCGTGAAAACCCGGGGAATGCATCTCTCCATTTTTATAAAGATTTTTATGCTTTTCACATGTGTTAAGTGCATCTGCATGAAATTAAGGTTGGAAAACATGAATTTTCAGAATCAATCGGTAAAAAATTAATTCAATATCCAGCGCTAGAGGGATAATTTGTGAACTTGTATGCAATCAGAAGATTTTCGATGAAGGCAAACAATAACTTATTTAACCTATAATTTATATTATATAATGTAGAACATTTCACAGTGGAATCACATATTGAGCAAGTCATTCATTCGCAATTGCTCAGCCCTGCGGCGTGACACTCCGATGCAGTGTCCGCGCTGCAGTCGGGAGCACCTCTGAGTAGTAAGCTTGAAGGGGCGCTACAACAAGTTCACATACAAACAAACAAAAACAAAACCAAAAAATGTCACAACGATGATAATAAACAACGCCCTCCTCGTTGTCCAAATGATCAGGTCTGGCACCACACAAAGATGCTTTGCTTCGTGGTTGTTTAGCGGCATTTTGTCAAAGATGATTAGCATTAACTTCAACCACACCAAGTGATTATTGTGTACGATAATGCACGATTATTTTATCGTTTTATATTCACAAGTAATTTGTTTCTTTCTACTTTCGGGTGTAATGAATTATATGTCAGGAAAGCGACTCATCTGAAAAAGTGGACAACAGTTGTAGCATAAATAATCGTATCAAAGCCAAAAATTATATATTTCTTATGCTAAACAATTTTTAAAGGTGTCTAATAATATCCTTGATTTCTCATTCTTTACCCACACATGCCTAGCGTTGAGCTTCTTTAACGTTGCAATACAATTGACCTTTCCTAATCTAACCCTTATCTAAAGATTTATATCGCGCCAATGCAATATCAGAATAAATTGTTCAAAGAGATCTACTCAGTTTAATCATTCTCCGGGTTTTGTGTTCATGTATTTATTGCGCGATAATTTAATGTTGTGATTTTATGTTATTATTTCTATTTCCATGTAGTTGCTTCTTTCCGTCGTCCTGCAATAACAGTCCTCGAACAATGCGACTCTTTTTCGATCATTTGCTTATTTATAAGCCAGCATAAACAATATTAAAGGTGTCTAATGACATCCATTGTATGTTAGACGTTACCTACACAAACATTGAACTTCTCTAACGTTGCAGCAAGGTCATTCCACTTCACCATTCTTAATCTAATTCTTATGCAAGAATTTATATAGCGCCAATGTAATACATAATTCAATTGTTGCTAATTTCTAATGGATTAAATCCTAAAGTCGCTGTTGTTGATATTCGATATATACTTATCCCTCAGACCATGATACCTCACACCACCAGTTGATATTAGGTTATCTGCTGTTTTACGACTGTCTCTCTCTACAAAGATGATTGATGGCAAAACCGTGCTTTTTGACGGTCATATATGTTGCGCTTTAAAACTTCTAGTTTAGCTTTGAGTCGGCTAATAAAGTCAAAATAGTTCGACCCTGTTGCATCGTGAAATATGCTCAAAGTTAGAGTATTTGTAGGTGAAGTCCAGCAAATGATGGATATCACTAGACACCTTCAAAACATGTTCATACGTGGTTATAAAATTTATATATGCGCTTTTTTTGCAGAAAATTGATTCAGTACCTTGCTCTTATAAATTGGAAAATGACAGTCGTCAGTGGAGTTTATCTCTCGTAGTATTTTACAGTCTTAGCAGGTAACGCGACCTCGTCAGAACACGTTTTCTTTACCGTTGTACTTCTATCGTTCTCAGGATCAGCATTATCTATATTTTGTCTAGCGTCGTATTCGGAATTTTGATGGTTTCCAGTCGAAATGCGTGGATTATTGTGTATCTGGAAACTAGAACGGATTCCATAATCTACAACGGTAAACAGTTTAACACCCTTCGTCGTCACAATACGTTGCCTAGCAACGCAGCAAAAACGCTCGTTGATTTACATTTTAAACATCTTTCTCGACCAGTCTCTTTCCTCTTACTCGTGGGTTAGACTACAGCCGGGTAGGTCTGTCATTGATTTCCATCAAAACTCAGAGCCGCTGGCAGTTCGGCTCTTATCCCTCACTGGGGGATTATGAACGTAAAATATGCACCCAACGGCAGCCGCCGAGCGTAACCAGTGGCGAAGTCAGCAACTAAATTAGGTCACTGGCTTTGATTCACGATGTATTTTATGACAGAGAGAATGGTGTGAACCATTCAAACGATTTACACACCTCCTTTAATGATTTTTTGATTATGCGCATACTATAATTATGGTCCAACCTGGTGCAACGGGTAATCAACTGCGAAATCAGCAAGCGAACGGAGAACTCAGCTGGTCACATACGAACTCAGAACACGAATGAAGCACACTAGAAGAGATTAAGATGAATGAGAAACAAGTGATGAGGTTTATTTTGTAAAAGAATAGGTCGGAGATGGAAGAGATTTGATTGACACAGATCATTAACGACACCCTTCCCTTTGTTCATGATTGGGACTGGCACTGGCTGAGTGCAACCATGCGGTGGCGAAGTCAGCAACTAAATTAGGTCACTGGTTTTGATTCACGATGTATTTTATGATAGAGGGAATGGTGTGAACCATTCAAACTATTTACAAACCTCTTTTAATTGTATTCTTGTTCTTATAAGTTGAAGTTATAAGACGCTAAAATATAACCAAAAAACAGTCCTGAACAAACCGTGTGATACATAGTCTGCATCTCTCCGCTGTTGCTGTAGCAGAGAAAATCCGAAGCCTGCCTACATCGAACTTGATTTGACGCGCAGCGACCATGACCGGTTCTGAATCCTCTGTGTTTTAAAACACAATCGTCGAACAGGAACGATCTGCCTGAATTAAAGACTCCGCTACAGATTTATGCACTTGCTACGACTTGTGTCCAGGAGAAAGGGAGCGGAGCGTCAAGGGGAGGTCATTCCAGGTCGAGGATCCTACCACCGAGAAAACATGGTTCTGCAAAGTGGAGGTACGAGCAACACTGACTGAAAGCAGTCTTTGTTGAGTCTTTGTTTTTTTATAATTATTATTATCATTGCAATCATTGTTATTATTGCTATACTAATTGTTGTTGTTGTTGTGATCAGTAATGTGTCTAATGACAAATCATCAGCGGTAGGCGATGAACAATAACGATACAATAGCGTGGGGCGCGGTGGTGCTGTGGTGGCGTCGTTGCCTTGAAGCCGGAAGTGCACATACAAACAAACAAACAAACAAGCGAGTGGATTTGAACCTGGGACACCATGAATTAAATGCACCGAACCCACCACTACACCTCCGCGCCAGACGAACTGACAATTTAATTTCCACGTAATCTTTATTTTTCTGTTATTGTTATTAGTACAATTGCATAAAAATAAACTGTAGCATTGTACATGGTTCGGGGTTAGGACCAATCGACTTGGTAATAACAATATAAAAGTTTAGGCCAAGCCATTCAGGAAACAGAATACAAAATATGCGGATGATACTTACCTGACAATTCCATTCTCAATTAGTGCTGCCATTCCGGATGAATTGGATCATGTTACGCAATGATCGGGTACTTGTATCCGTATTCTTCAATCAGACGCGCCCTTCGATTGTCGTTGTCATGAATACGGGAACGAAAAACACGCTTCTGCAATATATGTACAGTACCCCGGATCGAGGTCTGGACTGTAACAGTTGGGGGACACAGCTGCGAGGTATCTAGCCGGGTGTCTCACGGGACAGCGACTACACTACTACGTCTATGGCAGGGCTTTTTTAACGTGCAGTTCTACACAAAATGTGCAGTTCTAAATGGATTTGTGCAGTTGTAAAATCATTTTTGTGCAGCTAAAAAATAATTTTATATTTCATTGTCATCCGCTTTGGAATAACAGGCCAGTCTAAAAAAACATTTAGAGAAGCCTATAGTAGTTTTAATGCAAGTTTTGTGATTGAAGTTTGTAGCTACACTTTGCAATCCAGTGTCATTAAATATCAAATAGCATACTGTCAAGCTTTTTAAAACTGAAAAGAAGGCAAATTAATTGAAATTATACCAGAATCTTGCAGCGTACACATGTCGAGTGATTTTAGCGAGATAACGCTACGCCAACTTGCGAAAGAAACTAAGAAGGACTCATCACACGTACACTGGTTTACAGCCTCGAGTGGGCGAACAATTATTTTCCTTCCACTCAGTTCTTCTACTGTAAGCAGAGTCGCAAAATGAGTTAATGATTTGGTTAGGCTGGTTTCAAAGTGTAGCTACATTGAAATAGGAGAGTATAAATGAAAGAGGAGGATGGGAATCAGGCTGGGGAAGTTGTCATGGGCGGAGTTTATCAGGGGCTAGGGGTCTCAAGCCCCCAATCCCCAAGAAGGCCCAGATTCAGGTTTTACCATTGTAATCAAGACAATTTATATAACATCGTCGGTAGCAAGTTACTTCTAGGATGCTTTTCAAACATAGCCTAATTATATTATTGTCAAAGTTTAGCATAAATGCAAACAGCCCGGAAGCAGGTGCAACTTCAACTGTTTTCTAAAAGCAGATTGAGTTTTTATTTCTTGAGCTGATGCTGGACGACTGTTCCAAGCGCGTGGGCTGGTGGCACGATCACTCGCCTTAGTTTTGGTTGTAGGTCGGCGGTCTTGGACGACCATAGACGTGACCTACTAGGATTGTCTGCCAGCGATCTGATGCTGTCCACGAGGAAGGGTGGTGCGCGGTTGTTCAGACATTTTGTGCATCATGGTACAAAGTTTGAACTTGATGCGCTCGCCTATTCCATGTCACTGAAGCTGGTCTCGGATCGCGGTAGAATTATGGTCGAACTTATTAATCGCAGGACTAGGCGAGCAGCAGCATTGATGACCGCCTGAAACCGAATGATACTGCGCTGGTGCAAGCTAGCAAGGGTGACATTGCAGGTATCAATTCGGCTCAGGATCAAACTTTGCACCAGATGGCGTGTCACGTCTTGTGTGACAGTGTGACTGTGAGAGAGCTAGACACAGATCTCAGCTACCTCAGTATAATTGCGAAGCTGGTTTGCACAACATTACTCCAGTAACACAGGCCAACCAATTTGAATTTTTGCTACTGGAAAAACTTCAGGTGTTTCTTTTAGATTATGGTCTGCTGAATGCAGTGGTGTTTTTTGTTTTTCTTGTAGCACGTCAGGTTTTTGAAAAAACTGAAATATTTAATTTTGGCACACATTTGCAATTGCACACCTTTTTTATAAGTGCAATTAATGCTGAATGCAGTGGTGTTTTGTTTTTTTGTAGCATGTCTGGTTTTCGAGAAAACTGAAATATTTAATTTTGGCACACATTTGCAATTGCACACCTTTTTTACTATAAGTGCAATTAATGCTGAATGGAGTGGTTTTTTGTTTTTCTTGTAGCACGTCAGGTTTTTCAGATACTGAAATATTTAATTTTGGCACACATTTGCAATTTCACACTTTTTTTTACTATAATTGCAATTAATGCTGAATGCATTGGTGTTTTTGATTTTCTTGTAGCACGTCAGGTTTTTGAGAAAACTGAAATATTTAATTTTGTCACACATTTGCAATTGCGTACCTTTTTTAATTATAATTGCAATTATGGACATTTCCAAACAATGGACTTTCAAAAAAACTATCACTGTCCGGGAAAAATGGTATGTTTTTATGAGATTTTCAACTCTATGACGTCGGGGAACAAAGATCACTGAACCTAAGAGATCTGAGAACGCAGCAAAGTGGGAACGAAGTATAAGATCACAAGGCGCTCCTGAACAAACAGGCGCCCCACGCTTAGCATTAGAGTGGCGATGTTTGGAGATCATGATTACCATTACGACTACAACGCGAAGAATTAATCGTAGTTTCACGCCGAAACGCATGACTCATTGCGAGTAAAGGATTTGTTCAGGAACTCTACTCGGCTGGCGGAGGATTTTAACCCACAAACTTCCAGCTCAAAGCACTGAACATACCTCTGCACCACAGCGCCCCGCAAATATAAATAATGTAGATAGAACTGTGTGAGTAGCGACGGAGACGAGCCATGAATCTGGCTGGGAAATTCATAACCGACTGAAGGAAGAACATAGTGGTCGATCGGTATAGCCTTTAGTCTATGATCCAACGACTACCGCTTCGAGCCCATTGAGTGAACTCAACGCGACCTTAACCTGGAACAGTAGAATAGATGGTAGAAAAATAAACTTTGAAGTAAAAGCAAAGCTCGAGTCCAGACAGAGTAATAAAGGTCGTTGGGATTCACCGCGCTGTGGATTTTCTAAAGGAACAAAGACATGAGTATTGGGTAAATTCAACACCTTTTTAACGGATATATCCTAATCTATATAAATGTAGGCTTTAGTAGCATTTTCAATTTTGTTAGCATTTGTGACATAAAAATTTCAGTTAAAGAATATTGCATCCACTCACGAAGGGGAAGGGGTCCAGATTCAAACCCCAAAAGGATCGTTTACGAAATTGTTTTTGAATTCTACAGCAAAAATAATGCGAGCAATGGCGGATTTTAAGTTGCTATTGTTACAGCTTTCGTCATTTGCTGTTATATTATAACCATTCAACTGTAGAGTCGAATAGTAGTTCCATCTTAACGACACTGTGTAGTAAAGAATACCATTACCGTCCCCTCCCTTACCCAGACATGGAACTGGCACTGGCCGTAGATTCCTTCGCTCTGCTACACATGGTGACCTGGTTGTCCCAAGGGCTCGATCTTCCACAGTGCTACATGGAAGCTTTGCTATGGTTGGTCCGTCTTTCTGGAATAAGTTACCTATTAGTCTCCGCAATGAACTTCTTTGCATTTCTTTGCCCCTTTTCCGCAAGCGTTTGAAACCCATTCTCTTTGATTGTGGTTAGGTGTCAGGTCGGGAGCGCCTCTGAGGAGTTCTCTTGAAGTGGCGCTATATAAATGTACAATTACAATTACAATTACAATTACAATTACACTGTGAAGAACGATAATTTGTCAGTGAGTTTTGTCTTTAAAGGTGTCCAATGTTAACTGATATATCAACCACATCCGGCGTCACCCTATAGTATTCTGCAAGTCCTCTCGGTTACTACACTCTTAGTATTTTATGTTGCATTATCATTAACTGATATGGGGGGCCCGGTAGAGTAATGGTTAACACGCTGGCCAAGAGAGCGAGAGGTAGTGAGTTCGAGCCCCCGTTGGGCGGATTTGCTTTGTAGGCTGCCATCGGCGCCGTGTAATTACAAAGCTGTCTGTTCAGTTGGTAGTTAAGCTTAATTAACCCTCAGATTACCAGAATTTTTGTGATACACTGAGTACCAGTGGGGTCAAAAATGACCCCAACACAATTTTTTCAATAAATTCCTTGTTTTTTGCATTTTTATTAATTGCCAAAAGACAAATAGCTGTAAAGCAATTGGAACATGTTTAGGCTGTTGAAGTGAATTAAATTTTTCATAGTTATCTATGTATGTTTTAATGTTCTAAGTGTCCGAGTGTTCAATGTTCAAAACTAACATAGAAAATATCCGGTCATTGCAGTTACAGTTTACAGTTCATGCATGTATACTGGGCATGTTTTTTGCACACATTGCATGTACCGGCTGTACAGATTATGCTGGCCTTTTTTTTTATCCTTTTCCCTTTGACAAATGGAACATCGTGCACAAGAGATCTGCTGAAAGCGAGTTCTTGTCATGCTCTTGTTGAAGATAGGAGGACCGTCTTCAACACTCCACAGCTGTTGAACTGATTCATTCCGAGATTTGTATACGTCTGCCAAGATGGAAAGCCACAAGAAGCACTGTAATTCCTTATCAGTTACATCTTTCCAGCTATCACCATACACCAGATTACCTTCTTTGTTTGTCCATTTCACAATTTCTTGCATAACTGAATTTCTCATGAATAGCTGGAAAGCACTCAGAGGACTGTCCACATTTCGACTCGCCTATCGGGTTGGACCAGGTATATAAATATTTATCTAACACAGATTTTCTTCATATAATACTATAGAAAGGATTTATAAATTATAATTATGAATTATTTCAAAGGATACCATTGAAAGTATTCAAAAAAGTTATTGGGGTCAAAAATGACCCCACTGGTACTCAATGCTATAAAAGATTGCCAGCGCCCTCTGGTGATAAACAGTGGAAATATTAATTGATATTTCGATAGAGACTAGGTACATCTTGAAAGTCACAAATATTAAATAAATTTGCACGAACAGATTTTGCGCAGTGTACAGTCAAAGTTGGCTTGGGGTCATTTTTGACCCCACTGGTACTCGCAGGGTTAAGATTACTGCATAACTTGTAAATGTAAAGCGCAGTGCGTCTTGCAGGCGCTCAATTAAAGAAAAGATTATTATTACTATTTTTATTATTATTAACTTTGAATCCAAATTATTAACGTTGCAAGGATTCGAAGAGGCTCTGAACAGGATGGTAGAGACGAGCCGGGCATGGACATGTGTATAAACGTGCAAAAACAGAATGCCACAGTCTCGGTGGAGAAAACACGGTGCTACAGTTGGAAACAGGAACCAACAATTGTGACAAACAGAGAGCTTCGTGTATATATTTTTGAGGAAACACCAGCTCTCAGAAAGACACGGCGGAGGATTTGGAAATAAAAACAGGACTGAGGAATACTACAAACGTTGGGGAAAATAGGTAGCTCAAAGGAATAATTGTGAAAGCAACAAAAGCACATATGCACGAGACACTGGTACTGAGCGTGCTACTATAATTTATAACGCAGAGACTTGGACGCTGAGTGAGAGGGGCAAAAAGCGACGACTGATGGTCTTTGAAATGGCATGACTATGGGAAATAGAAGGAGTCACAGGAAGGAACATGATAAGAAACAGGGTATATATATATATATATATATATATATATATATATATATATATATATATATATATATATATATATATTAAGTTGTTTAGGTCATTTAATTCGTTGCATAGCAAATGCTACAAATTTAGTGAACCAGTTTTGTTGCATTTAGTAGCTGCCTACTGTAAACGGTTTCTTCTTTATTGAATGGAAGCTGTCAGCCTTCCCAAAAGTGAGCTGAACTATTTAGAGTACACTTACAGCTCTGCAGTATGTAAAATTTTTAAAGTCTCCCATAGTAGTGTTGCATCTGTACTGCACACCATGCATGAAAATAATATTACAGACTGCTGGTTATCCAGAATATTGCGTTTTATCCAGAAATGCCTTTGACACAACAATGTAGTTGTCAGATTTGCGTCATGTTTCTCTTATATAGGCTACACACCTCAAATGTGCGCGCTCTTGTTATTTTCGGTATAATAATTATTATATTCTTGTTGTGTATACCACCACTGTCTGGGAATGTAGGCCTACGTTTGAAATAATGGTCAACTAAAAAGTCCCAGTGCTATTAGCATATACATGTAAAACATTTGTGTTCAGATAATTATATGTATATATATATATACATAAAATAATTGTGTGCATATATCTAAGCATGAATATTTTTGTATGAAGGAAACTTAAACTGTTTTCTGTCATTAGTAATATGCAGGCAGATAATTATAATAGTGTTCTGTGAATGCTGTTGGACACCTTTATTGTGATTTATTTTTATTTGTGATTATTTTAATTCAATGTCCAGGGTAACGGTCTCTGTTGTCATAGACCCTGGTCAAATCGGATCCATCCATTATTGTGATTACTTTTTTATTGTAAAATTTCTGAGTTATAATACTGTGTTCGACACCTTTATTGTGATAACTTGGAACTCGAGTCCGTGTCCATGGCCGACTTTTCATACGATAATACTGAATTACACACCATTTTATTGTAAATGACTGAATATTAATGCTGTGTTGGACACCTCTTATTGTGATAACTTGGAACTGGAGTCCGTGTCCATGGCCGACTTTTTATACGATAATACTTAATTACACACCATTTTATTGTAAAATGACTGAATATTAATACTGTGTTGGACACCTTTATTGTGATAACTTAGAACTCGAGTCCGTGTCCATGGTCGACTTTTTATACGATAATACTTAATTGCACACCATGTATTGTAAAATTTCTGAATATTAATACTGTGTTGGACACCTTTTATTGTGACAACTTGGATCTCGAGTCTGCGTCTATGGTTGACTTTTTATACGATTATACTGAATTGCACACCATTGTATTGTGGAATTTCTGAATATTAATTCGGTGTGGGACACCTCTTAATCTAGGATTGCGACCGGATACACCAAAAATCAAAACCCCCAACAATTATTGCTGACTTCGTTTAAATAACCCACTCAATCTCCAACTACATCTTGCAATGTGGAGCGCGTTTGTGCCAGTGCACAATTTCTTGTAAAACCTTGGTCGGTATGTGCTTCGTTCATGCATTCGGCACTCGCATCTTCGCGCGATTGCAATATGACCGCCCTGGGAAGAAAATGTTCTATAGTTGCGTCTCTGGGAGGGAGGAAGGCTTGGGGCTTTAGCCCCCCCAAACCTGAAATCCTGGCGCCGCCACTGGTCAAAACACTGACATATAATAATACTCAGAAATAAAATACGCGTATGGTACGCGTATTTTATTCTTTGAAAGGTACGCACGTATGATACGCGTACCTTATATAAGGTACGCGTACGCATCGAGCTATGATTATAACTGGGTTGTTTTGAAGGGGCCGTTTTGACCTGGCTATTTTGACGAGTCTCCACATTGTTTGGTAGAGCGAGAGAACCTAATTATGAATTTGCATACCTTTAGAGAAACTCTTAAAGCATCATAAAGTCTTGGTCTTGGCAGAATCTTCTCCTAGTCTGCTCCTTCTGCGTGCCTTTAAGGCAGGCGGACAAGACGATGGTAAGGTCAATATATAACTCCGATCGTAGAATAACGTGGCGTTCCAACTAGACACCGCTTTTAAGGATCACAGATATCTATATTAATAGCAAGAGCAGAGGAATACAATAGAATGTCCAGATGCTATCTTTGAGCACATGACTAACAATTGCTGCTAAAATGCCGCGTTTCAAGACCTTATCAATTTCATCTTCGCCATCACACAAATGATCAAAATGTGATAGGCCTATGCATGGCATGGCACATGATGGCCTATTTGGGCAATTTATAACAAAATATAATTTTTATAATCCCTAATTGATTTTGACTGTCGCATGTTTGAGTCCAGGAACGTTCGCCAGATGAAAAGATGCGAAGAGGCATGCCATGGATGGAGGCCGAAAACTATCCATGAAGACAGAGAGCAGGAAAACTGTTTCAATTGACGTGAATATTACGTGGAATAATAAACTTAAGACTAGCCACAGTGAAGAACGAATAATTCAAGAAGAGCCGTTCTTTGATTGAGAGAGAAAGTCATTTATTGCAATGCAAAGATGCGATTCAGAGGTGTTTAATAAATGCGTTGAAAAGTCGCATGTTTGAGTCCAGACACGCTCGCCAAATGAAAAGATGTGAAGAGGCATGCCATGGATGGAGGCCGAAAACTATCCATGATGACAGCCAATTATAGTTAATGGATGATTATACTGAGAGATGAAGTGAAGACCGCCCTGGGAAACCTGAAAACAAAGAAGGTCCCAAGAGAAGACAACATTGTCAGCATAGCAGGAGCGATGATGCAGGCAGATGAGATCTGCTCGGTCGAAATGATGCACGTATTCATTCATTCATTCATTCATTCATTCATTCGGACATTTATATAGCGCTAATTCAAGAAAAACTACTCAGAGGCGCTCCCGACTCCAGCGCGCACAAAAAGAATAGTTTTAAGTTTAGTAAGGAAGGATCCTGGTAGAGTCCCAGGGTGTAGGCGTAGCTCAAAAGGAAGACCATTCCAGACCACTGGTCCAACCACAGAAAAGGCTCGATTCTTCATGGTAGTAGTACGAGCAAAAGGAACTAAGAGGACTCCCTTATCAGCAGAGCGTAGCTGACGACGTCCTTGGATACCCAATGTAAAGCTGCATAGCTCTCTGAGGTAAATTGGGGCGAGGCCCTGACAACATCGCCATACCAATGCAGCTACCCTGAACTCAATACGCTGGCGAATAGGGAGCCAGTGAAGTACCTCAAGCATGTAGTTTGAGACATGACCATATTTAGAGATTTTCCCAATTAGGCGCGCAGCAGAGCGCAACACCCGGTCAAGACAAGTCAATCTGCTGGATGGGAGGCCAATGTACAGCGAAGAGCAATAGTCAATGCGAGATGTAACAAAGGAATGCACTAAAGTAAGAGTAGCAGCAGACGTAAGGGAACGGATGACAGTGCGAAGCTGGCGCAGCTGATAATAGCAGTCTCGAGCAAGACGGTGAAGTTGAGGAGCAAAAGTGAGTTCTTGGTCAAGTTGGACACCGAGGTCATGAACCGTGGTTGCAAAGACAAAGCCAGGAAATTCAGATGCAAGAGAAATTAGATCAAGCTTGGCAAGCTGCTGCCGCGTGCCCAACCAAATAAATTTTGTCTTAGATGGGTTCAAGCGTAGTCTATTGGATGACATCCATGCCTCTAGAGCATCCAAAGTTCCGCTCATTTTCCGAACCGCTTTGACAGCATTAAAAGGGAGACAATGGGTGTAAGCCTGGACGTCGTCAGCATACTGCTGACTCAAAACCGAATGAGCTGTTAGTAGTGTGGCAAGACCTGAGGTGTAGATAATATAAAGTATGGGGCCAAGGACTGAACCCTGGGGTAGACCATATTGTGCAGGCACCCATGAGGACCTAGAAGAACCATGGACCACACAGAGAGAACGTTCATGAAGAAAAGAATCAATCCATTTGTAAAATGCACCAGATAAACCAAAAGAAACACTCAGCCGCTCTAACAAAATCTCGTGGTCTACAGTGTCAAAAGCGGCGCTGACGTCAAAAAGGGCCAGCAGGGTCAGCTGAGCTCTGTCAATCGCTCCGTAGATGTCTGAGAGGAGTCGGAGCAGAAGCGTTTCAGTTGAGTGGAATCTTCTGAAACCGGACTGATTCTGAGGCAGCAGATTATTCCCTTCTAGGTAAGCGACGAGTTGCATGGCGACGACCTTTTCGATGAGCTTCGAGAGGAACGTAACATTCGCTATCGGCCTATAGTTTCCGGGATTAGTCGGATCCAATCCACCGCTCTTCAGAGCAGGGATCAGGATTGACCTCTTCTGCGTTGATGGTAGAATGCCTTCCTGTAGAGATCGATTGCAGAGTGTTGTGAGGAGAGGAAGTAAAATGTCAATGAATTCGTGAAGCAGGAAGGTAGGTATGGGATCTAGTTCACAGGACTTTGGCGGTGAAGAAAGAATAATGCGTCGAAGTTCGGTACTTGTAACTGAATTCAATGTAGAGAGGTGACAGGCAGAGGGAGGATATTCAGGTGGCAGAGAGTCAGCAGTTGCCTGTCGAATGTCACGAATCCTTGCATCAAGCGAGGCCAGGAAGTCATCCGCTGTGAAGAATGGAGTATCTGGAGGACGTTCAGGGCGGCGACGGCCAAGGAGCGCATTGAATGTTGTCCACAGTCGTTTAGGTTCCTTTGTGTGAGAAGCAATCTTGGCTTCCCAGTACGACCTTTCTTTCTCACGATACTGTCGGTGCATGCGACGAACGTACTGCACCCAGGTGGTGCGATCCGATGGTAGATTGGTGCGACGGTATCTTCTCTCTAGGCAGCGGGCACGTCGTCTCAAGGAGCGGCACTCACTGTCGAACCAAGGCGAGCTGAGGTTTCGGCGTATCGTCACTTGTCGCATTGGAAGAAATCGGTCGATCAGATCAGTCATGGTCGCTTCGTAGACTTCAAAGGCTTCAGCAACTGTAAATTCAGTCAACGTTGATGGATCAGCAACGGCCGGAACCTCCAACAGCGCCTTGCCAAAAGCATCACGGTCCAATCCTCGCCAGCCACGGACCTGCCTGGTTAGAACAGTCAGGGCGTCGTGTAGAAACGGGATGTTGGCTGTGATTACTATGTAATCAAATCTACTACACGAAGGAACGCCCTGTAGGACTGGGGTAAGGCTATTAACTAATGCACAAGAAGGGTGACAGAACAGAATGCAATAAGCAAATTCAATCCACCATCGAGCAATCAGCCTTCTAAGTGTTACAGGAAAGGCCGAAAGGTTTACACGAAAACATTGCAGCAACGTCTGAAGAGATACATGTACGTAGATAAAGTAGTGGGCGAAGAACAGGCAAGATTTAGAAGGGGAAGAGGAGATCAGACATACCTAAGTAGGCCTACACAGCGGGCCTGTAATTGGTAACGATCAATGATCAAATAGTCTCTCGCATCCCATCTTTATATAGTAAAATTTCACACAGTTTAGAGGTGTTAAGACGACTACCCTAATCAATCGTAAGCCTCACCTACTGTATAGTTTGTTAGTAAAGCATTTAACAAACCTGCACGCCTGCATGCTTTCTTATTAACTACAGCCATACTCATAGCCACAGTTCATATTGCTCAAAGTAACAGTTGACAAAACATCTATTGTGCATAATGAAAATAGAAACTAGCAAAGAGCAAAAGGAGAGAACCATTAAGGGACTACCGTCCTACTGTCAGGGTTTCCCAAATACAAGTGCAAATAAACTGCAACAGGTCGTGCAAAATAATAGACCATTAAAGAGAACAGTTTTATCTTAACTAGTTAACTGCATCCTGTGAGAACGTCTAAAGGTGATGCTGAGTGTGCCAATTTAGAAAAGTCGTTAAAAATAATCAAGTTGCCCCTACCGCCATCGTTTCATCTTTTTCAATATTCGAAACATTTGCTATGCGTGGATGGATCCGGATTTGACGAGGGCTTATAACAGCGATCCCAACCCGTGGCCCGCGGGCCAAAGTGACCAGCTAGGTCTTAAAAAATTACCCTCTTCTCTCAAAGAATTATCAAAAATATGTGAAATAAATTGACAATTTGGACAGGATGGAACACTTAATTATTTTCTTCACAAATAATTTTCCTTGATGTCTATAAAATAAATGACATCAAACATTCTATTTTGAATCAATAAAACAGTTTCATATGCTTTCAGTTAATTAAATTTTAGCCTTGTGGCCCTTAATGTTCTTCAACTAAGAAAAAGTGGCCCTGGTTCCCTCCAGCTTTGAAAAAGTGGTCCTGAAGTATAAAAACCTTGGGCACCACTAGCTTATAATATTATGACAACAAAGACCGTTGACCTCGACAGTAATTTGTGGATGGATGGATCCAGATTTGACCAGGGTCTATGTGACAACAGAGACCGTTACCCTGGACAGAAATTTGCTCGTCATTTTACAGCACTTAAGAACTTTTCTCAAATAATTTGAGTCACATAAACTGACAAATATATACGGATTATCGACCTATTAAAAGGTGTGCAAGTTTTCGTTTCTGTCCGCAGGCGGTTGAGAAGTAGAAAGGCAATTGCTAATGAGGCTTTACCTACCAATACGTTAACATTGAGCTTCTTTTACGTTGCTGCATAGTCGATCCATTTTACGTTACATATCCGACTCAGGTCGAGCCTGAGAATTTCTATAGCGTCAATTTTATAACCGTCAGCATAATTATATTCATGTCATTGTGTTGTCCAATGCACCCTAGCCTACATTGTAATGTAGGCCTACCCGGTAATTAAAATTCACAATCCTGTGTAGCACTCTATAGACGGTGCCAGTCATAAGCCCGTATAAATGAAGAGGGCGACGATGATCGAAGACACGGCTTTATTAAGCCGAAACTGTATTTCACTTTAAATTGTGTGGTGGCAGAGCAAATGTTAAAAACAGAAGATGAAAACATAATCAGTGTGTTGATGTTGCTAAACACCTCTTTTTCAAAGATATTTTGGCTATAAGTAATATTTGGTTCCATACAAGTTGAATCGGCCACTGACGTTTATTATAATTTAATAGAAAACAGGCGTGTGTTAGTGCGAGCATAGGTTCGGCGATACGAAAAAGAGTATCGAGTAAAATGAGAATGAACCTGAGATGAGAGCTGAAAATAATTGTTGAAAATAGGTGGCAGGAGGCTTCGGTCAAACCGGTACATAAATTCCCCTATTTGGAAAGTCCTAATCTGATCTATAGTTTCAGAATTTTTAGGTTGATGAATATGCGGGCTGTATGAGAGCCATATATGAAGCTCCCACCACAAGACGAACAGGTTTTTTTTGCAAAATATTTTCTCTATGTAATCTTGAAGCATAAGCAGAGACCCACACCATGTTACAGTAAGAGAGATATGGATGGACTAAAGAAAAGTATAGTTTGATTCTAATGCTAGATGGTAAATGTAAGCAGTTCGAGCCATTACTTCGATTTGTTTGCTATTTTTGAAGCGATATGAGCAATATGATTATTCCATGTTAAGTGGCTATCAACGTGGACTCCTAGAAATTTAGTAGATTTTACAGAAGTGAGAGATATGCCGTTAATTTGTAATTTGAATTCTCCAACTGGGATTTTTTCCTATGTGATTTAAACATGATGTAGTTAGTTTTTCCAAGTTTAATGACAATCTGTTAGCTTTAAACCAATCGGCAACGAGTTCCAGTTCCACGTTTATGATTCGAAATAGCGTATGTATGCAAGAGTGCGAATAAAAAACGCTCGTATCATCTGCGAAAAGGATGAAGAACAAGCGGTTGGAGACATTCGGGAGATCGTTGATATAGAGGAGAAACAACAGGGGTCCTAGATTGGATCCCTGTGGGACACCATAATTATAATAGGATCCTTTTTAAAGTGCAGCGTTTGCCGTTATTTTCAACACATTGCTGACGTTCATCCAAATAACTGGCAAACCAACTGAGTTGCAGACCACGTATACCATAGGTTTCTAATTTATGTAAAAGTATGTTATGATTTACAGTGTCGAAGGCTTTTGCCAAGTCGAAAAAAATGCCCAAGGGGAATTCATTATTTTCTATTGCATTAGAGATTCTATCTTGCATGGATAGCAGAGACATATATGGGGAGTGACCCGATTGAAAGCCGTGCTGCGACGGGAAAAGTATGTCAGTTTTCGTAACAAATTCATATAGTCTGCTATACATTGTACATCTAGATCCCGACAAACGACGGGTTTCGAACGCCTGTGAGTCTGGGACACATATTATCTAAAACATATTATTCCATCAATGTTTTCATTGCTTATCCAACTTCTGATATTTTCTTGGCACAGCATTTCCAGCGCTTGGTTGGTTGTTTCAGTTTAACGAGACTGTGTTAAATACCATTAGCGACGCCATCCTTCTTTAACCTGATTTGCGAAGTTTGGTGGTGAGACTTCTCTTCCATCTAAGCGCCAGTTAAAAGCGTTCATCTTGTGTTTAGGTTTAAATGAAGATTATTATTTAAAAGAATATTATTAATTAGCTTTTAGCTAGAAGCGCATCACACCGATGCGCTACCTATCGAACTGACCTACCTTCTCCACCTATATACGTGCGTTTCGAGAATACACTATATAATAGTTATATGAAACCGTTATAAAGGTGTCGAAAACATCAAATTTAACGCGTATTGTCTATAAACTACATGAACTTTAATTTACGTATTTTCAACTGGGTTGTATCATCACATTCATCATCGGCCTCTTCGTCATCGGTCATCATCGGTATTATTATTAAGGATCTTATAATTTTTAATAAATCACAAGGAATAGAAATATTCCAAACGACAAAGAAATAGAAATTTTACATACAATGAAACCAACAGAATTGGATGGATCCGATTTGACCAGGGTCTATGACAACTGAGGCCGTTACCATGGACAGAAATTTGCTCGGCATATTACAGCACTTAAGAGCAACAGAATTCGACAACTGTCAATTTAATATAGCAAAATGTTTACATATAAAACCGGTGTTTAAAAGCAGTCGCTAATTTTGGATCGTTCAATTCACTGTGCGGGCGGAAGGCAAGTTTATTTAATTCGTCCGATGTCATCCTTGTCCATCTCCACTTGGTTCCTAATTCCTGTGTTCCGTTCTTTCTGTCCAGCGGTAGAGGCTGAAGGAAGAGTTAGTTATTTGAATCCGAAAATGCTTTTGTTGCGTCATCTTCCGAACGGAATATTGATTCGTCAGATGTCAGAAGCTGTCAAACTGGAAGTCATGGAATTCGAACCGTTCGTCCATCCGTCTATCCACCCACCACTTCGTCCTTGTGAGTTTTCCATTATCTTCTTTAAAAAAACAGATGCTGTTTACGAGGCGATATATCATCTAGCACACTGTAACTGCTCTTCAGCTATACATGAAGGCACAGTTGCATCATTTTTAAGGGTGTCTAAAGTGTCCGGAGATATGGGGCACTGTTATGGCTGATAAGACGCGGTGTCGTGAAACGGCAACACACACACACACACACACACACACACGCACGCACGCACGCACGCACGCACGCACGCACGCACGCACGCACGCACGCACGCACGCACGCACGCACGCACGCACACACACACACATATCACGCACACACACACATATATATATATATATAATATGTATACATGTATGTACATGTATATAAATAATTATTATATATGTTATCAGTACTGAACAAATTGAGTAATTTTGCTAAAATCATGGCAACTATTAGTAGGCTACGGAACAATAAATTGAATTGCTGGTTATGTTTATCAATTTATAGGTTTATATGTCTAGGTTTGAAAGTGTCCAATAAAACATATTAGTTTTAATTCAAACTCGTGAGTTTCAGGTTTCTTACACTTTTCGAAAAGACCAATGCGCTTACCCTTCTTAGTCTAGAATTATATAATTTTATCTTACCTAAGATAGCCTAAGAAACGTCAATGTGCCGTAGATCCCTTGAGACGTAGGACATCCAAATATCTCGCGGTCTCCCACGAAGTCTCTTCCACTGAGGAGGGCAAGTAACATGAGAGCCCGTCTTACGTCGATGGTCGGCTGGAGTCTGGCCACAATAAGGTAAATATACCCAGTCGCCTCCTTTTCAATATCGATGTCAAAGGTTGTTGGTTCGTTCGCTGTCGAACTTCTACAGTCGTGATGAAGTCATTCCATTTGATGTTCATATCATCATCAAACACCATTCATCCAGAACGTCCACCTTCTTCTCATCCATTTTGTCATTCGAGGTCAGAATTCATTGGTTTTGTCGCGTCGAACATCGTCATCCGTGATGAAATCATAATTCTATGGCCAGACCTCGTACTGGTAGCATTACATCATGAGCTGTGGCGTAGTATTTCGTCCTTGAGTTTTAGTTTCGTGAATTATAATGGCCGAAAAAGCGTTGGCATCAATCCTGCGTAAAACCTGCACTGTTGGCATGGATGGATCCGATTTGACCAGGGCCTATGACAACAGAGGCCGTTACCCTGGACAGAAATTTGCTCGGCGTACTACAGCACTTATGAGCAAGGTACTGAACCAGTGCATTGTATGTCGTCTGCATTATATATCATCGTTAGGAATAGTTTTTCAGGTGTGTAAATACATTATTTGTTAAAAATGTTTTTCAACTTCAGAATTATGATGAAACACATTCAGTTGAATATCACCTCGAACGCTCTCACCTCACAATATTCAAAGGCCAAAGAAGACGAAGAAATGGCACGTTTTCTGCGCAAAATCGCGCCAACCCATAACACTTTCATATCCACTTATTCTCTCTTAATCTCTCCCTTCTGACTCTATCTCCAGTGGCGGCGCCAGGGGGGGGCTAGAGGGGGCTAAGCCCCCCTAAATGCGGCTCAGCCCCCCCAAAACAAAATGCGGAAAATGTCTATAACGGCTAATTTCGTAAAAAGAAAACAAGACAATCATCAACGGCATCGAAATCTATTTGAGAATGAAGTTAGCGACTTCATTGCTTGGCCTGAGTCTATGAGAACGGGTGACAAGTTTGCACCCTTACCTGTTGACCATACAACCGGACAGGGTTGTCGAAATTGTCGAAGAAACATCATGGCTCTTAGACACCTCGTTGCAGATTGAAACCGTTATATAAGTATCAGACGTATAAAAATATCGAAATTGCCTAGTCCTTCAAAAAGTTGTGCAAAGCAATAAAATGGACATTCACAGGACACTATTATAATTATCTGCATGCATATTACTAATGTGTTGGACACCTTTATTGTTATAACTTGGAACTCGAGTCCGTGTCCATGGTCGACTTTTTATACGATAATACTGAATTGCACACCATTTTATGGTAGAATTTCTGATTATTAATACTGTGTTGGACACCTTTTATTGTTACAACTTGGATCACGAGCCTGCGTCTATGGTCGACTTTTATACGATAATACTTAATTGCACACCATTTTATTGTAAAATTCCTGAATATTAATGCTGTGTTTGACACCTTTTATTGCGACAACTTGGATCACGAGCCTGCGTCTACGGTTGACTTTTTATACGAATAAACTGAAATGCACACCATTTTATTGTAAAATGTATGAATATTAATACTGTGTTGGACACCATAATTTATTGTGATAACTTGGAACTCGAGTCCGTGTCCATGGTCGACTTTTATACGATAATACCGAATTGCACACCATTTTATTGTAGAATTTCTTATTATTAATACTGTGTTGGACACCTTTTATTGTGACAACTTGGATCACGAGCCTGCGTCTATGGTCGACTTTTTACACGATAATACTTAATTTCACCATTTTATTAGAAAATTCCTGAATAATAATGCATGGTGTTTTGGACACCTTTTATTGTGACAACTTGGATCTCAAGTCTGTGTCCATGATTGCCTTTTTATACGATTATACTGAATTGCACACCATTGTATTGTGTAATTTCTTAATATTAATTCGGTGTTGGACACCTCTTATTGTGATAACTTAGAACTCTAGTCAACGTGGTTATTGAGTGCTTGCATATCGATATGTCAAAGACAATAGGGACTTTACATTACCTCACTGTCTGCACCACATAGCTACTCGGGCTGCTGTGTGCACACGCACTGTATAAACTGTATCGCCTTTGCTCAGCTCGGTCACCAACTCGGCTCAGATGACTGAGATTTCGGGTTACGGTGCAGCGCAGGCATGGTGTAGACTTGACGCGGACGCGTTTGATGACCTCCCAATCTCTTTTGCTACCTTTGTTGGACACCTTTATTTGTGATAATTTGGAACTTAATTATTTAGGATTGCGGCTGGATATACCAAAAATCAAAAACCTCAATAATTGCTGACTTCGTTTCACCCTTATAGGGTCACCGGGGGGTAAAAAATACCCCCATCTAGGTTTTTCACGGAAATTTTAATACCTGAAAATTGTTGAAGAAATCGCTTCCATGAATTTTCCTAAATATGTTTTATGCACAGAATGCATCCAGTTTCATTAGTTATTCATGCACCCAAATCAGCCATAAAGTACGAAAATGTACCACGTCCTAGCTATTTTACTCAGGAATTTTTAAACATAGCATTATGCATGCTTTACACATGAGTGTCTTGCTGGTATAATGTCTCCTTATCAGTATCTGGACATTATAATAGAAATCGTTTTGGTTTCATAAAATTAGGATGAATAAATGAAATTGTCTACAGCAAATCACGCGAAGTTAACAAGACTAGTGTAGCATCAAGCCCTACTGCTGCCGAAAATATTTGACCAAGAAATTATTAAATCATATTTTCATTAGATACAGAACTTTACTGATAGCCAATTCAAGAATCGGGCCGCCATTTTATCCCAATTGTGGTTTCCTTGCAGTGCAATATAAATGAAATTGGTTCCATCGCATTTCTTGACCTCGAAAATGCTGATTTAGACCCTGAGATCATGTTTCCATTCCACATAATTATGACTTCACTAATAGCCATTTTAATATTCTGTCCGCCATTTTGATTTTCGAGCAGTGCCACATATGTGACATTGGTTTCATTGCATTCCTTGACCTCGAAAATGTTGATTTAGACTCTGAAATCATGTTTCCATTGCATGCATAACTTCACTTATAGCCATTTAAGATTATGGCCGCCATTTTGTCCGCCATTTTGATTTTCGTGCAGTGCTGCATATGTTACTTTGGTTCCAGTGCATTCCGCGAACCTTCTATAAATAACTTCTTTTAGTTTTATACTTGAAAATCGGAGTTTATCTTAGGGATCATGCGAATCACAGTGGGGGTATTTTTTTACCCCCCGGTGACCAAAATCGGTTGGGAAAAATCGTGACCCTATGAGGGTTAAATAACCCACTCAATCTCCAACTACATCTTGCAATTGAATATTTATGTGGAGCGCGTTTGTGCACAATTTCTTGTAAAACCATTGGTCGGTATGTGCTTCGTACATGCATTCGGCACTCGCAGCTTCGCGCCTACGGCGATTGCGATATGACCGCCCTGGGAAGAAAATGTTCTAGTTGCGTCCCTGGGAGGGAGAAAGGCTTGGGGCTTCAGCCCCCCCCAAACCTGAAATCCTGGCGCCGCCACTGTCTATCTCACATTCTCACTCTCTTTATCACTCCTACCATCGCTCTTACGCTCCCAATATCCATCTCCCTCCAAAAGCTCTCGCACAAAGAAGCAATCGCATGAGATGGGAGACAATAACGTCGCAAGATTCAAGATTCAAAATTAAAGATACTAGTTGCACGACAATTAATTGATCATATCTCGTGCAATGCCCAAACTGTGTTAGTGCCAGTCCAAAGCCTGGATAAATCAGGATGGTAACTCAGATGATCTTTTTTACCACACGGTGTCGTTTCACAGCAGCTGACCAATAATTATGAATTGACGTCAACTGACGAAAAGTTTTAGAAGAGCTCTGTGCAAGTTTAGGTGTTTCTATCAATATTGCTATCGTTCTTTGCTCATTATTATTCATGGTTGGTGTACAGCTGTTGATCATCCATCTGCCAATCTACGAAGCCTCGCTTAGCTTTAAGTATTCCAATGGCCAGCGAGAATATTTGAAATGGCGATGGACAGAGGATAATAATTTATACCAATGTTCTCCGTCCGACAGACGTTCTAATAATGTTATTCGAGTTTCACCGACTTTTACACAAGGAAAACAGTTAAAACCTAGAACGAAAAAAAGTTGTTGAAGCCAATGCATTATTTAGAGAAACATCTCTAACTACTTTTGAGGTGTGCAAAGATACCACAATCATGTTATTCATCATTTTCTAAATCTCTTTGATGAGACTTTGCACTAATTTCTCATTTAACATAAAAATATTAATACTCTAAAAGGGCGAAGTATTTGGTTTGATTAAATCTAATCTAACCAAGATCATGGCAGTTTGTGTTGCGCAACGGAAATTATGACATTACCATGACGATTTTCGCCAAATTCACAAAGATTAGTTCTAGCATTATGTAACTCTATTGTCAATATTGAGAGCTGTATTATGCCAAACAAATTTTTTCGAAGGAAACAGCCTCTGTTGTCATAAGTCCTCGTCAAATCTGGATCCACTCAAACCGATACATGATTGTAATTATATACACACGATATTACGCATGACAAGGAATACGAACCTACCCCGACTCTGTCGCCTATAATTTGTGCAAGGTGATAGTTAGAACAGATAGTTAGAAGTATTTTTTAACTATCCCATTCCAGACACTGGTCAGAACAGATAGTTAGACACCTTTTATTGGCTGCTTCAAGCGCTATATATAATTTAGTTGTTCAATCGCCAATTAACTTGGCCTGGGGTTATAAAGGCTAATAGTGTTTTGATATTATGCCAATTTTGTAAGATGGTATCAGAATAGCTAAAAACAACATTATATCAGTCTCTCAATACAACATAAATCATTTTTAATTATGGCGAATAATTATTTTAAACTAAATGTTTGGTTGGATTAATTGTGACGGTTTGTCATACATGTTTGATCGACTCAATAATTGTCTAGCTATAAAATTTAATATGGAAATCAAATAAAAAAAGTTATTATTCTAGTAAAATTAATATTGAATAATATATTGCAATATAAAAGTGTATCTTTGCTAGTCGATAACTACGACATCATTTTTATTGAAATTGAAATTCTATTTAAGGGGCCAAGGCAACTGAATTCGAATTCTTAAGGACTGCGTTTTCGACTTATCCATGCGGGTCTACCGCACTATCCTACCGCGACCCACAATGTCGACGGTGTGCATAGCAAACGACTCCGGGCGGTTGCTCGTCGTGGTAATCGCCAACCGACAAAACAGTCCCGGATCGTTTTCTGCACTGGCCACCTCTCCTTCAGCGTAATATTTATATGCTTCTGACACTGGTTTCTCCTTGCCTTGTTGGTTTCACCTCACATTAACTCCCCACAAAATATCCAAGAAATGCCGTTGACCGTAAAATATTCCTTTAGAAAAACGATTTGCATATAAACGTTCCGATGATGGCAGTGCCAGCCGTAAACTTAGCTGAGTGAGGACGACAACGTTCATTCACTCATTGCGACGACATAATATAGAGCCACTTCAATTTGCAACGTAGGAGCGCTCTGGGTAGTAATAACAAACTCATTAGCAGTTATAATAGTTATAATAGTTACAAACCCGCAACAGGAATACCAACCTTACGAAATAGATCTCAACGGTATTTATAGGTATGGAAACAAACGATATAGAGATGTTTTGCAAATTTGCATAAATTTTATAGCGTTGAAGTTGCAAGCCTAATGCCACCTTTGCGGCTGCTTACTTGCACCATGAGTTAGGTCGACGTAAATCGTCTTCTCTTGTCACACAGTGTCGTCGTTAAGCATCAACTATCGATTTTCAACTGCAGAGCATAATGATGATAATCATCGTTTATTATTTCAAATTGACGTGATTTCAAAATGATTAAATTTAAAAATCTGAAAGGATCAACATGAACTTGACAGTTTGTTAGCCATGTCTCAATGCCTTCGTCGTGTCTTAATGCTCACTTTTTATAAAGACATCTGACGAATGAAAGTCGAAGTCTACATTTTAGATGGTTGCGAGCGTGCGTGCATTCGTGCATGAAATGTGTGCATGGGTGCATGTGTATGTTATTGTGTGTGTGTGTGTGTGTGTGTGTGTGTGTGTGTGTGTGTGGCTGTGTGTGCGAATGTGCTTGTATGTATGTGGCTAATTAAGTTCTTAGTTACGATTACATTGGCAGAATTTCAACACGCTTCTCTTGGAAGACGCTATCACGTATGGATGGATCCGATTTGACCAGGGTCTATGACAACAGAGGCCGTTACCCTGGACAGAAATTTGCTCGGCATATTACAGCACTTAAGAGCAAGGTACTGAACCATTTAATTAACGGACAACTTTATTTATAGAACGCTTGAAAGCTATAAAAAGGGTTTCTCTGCTTTCGTCCAAGTCTGAAGACGCTAATTAAAAGTAGTAGTGAGTTAATTTTAAAACGACATAATAAGTCTTCCTTCACTTAATGCTGATGTTCTAATGTCATCTGCAACCGTTTTCAGGTCTGTAATGTTATCGCGTAATACTCGAAAAGAGAATTATAGTTGACGACTTCACTTCACATCAATCTCTACATATGATGCTGTGTCTTGTGGTCATTGCACTCAGTGCAGTGAAGCTGGTTATGGGGCGAATTGCAGAACAGACGGACGGATGGACGCACGGGTGGACGGACGACGGGTGAATGGATTGATTGCAACGTTCGCACAGTTGCGCAGATATTTAGTTTGTTGTAAGTTTTAGTTTCGTGAATGAAACGACGTCTAGTGGCTGAAGAGCCGACGGTATACAACGTAGTATAGTTAACAAATATCTGATGACGAACTTATGGTGTCAGTTACATTTGTTTTTGAGGTGTGTAAGAAGGCCATCTTGTTTCAAGTTAATTGTTATTCAGTATTTAGTTGACATCGGCCTCACCACACCCGGCATCTCTAGGATTCTCTCAGTTTAATGACTTTATGGCATCACAGAAATAATGTTATCATTATCATAATGATGCGTGTATAAACGAGGATCGACAACAGTCATTTTGTGAACATTGCCGTCACGAAAGGCGGTCATACAAATTCCTGAAGAAAAGAAAAGAAAAAAAATACAAGCAGAAACTGCTGAACAGTTAAACAAAAGTGACCTGAAATACATTGAAAACTTTATAGACGTGAGCAACCTTTGTAGTTATAACAATTATGACGTCGTTAAACTGTTGAATAATAATTCTGTGAGTTTCGTGAATTGATGTTTCCGCTGACTTACATCGGTTGTCTAAAACACCTTTTATACGGAGTTAACCAATGCTATGAATAATAACCAATGATCGGAATCGTGCGTATTGGCCGATCTCGTGTTTTTAGTGTTAGAGTAAAGGCTTAATTCAATTTCCACTGAGAAAAATCTCAATTGGGTCTTGCCCCGAAGTGTCTTTGCGATCTTATACTTCGTCCCCTTTCTGCCGCTTCGCTGCGTCCTCTTAGGTCCTCTGGTCTTTGTTCCCCGCATCATGATCGCTATGGCTCAATCCAGATCATTTGTCCAGATTTGTTTTCCCAATATACGTGTAGAATCAACTTACCCATCAGTTTTTCGCTGTGACAGTCTTTCGTCATCTTTCTCTCATCTCAAAACTTGCCTCGTCCTTCTGGGTTACACGCTCTGGGAGCGCTTCAAAAAGTATTTTGCTTCGAGAAGCGTTGTATCAGTAGTCAATAAAATGCAAAGTAAATAAGTTTGTGAGCAAGTATGCAAGTAGGTAAGTAAGTAAGTAAGTAAGCAAGAAGTAAGTATATTTTTGGGGGGGAAAAGCTGTTTATACCGCACTTTCTTAAAAATAATTTCCTTCTTAGATAGGCCTATGATAAGGTCGCGTAACATCCGCCTCCTCCTCGCTTCTAATACCTCCGCCCTCCGCCTCCTTCTCCTTATTCTAATGTATTTATAACTCCTGCCCCTCCTTCTCGTTCACTACAATTCCTAATCCTCCTCCGTCTCCTCCTCCCTCTATTTTGTAATCGATCAGTGAAACATTGCAATATATTTTCACCTTTTCCTCGTCAGTTTCGTATTCTTTCAACGCATTTAATTTTATTTGATTTTTGCAGGTTCCGGATATTTTTTGTTGCCGGATAGAAACGGACATCTGTTCTCTCATCGCCCTTAATTCCCGACATGCAATCATAAACATGCCTCGCTATATTTGTGTTGTTGATTGGGTACAAATAACCTGTAAAGTTAACCTTGCAACCTTGCCGCATCTTACCCCAATGCACCTTTTCTATGCTTGACTTAATAATATGCTAACCTACTGTAACACTTGTCTCACCATTCCTGTCCAGATGTGTTTCACCAAAATCTACGCACTCTATAAGTCACTAAGAGAATTATTATACACACCTCGCAAAAGTAATTTTTTTCTCACGATATGTAGACCTACAATTGTAATAGACTTCCATAATTGTAATTGCTGCTATTATGCGTTTATTACTCCACTGTACTGTTTCTGCTCTGTTAGTGCCAGTCCTAAGTCTGGATGAAAGAGGAGGGCGACCCTAATGATCTCGGCTGAGATGGTAAACTGAAACTATATTGGGGGCCCGGTAGAGTAATGGTTAACACGCTGGCCAAGAGTGCGAGAGGTAGCAGGTTCGAGCCCCCGTTGGGCGGATATGCTTTGTAGGCTGCTATTAGCGCCGTTGTAATTGCAAAGCTGTCTGTTCAGTTAGTAGTTAAGTTTAATTAAGATTGCTGCATAACTTGTAAATGTAAAGCGCAGTGCGTTTGCAGACATTGAATTAAAGAAAAGTTATTATTATCATTATTTTAATAAATATAAAATTATATATTCACACATATAACGTGTAAACTGTGTATGCACATTCATTAAAGTCGAACAAAAGACACATTTTCACTTTATTGCATTAACTTATAAATTATAGAATTTTGCACTTAATGCAATTTATTAACGAAGATTTTATTACTTTATTCTTAGAGCTGCTGTTCGATTAAAATAAATAATTAACTGAAATTAAACCAACAATTAAATTAATCGCAGCACATTTCCTTCAAGTAGGATTATGTCATTCTTTAAGTTTTTCTATAGACTCTGAAACATAAATGACTGAATGCATGCCTTCGATTACAAACAATTTCAATAACCTTTGGCTTGCGCACAATAAATTTTTCCAATAAATTTGAGTTTATTGAACAGTTTTGTATAGCAGAAAGAATTGAAACAGCGAACCAGAAGAATGCGAGTAATTTTAACAACCTATCAAATTTATTTATAGAGGGATGAAAATATTAAAACAGGTCTCTAAGCGACGCAAAGTTTAATACAGGATAAACTATTATAATTAACTTCATTTTTTTTTTAATTTGAGTAACGAACTGCAATAAGTAACAACTGAGATGAATACTAAACATATATTATCGTCTCTAAAGTAATTTAATTTTTCTTTATAAGAAATAAACAATTGCAATCGTAGGTATAAATTATTGGTCATCGCTCGCTTGGTGATTATTAATAGTAACCTATTTGTAAATCGCCGTAACTCAATGAAACAGTTAAACACTTACTTCATCGCTCAAATCGATGCTCAACTCAGCTGCTAGACTGATTGTCAGGCGTTGTGTGCACTCCATGGTAGACATACTCTCTCATTATGCCTTTATATTTGATTAACCTTACAAAACCATATAATATTATGCATAATATAAGCAAAAACAAATATGCGTGCGTCAAAAAGTTCACAAAATGTGTGCGTAACAATGAAGCAATATGTATCATAACAAAGCAAAACAAAACTGCACGATTAAAATAACAATTGCTATATATTTACAGATTTCACTAACATAATATTATGAAACTGTCCACTATGAGAAATAGAAAAATGCCATTTACATAATCCGCCTTTAGTTATAATTCTAATCAACCGATAAACTTCATTTTGAAACAAATTAATCGTCAGCAGATTTTTAACAGAAATTTCATGTTTAAATATTTGACATTTATTTCTTTAAAATGTGGCAATATCTTCTTTTTACAGTCAAGTAAGAGATGAGGAATTGTCTCCATCACGTGACAAGCATCACATAAACCGTTATAATGTCTTTTCATAATGTATAATCTTTGACGTTTGAAATATTTTGATGAAATCTGACCATCGTGTGTAAATTTGAATTGTCTTTAAGACTGCAAAATTTCATTTCGAAATTCATGTTTTTGGCCAGGATATTGGCAAAAAACCTAGGGGATGTCTTTTTTACGCACCCAGTACATGTATACATAAGTGGTGAAGGATGAAGTTCTCCACATACACCTGCGCTTTTTTAGATAAACTATGTTGGCGATGTATTCTGTTTTTCGACAAAGTAAACGAGCAACTACGTCTTAAGCAGAATAACTTTTCAATTTTAAAATCAAAATTATCAGACACCTCTTTTGAGTTTTACTACGATACTATTAGTGGTGGCGTCGTTGCCTTGAAGCCGGAAGGTTCGAGGTTCGAATCCACCTCGCCGCGTAAGGACCTTGGGCAAGTCCTTCACTCACAATTGCTCAGCGCTTCGGCGTGAAACTCCGATGCAGTGTACGCTCTTCATTCGGGAGCGCCTCTGAGTAGAAGGAGCTTGAAGGGGCGCTATAACAAGTACGCATACAAACAAACAAACAAACAAAACTATAAGAAGTCGAAGAATGAAAACTTTAGATTCCGTTGCTGTCTTTACTTGCAATCATCCAAGAAAAATGGCTGACGTTTGATGATGCTATTATTATCGTTTGGTTAGCCTTTCTATTTACAAATTTAGTTAAAATTTATTTGGTTTTAACTTGTCTAGTTTGTACGAGTTTGACCACCACACCGCAAGGAGCGAACATATGTCGCTAAAAAGGCTTACTCATAATTGTTGGAGATACTTTTTGGGAGCTGCGAGCGTTCCTGAGAAGTTTGCTTGAAGGGACACAATAT